>CM065052.1:39562530-39907530 GCA_032883995.1 Coronaproctus castanopsis
TCACGGTATAATTCTGCAAGTACAGAGAATAATTGAAACGACTTAACAGTAAAACTAAAAACCTAAAAAAAAAAAAAAATATTAGCCATATTTACACTCCACAAATATGCTATAAATTTGAAAATAGTTCACGAATTTATATTTGTTGACTGCTCTGTCGTCACGAACAATATCGTCATTATACGCTATTCGCATCCTCAGTCATTTTCCATCCTATCAGCCGAACTTTATGCGATTTACCTCGCCGTGGACTTCGTAATAAGCTCCAACAGACATCAATTGTACGTTCTCACTATCTTCAGCGCTCAACTCTTTATGCGATGTATTTATAAACGATATAGCCAAAGAAGTGACACGACTCTTATTAGTCAAACAGAGCTAATTAGTCTCGTTCTCGTGGATTTCAGCTCATGACGGGGATTCCATGGTATGAACTAGCAGATAGAACGTCAAAGGAGGCCGCTACATCGCTGTTGATCCGAATCGTCGCAGTTCCAGCTATTGAAGTACATAATTATGCCAAATCAAGACTTTTTGCTTCGTGGCAACTGGAACTGGCAATCCAACTTCTCATTAAATAAGCTTTCTTTTACCGTGGAAGATTTCGCTTCCGAACCGCAGTTGTCTCCTCAACAGATTGCGGCTGGGTTACATAAGACTCACAGAGAACTCCGGCTCCTCAGTACGCCGTGTATAGCGTCACGCTTTTCGTAGCCCATATATTCATTAACTATCCTTTGTACTTCTCACTCAGATTGTCTCTCAATCCCTCCTTACTTCCTCTTCTCTTCAAAGATGAATACTGCTCTCTTACTAACCGAATCATGTTCATACTCATGTTCCGTCTCTACTCCTTAATTTAACTTCCTACCACGTGCCTATAGCCTTAGTTGTTGTACACGATACGTTAATTTTGGAGGCGATAAATAAGAATCGTGTCAGAAAATATAAGCAATGGTTTAGCCACATAGTGAGAACAAATCGAAGGCAAACACAAAAATAAGTTTAAAATGACATATACTAAATTTGAAGTTAATTTATGAATTAACTCGAAGGAATAATGAGAGGCAGCTCTGTACCAGAATTATACAGCGGAAAATTGATAATATGAAGAAACCAGCCTTATTCGATTAAAATTACACTATCAAATAATGATTGTTCAAACTATTGATTATTTATATATGCAACGAAACAGCGACAGCTAGGAATAAAAAGATTGTTCCGAGTATTCCTAATTATCTTTAATCGAACGTGAAAAGTAAGTTCCAACACATGACGGTAAATAAGGTGACGATTATTTAAAGGTATAACGACGTTAATGTATTTCGTTAATCGTTTTATCGAGATATTTCGATAATTCGATATATCGACAGACAAATGTGACTACGATACCGTCTAACCGATTATCGTAACATTCGTTCCCGATAGAGCTTGTTAATTATTTCACATTTATCTTAGTGTACGCTACAACGGCAACTTTGAGAAAGCAAACCCTAGACGACTCCGATAATCGATATCCTGCGGGCTAAACCTGAATTAATATTAATTTTTAGACAATTTTAATTCGGACGGTACAACCGCCGGTAATTAATTAAAAAGTAATCGATATTATTAGTCGAACAACGAAATCCTATTATCGATCTCCAACAAGGTATAACAATAATAATAATAAATAATAATAATAAGTAAGTACTATTTATCAATAATAGTAAGTAATAATAATAAAAAATAAATAAAAAATGATAGTTTATAATGACTATAATTATAATAATAATAATAATAACAACAACCATAAATAAATAATAATTATAATGTAAAATAATAATAAATAATAATAATAATAAAATCGGTAATAGTAAAAAATAATGATTGTCTATAATTACTATAGTTATTATTATAATAATAAGAACAATAATAATATATAAGTAATAATTATAATGTAAAATAATAGTAATAATAAATAATAAAAAAGTAATAAACAATATGAAAAATAAATAAATAAATAATAATAATAAGTAATAAAAAAGTAAAACATAATAAGAAATAAATAAGTAATAACTAATAAAAAGTAAATAAATAATAATAATAATAATGCAGTTAAACAACTATATATATTGATGATGTCGATAATGATTATTTGTATATATGTATATATATATATATATATATATATATATATATATATATATATATATATATATTAGTCCCTTTGAATCGCGTGCAATAATTGAATTACGCTCATTTATTTCAACGAAAACACCTTTTCCTCTGGTAACTTCCTTCGGTGATCATCCATAAAGACATCATTATCCTCCACACAGAACTTTACTTAATATCCGTAATCAACTGTAACGAATTCGTTATCTAAAAAGCTATTTTTTGTAATCGGTGCCGACTATCCCAAGTATTTTATTTATTTATATATATATATATATATATATATATATATATATAATCGGATTTTTTATTAGTGATCGTATTTAAATAAAAACAGTAAATAATCAATGTTGATGAATGGGACGCATTTAAAAGAGGATTTTATCATGTTCACAACTCGCGCTATATTTGTAAATGTCAAAAACATACCTTTCTAAAGACCGATATAATAATAATAATAATAATAAAAATAACATTAGGATATTTACTTACGCGCATAAACCAACACACACTTATAGGAATAAACTACCACTTATTTAAATAATAAAGCGCGCGTACTCGCAGCGAATTAAACATATCGTTCTAATATTATTATTATGGTTTTTTCTTCTATCAGGCTCCATCCAATTTATACCTAATAAACAGGGTTTATTAATTTAGAGACTAATCATTAAACCAGACACATCGCATTGATTGAACCACTTTATCTAATAAACAAGAAGAAGACATATCCATTTCCCATGGATCTATATACATATCTATATATATATATATATATATATATATATATATATATATATATATATATATTAATGGAAATGAAAAGTAACTGGGAACAGCTAGCAACAAACAGACTAGAATGGACAACAAAAAGCTGAGTCAGAAACTGCTAGATCCTAGTCGAAAAGCGTAAGAAACAGTTAAAACTAAAAGCTTCAAAAATGTCTGCACCTTTCAGCTGCACTATTTACGGTTGTATTTGTCAAGCGCGTATTGGTCTGATCTCACACCTTCGTACTTGTAATTAATTTCCTTCTTATATCTTCCGATTTCTGTTTTTACCTTCTCCTTATGCAGGCGACTTAGCTCAGTTCCCTTATTAATTTTGCCTTTAATAATACACACGCTCTCGGGCACACCATTCACTTCTCTCTTGTTTACTTCCTTTTCAAGCTAACTTTTACGAACCAATATTATGACGGATAGGTGAGTTAGCTAGTAGCTTTTGTTTTTACCAGCCCCAGGTGGTATTTGGACTCAGGTCGTGCAAGTAGAACCCACTTTTTATACATACATATAATAAAAATCGTTGACAATTTATATATATATATATATATATAGTAGATAAATATCAAAACAGATGTAAGTGCAAGAATATAAGTTGTGTACAACGCTATAATATATATATATATATATATATATATATATATATATATATATAATATATATAAAAGAATTTTCGATTAATAGGGGACATCTGTGAATATTATTAATTAGAGGAAATTAATATTCAAGTAAGGAAAATTATCCGTACTCAATCTCATTCGGCGAAATACAAACATCATCAAATCCTCTACGTCCGGTGCAAATGTTCAGGAGGTAGTAATCTAAATATTAGAAAACACCTTACAGAGTTTCCATTAATATATGATTAATTCTATTATCTGCACATTAATCTTCGAACCTTAAAGGAAAACACGCTTTACAACAGAAATAAATTAGTGACAAAATTCAGACACACACACACACATATATATATATATATATATATATTTATATATATACATGACGTGACTACGTTGTATTTTTATCACAACTCTGGATAAAATTTAAAAAAAAAATAAAATAAACAACAAAAGTTGCCGAAATTCGCTTTCTCTACAAATCAACGAAAATTTTTTTGTTTCAATAAATTCTGGTTTGTAAAATAAAATATAGAAGAAGGAAAGGCCTGAAAATATGAAATAATATTATATTGTAGACTTTTATTAGACGGCTAAAATGAATAATTTTTAATTAGCTTTATAAATATCTGCAGATTTGAAAAGGTTATCACATCGGCCAAAGACTGAAATCGCTTTTAGGGTATCGCCCGCTTATTATATTCTCGTCCTTTTTCAAATCTGATCTGAGTGAGATCCTTTCGATCCGTAAATCTAATATATTTAATATGTACATTTGCGAGACCAATACATATTCGTTCGAATACTGTTAATAGCTCATGTCCGACGCAGTGCAATATTGAGAATATCTGTTTTCCGACGAATACGATCCAGTGTTCATAATGACGTTTACGCTGTCGAATGTTTCGTCAAAATTTTTATTTACTATTTTTCTAATTTTCGATGCTAAGAAGAATATTTAATACTGTGTTGTAATTTCGATTATTTTTGTAGGATAACCATGTAGATATTTTTGTATATTTATAAAATAATTAGTAATGGCAATTATTGACGGAATTTATTTGACGTCATTTCGTCTCGAAGTCGCCGAGTTTTCGTATACTTGAGCATATAAGAACCGAATTATTACTATTTATTATTATTATTATTATTATTATTATATATATATTCTCGATTCCGCCGTGTGTTGCCCAGTTTTTGGGAATTATTTAATGGATTTAAATTTATTATATATATATATATATATATATATATATATATATATATATATATACACACGCGCAACCAGGATTTGTTTCTGGGGTGGTTTCAAACATCCACCCCAAAAATAGTCTATTATTTTTAGACTGTATGCTTGATCAGAATATGTCGACGGTCTGGAAATATTGAACAGATTTGAAGCGTTTTCGCGATGTATATTCAATAAAGCCAATCCGTTGAGGCGATCCTCATCTGTGGTGTTCGTTAAATAACTTTTTAGACGCCTGGGTGTCGAAATCGATCTTTCGATCGAACTTGTTGCGACAGGTAAAGTACATAATATCTTCGGCAAAATCCAGAGGTACGTGATGAAGGTGGTTTCATCGCAAATATTCAAAGCAATTTTTTAAGTACCACAATTCAATTTGCGAGCTAAGCGTTTAATTTGTTGCGAAAGGCGAGTCCTTGAATGAAATTCGCATAACTGTAAAAACTAGGTCTTCCTTTGCTCAATAATTGATTCTCCGGTTGGTAACAAGCAGAAGAAACTGGAGAGTGCGTGTTTCAAAAATCTTGAATTCAGCTGTTCGATAAGTTTTTCTACACATGGTATATAAATACAGCATCGATAGTATTGTTCCGGAGTTTCAGATTCGATGTTGCTTCTTGAGGTTTGTTTTGAAGCTGTTCGAGGTATTGCAATATTCAAGGTAGCAGCAATCTTTTGTGCTGCTTATTAGGATTTTTATTTCACGTTTTATGTCAAATTCGTTTAGTAACGCGATAAATTAAATGTCGTATTTTATATTTATTTAAATAAATCGAAAGAAAATAGACCGAATTAAATCGAATAATATAATAAAATAAAAAAACATAAAATGGTAAAGAGAAAAATGAAAACACATAACCAAAAACAAACGATCCTTTCTAGATTAATAGACACACATAAAAACACAGACGTATATAAAACAAAACGGTATTTTAATTTTTTTCAATAAATAAATAAAAAAATAATTAAAGGATGAGATTATTAAAATAAAAACCGAACAAAATCCAAAGAACAAAATGTAGAATTAGGAACTGATAATGATGAATTAGATTAATATCTTTTTCCTATGCATATATATACACATATTTTAATATATATATTTTAATATATATATATATATATATATATATATATATATATATATATATATATATATATATGAATGCGCCTGCATTTCGGCGATGCCCACAAAAATTCACGAAAAGCATCTCCTTAATTAAAATCTTTTTAATAGAACCAGCACAAAGTCCGGAACTGGCTTCTAAGATGCGCCTCAAGTAAAACACACGCTGCTAATACGAAAAGTCACAGACCGACAGCGAAGATATTAAATTCCATCTATCTCTTCCACTAACCGGTTTTCGATTTTTTTATACCGTGTGCGCTTTTTACAGATTACAGGCAAACATATGTTATAAGTGTATGTGTATTAGTATTAGTATGTATGTATATGCAAATATAATAAAAAAACAAAAAAATCACAGATGGGGTAACAACAGATGTGCGACGACTCATGATGAGTGCCTTTTTATCATTCCAAACGTAATTGATCTCCAGCGGACCGAGTTTTAATCTCCTTTTGGCGTGAATACATTATTATCGGTAATAAAATTCAATAGGGCCAGTGTCCAGACGACATAGACACACGCATACATCGACGTTCTCTCTGAATAAAATGTTTAACCAACCCCCGAAAAAAAATTAAATTTAAGGTCTACGGGAGGGGGGAAAGAAGTTCGATAGTTGTTGAAATGTGTACTATAAGCCGAAAAATCTGTTTAAAAACATATATTTCACTTATATTCGTTAAACTATATTTAATTCGTCATTTTCGTACTCCGTTTTTTCGTTTTTTTTTCTCCCTTTTTTTTTTTGTAAATTTAATAAATAAAAAATTAATTAAAATAATCAGGAAACGGATTTAAATACATACGAACTAAAAAGAAAAACCGTCGTTTATCGCGAATCTAATTATGATGAGAATGATTACTTTTATAACGTTTCTTCTTCTTATTATTATCATTATTATTATTATTATTATTCTCAGTAATAACGCAAATTCAAAAAGTGAAGATAAAACTGATATAGGAAGTTTATAGACTAATTTAAATATTTTCAAACATTTCTAACATTTTTGAAAAAGTGTGCGGACATTACTACGTTTAAATAATTACAAAAATTAAACTTTTAATCGAACTTTTTTTTTTTTTAGAATCAGTATAATTTTCCTCGAGGAACGAACACGAAAAAACCCGATTTGAATATGTATAAGGTCAGTTCAGAGTATACTTTCAATCCGTAAAGCTTTCGATACGATGGATCATGCTAAAAACAATACATAACCGCAGATTTAGAGGAAGCTTTGAGCCAAAACCACATTTTGAACCTCGACGTTAACAAGCACACGTCAGTCAATTATGACCGACGAGCATGTGATAGAAGATTCGATGTCATTTTGGCTGACACTTCTAACTTTGTAACTCTTTTGATCAAAAGTTAAATTTTCGTTGTAATAACGAGATACAAAACTTATAGCAGGTCGCCTAATGTGGACGTTAGAATATCAACTACTAATAAGCAGTAAACAATGCGCATTTCGTCCAGGTCTGTCAACAATTGATCAAGCTGTTTACCTTCACGATGAAATATCAAATTCGATAGATAACAATAATCATCACTTATTAGCGCTCTTCTTAGATATATCCGAGGTTTTTGATACGACCTGGAGACACAAGATTTTGACCTCGCTCTACAACTGGAATTTTCGAGATAGACTGCCAATGGTCATTAGCAGTTTCCTCAAAGACCGAACATCCCAAGTTCGTCTTGGTCACACTTTATCCACTCCGCGAAACTACAACAGAATGGTGTTCCGCAAGGTGCTATCCTTAGTCCAATCCTATTTAATATTGCCATAAATAATATCTTAACTGAGATAGTACCACCAATAAGAGCGTCATTATTTGCAGATGATTTGGTTATACCACTTGGATCAAAAACACTGCAACTCTGCTTAAATAAACTTCTAAAATGGACGAAGGTATCCGGATTTCAGTTCTCGGCTGAAAAGTCCACAGTCATACACTTCTGTCGAAAACGCTCTTGCCCTCATAATATAATTCTTTACTTAAATAACAAAATAATTCCATCTCCTACTAAAAGTATCTGGGCCTAACTTTTGATCAGAAGTTGACATGGAAGCCTCACATACATATGCTATAAAAAAAAAAAAAATAAAAAAAAAAGTATGCTAAACTTAAACTTATTACGAAAGTTAGCTCATACACACGGACACGAGATCACTTATTACAATATAAAAGACAGTAATTTGACCAAAAATTGACTACGGTGCTATAGTTTATGGTATGCAAAAGGATCTATTTTACAATCATTAGAAAGTGTTAATCATTCTGCCATGAGAATATGTTTAGGAGCTTTTCGTTCGACTCCCTCCGCTAGCCTACTGAACATACTCGGCGAAACATCATTTAAATTTCGCCGTTCCAAACTTATGTTATATTTTTACATAAGAAGTACTCCAAATTTGCCCGAATCAATCCATCGATCTGCAATGAAACTTAGTGGTAAATCCAGAAACAGTCGTTGGACACAAGCATTATCAATACTCGAAGACATCGAAGTAGAAGTTTCTCTTCTTTATCAGAATTATATGTCTGCATTGCCGCCGTGGATCTCACTGAATATCGTGTAAGATTTTTTTTGTTTCCAATTAATGCGAAATTTTCAATTCAATTCAATAAAGTATATTTATGTTTTTATACATCAGCAAATAATAAGTAAATAAAAAATGCGCATACCGAGCAGCGTTAACGCTCTTACTACGCGTCTTAGGAAATAGTGTACAAAAAAAACTTAAAATTTATTTTATAATTATACAATAATTATACAGGGAAAAACATACAACTAAAAACCCTGCGTAGCCGAAAATAGAGAAATTAATTAATTATAGTTTGATCTTAATAGTACAATAAGGATATGGGTAAAATTATACAAATTATATTAAGGTTAAACGAATAAATAAGAGGATGGAAGAAAGAAGTACTATTACATGAGGATAGTGACTTATTAATAACGACTTAAGTAGTTCGACAATCTGGTGCTAGAGAAGCGAATGTTTAATTCTTTTGTGTTTATATTTTTTATATTTTCTGGTCAGCGAGTCGCGAGTATAGTTTCCAATTCGCTGTACGATAGGGTAATGGCTAGTCAGGCATTTGCTGTAGAACCTATCTGCTTGTTCCTGTACTAGCTCAAGAATAGTTTCGAGTGCATGGAATGGTTAATGTAATAATGTTATGATGTTAGTACTGAATAATGAAAGTTTCAAATGAAAAATTTATACTTTCAATATAAATTGACTTTTTTTCGAGGTTTTATATCTAAAAGAAATAGAAAAATTTGAAGTTAACCACAGAGCGGTTCGAAAGTGACAGTTATTTAAAAATTTATCGCATTTATACTAAAAAAAAAAAAAAGATGGGTTGGCGGTAATTGACAACGTCAGTCACATATGACACGGGGCTCAAAGTTCTAATAATGTGTATAGTAAAAGTAAATTACGGCAATGGTGTCCTACAAACTATCGGAAAATGTCTGTAGGTAGTTAGTCTGTTCTTACGACAATTTACTCTATTCGCCTGTTAATACTATTTACAGCCGTACAAATGATACTTAACCGGCAGTTGATTCTTCGTACTCAAATTTACTTCAGACGTTAACTCGCAAAAAATTGTAAATCATATTCTCGGTCGGATGCAGAAGAATCACTTAATGGTTAACGATATAGTCTATAAATTCGGTCGACTGGAATTATTTCGAATTATATTTACGACATTAGCGAACAGCTTGATCGTGTAAATTAACCGGGTACGACTCTATTATCAAAAAAGCTACGTTCTACTATGTAAGACGGTTCTCTCTCCATTTTGCATAATTGGCGCTCTACTATGTGCTTTTATATATTGAATCTGTAAAAGTTCTTCAACTCGAGATACCGAGGATATTCGTCAAAAAATACCGTTTAAAATTTAAAATTTCACTCGATAGTAGTAGATCAAGATCGAATAAAACGAAAATTCCACGTACAAATAATAAATCACGAATTAGAAGACAAGCTTCGTACGATTTGACAAATTATAAAGGACGTCGTAGGAACTAATTGTTAATAATATTTATTCCGATTGCGTCTCGCTTTAAATTCTTCATCACTGTCTGTAGACAATAAAGTTCTACTATATAAAGTCATTCTAAAACCAATATAGACCGGCGGAATAGAAATCTGGGGAACAGCCGGCGATTCGCAAATAAAAATAATCCAACGTCTTCAGGCGAAGGTCCTGCGCAGCATTATGGATGCTCCGTGGTATTAATGACGATCTCCATAAGTACCTTCACACGCCATAAAGGAAGCTCTCAAAATCCACAGTAAGAGTTATATCCAACGATTAAATTAAATTTCAATACCTGAAAAGACTTACGAAAGTTTATCGAATTAAGAATGACTGTCGTTGGACGGCATTCTGTTAATATTCGATTCATCTAATAACAGTGCTACTTATTATCCACCTAGGATAGAAAAAAAAAAAAAAAATTAAATTCTGTATTTCATTATGAACTGCAAAAGCGCGCATAGAACCTACGATTGAATATTTATTTTTTTATATAATCAGCCGGGCTATTATATTTTTCATCGGCATTAATCGCGATTATAATTTATTTATTATACGAGAATATACGTACTTGTACACAAACACACACATATATATATATATAAATATATAAATATATATATATATATATATATATATATATATATATATATATATATATATATATATATATCGGAATATTGTTGCGATAGTTTTTATTCGAATTTATAGAATTAATTGAACTCGTACTGTCTTCATATAATAAGTCGTATTCGTTGCTCGTGTGATTAAGTTGAATCGAACGGAAACTTGAAATAAATTTGAATTTGAAATATTTAAATTTCGATCATTCCTATTATATAAATAAAAAACTTAATCCCCCGACTAACTTTCACTGGCCCGTAAATTAAACCCAACTACCTCCTAATCACCGGTATCTATATGTTCGATCGTCAGCTCCGATCGACCGTAGGGCGCGGTAGTTGATAAAATTGAATTTTCGACAGCGGCAAAATCTTTAATAGTGAAAGATAGTTCGACAAGCTAGAGAGCTTAGCCTACGACACTAATATTCCTCGACACGTTTATATAAATAAAGAGAAATATCGATGAAAATACTCCGAGGAAAAAAGAACTGGCAGCTCAAAAAAACCGGATATCGAAAATGGTCAGCTTTTCCCCGGAGATTAAGATCTATTTCGAAAATAAATGCACACGCACGCACCGCTATAAATATATTTCATATATAAATAAATAAATATATATATATATATATATATATACGTGTGTGCATAAATATATGTATATGTTCGTGTGTGTGTGCGTATATATATTATAACACATCCAGCGTACGTTGATGAAGATTAAGAATTACAACGATTATCTTATCCGGCGACGTTTATTTTCACCATATTTTTTTCCTTCTTTCGTCTCATTATAATTATTATCATCACCTTTATTTTATTTTTTTATATATATTAATATAAATAAATATATATATATATATATATATAAATAAAATGTTCATTCTTCTGAACTTGGCCATTTTTGTCGCGATTGGGACCTTCAAATCCCCCCCAAATAAATAAATAAAAAAATAGTTAATACCATTCGATCCATTACGATATTTCGTAGGTAAACTTATAATATGTATATATATATTATATATATATAATATATATATATATATATTTCAGCTATCCCGGAGAAGACCATTAATTTCAGATAATGGAATCTTCCTTACTAGTCTCGGATAAATGTCGTGAGAGACAACTTCGCGTCCAAATATTCAAATATCCCAATACAATTTCCTATCTTCGATTCTTCGCCTCTTAACTATTCCATATTACACTGAAAAGTTTTTTAAACAAACGCACAATGTATATCACACCCGAAGTAATATAGTAAACAGTCGCACAATGTATGTACACTTATATATATATATATAATATACACATATATAAAATACGTATACTAATAAGCGTCAACCAGGGTGTATATATATATATATATATTTTTAATGTTTTTCCGATACCATCAAACTTCGAACGGAGAAACCCACAACCAAGGAAGAATTGATTAACATTTAGGCGATTTCTCGCCTTACTATATCACCTCGCTTTCCTCGTCGCTATAAAATTGTTTTTTTTTGTTGTTTTTTTTTTGTACTTTAGGGTTACCTAACATTGCTCGACCACAATATATAGTTATTTTTTTCTCATTAGGTTATCTATTGCCACACCAACACACGAATATACAAATATGCATACAGACGTACTACGTTTATCGTAGGTCTGGCAATATATACATATATATATAGTAAGCAAACAAAGTTGCCATCTCTAATCAGATACCAGACGAACGGCGCAATTATTTATTTTTAGTGATTACTTTATGGTGACACACACACACATTAATATATATATATTTCAAATACGCGAATATACTTGCAATGAAAATTTCGATCATAAAATTCAGAATCTATAAGAATCTTCGAACTCTAAAAAATGTATTATTAATCTATTTGAAAGGCATCGCCGCGAAACTTAATGTGGTCCCACTCCTCTGCGCTTTAGAGACGACGGGTCGTGACATAATTTTTCCGACGAGTAAAATACGATCTTGTGTCTCCCTAGATGATATCGCGAGACTGGTTAATGATTTTTTTTTTTTATACATATAAAGAAATATATTTATCGCTATATAATTATTTATATCTTTATTTCGCTAACAGTTGGTAACAATCCATTTTAAACCCCATTCATGTTCCCTCTCCTAGACTAGTACGGATTAAAATTATTATTTCCGTTTTAACAAACCTCTCGTTCAAAGAACAACGTGATGACGGCTGTAAACAATAAACGTAACGTGTCAGATACATTAATTGTTTTAGTTTTGCCGAAGTTTAATAATTTGGAACGAGTGGGAGTATTATATCCTTCTTTTGGGTGCCGGGTCATAGAGCTATTCCGGGTAACGAATTTGTTGACTCGTTGGCAAAAGACGCGTCGTCTAATAGACCTCTCCTTAGTCTCGCACAAAGATATCCTTCACTTTATTCCGCTAGATAGGGTAAAATGGGAGCTAATGTACACTGAGAGCATTAATCAATCACATCTCACTTATTATTATCAGCTTCAGCCGTCTCTCCCCGAACTCCCGTGGTTCTATTTTTTTAAGAAGATTAGTCGTAAGGGAATTGTACTCATCAGTAGATTGCGATTTGGACAACATTTGTTGCCTGACCGTCTTTTCCGTATACAACTTAGAAAAAGTCCCTTCTGCCCCCCATTCTGAACAGGCATTCTGAAATCTCGTTCATGTTTTTTTTTTAATGCTCTGCTTATGCTATGGCGCCGTTGCGTTCGGAGTTTTACCTTGTCTTGCTACGTTCTCCGTGTATTACACCTTTGTATAATGTATCGTCCCTTCAACATCTAGATAATCTACGGTTATTCCCCCATACAGAGACATTTCTAGAGAAGTCAGCATGCTTGACTAAGATATAGATAGTACCCACAGTATTATTACGCACCCCCATTTTAAAAAAAAAAAGGTGTCTCGACCTTATCCTCGTGTCTCTCGCCGGAGGATCAACGGTCATTTTCGAAGATATTATCGATCGTAGTTATAATATACATGATGCTCTCCTGTATGGTGTTCTATCACCAGCAATAGGACAAATATATCGAAGTTACGAAAAATACCAAATTATTATTATTTAAGGATAATACTAAATAAATCGAGATACACTCGGATATCTTCGATGCATGATTACACCTTCCCTAGATACAAGAGGAGATTTTAAGAAGATGTACATAATATTTTACAAAACTCGTAGTATATATTTCCATAATTTTTTCCTATTAAATATTAATTTCTTTCATATAATTTGTTATTTAATTTTATTTTAAGCACTAACGTAAAGGGCGCTTGTTAAGAACTTTTTCAGAACGTTATATATATATATATATATATATATATTAATGTTGTAAATTCCTCTTCTTTTATTCTAGCGACAGTACGATTAGAGAAGATTCTCCGTTTGATGACGTTTGAATTTCAATCCATGTCAAATGATCTTTTTTACGTCTCGTAACAAAACGAAGTATATATTTATATATATATTATGTTCCGATCTCTCAGCGTTCAACTCCTATAAAATATATTTAGCAACGATCAGTATCATACAGCCATAGAAGTGACACGTCTGTTATTAGTCAAATCGAGCCAAATAGTCTCGTCCCTGTGGATTCCAGCTCATGTCGAGATACCAGGGAATGAACTAGCAGATAGAACAGCAAAGGAGGCTGCAGGGTGCTACATTGTTGTCAATCCCAAACGTCGCAGTTCCAGCTATTGATGTAACGAAATTATGTAAGACTTTTTGCTTCGTGGCAACCAGTGACAATCGACCTCCTCATTAAATAAACTTCGCTAAATCAAGAATTCAGTTTTAACTTGAAAGGCATGGCTTCTAAACCGCAGAGAAAACGTTGTCCTCGGCAGATATTGCGGCTAGGTCGTATAAGACTCACACATTCACACCTGATCAACAGAACTCCGCCTCATCAGTACGTGTGTAGTGTCACGCTTAACCCATATACTCGTTAACTGTCCTTAAAGCACACTAGGTTTTATAGCAAGAGGGAAGTTACGAATTCTGCTTCTGTTTTTGATTAAAGAAGTATGGCTGTGTTCAGTACTGAAGATGACGCGACTTTTTCTTAATTGTTATCTACGAGATATGGAATAAAATGAATTACGTCTAAATTATTTCGATCAATTATATAAGTACGCTTTGTCCGCTCGTACAAATAAGTTATGTACAACCGCGGATAAATAGCGTCCTTCGTGTCAAATGACCACCAGACACAACGATGTAACATTTACGTAAAGTTGTAAGCGAGCTGACATTTTCGAAACAAAACGTAATACGAGTGTTGGTTAAAAAACGAGCAGTGTTATATCACTTCAGATATATTTGATAATAAGTCTACTAGTATCACTGTTTTTTGAGGAATCGATCAAATTAATCAAATCTCAAATCAAATCGAATCAAATAATTCATTTCTCAATGAATAATAGTTACATATAAAATTATTCAGTTTATTAACATCAGCTATGAGCGTCGTGAGTGCTAATTTACTCTGATGATAGGCGAGGTAGGATATAGGGTTTCATGAAATTGAAAGTGCTTGGTTTTGTGAAGAAGTCGATCAGAATATGGAAATTAGAACCAAAATAGATAAAGCTAGTTTTATATGAATAAGTTATTTACAAGAAAAGATATGTCTGCATTTACGGACGAAGTTAGCTGGAACATTTACAGTGTTATTGTACGTTTTTGAAATTTGGACAATTACAGCATAATTACAAAAGAAAATACAGGCGTCTTCGAGGTGTATTATATCGACGAATGTTAAAAATCCTATTGACAGACGGAATAACGAATCAAGAAAGTCTTAAACAAGATGCCGAAAGAATGGGGAATTCATTCAAGAATGCAAACTTAGTTACTACGGCCATATCCAGCGAAAAATAGTATCATCCTTTGAAACTGGCATTACATGCGGAAATTGTTGGCAAAAGAAGAAGCCTAGGCAGAAGAAAACTTCAGTGGAGGGTGGTTCACCAACGATGTACGTAAGCGGAATTAAACAATGCGGTCGTGGATAAAGTTTAAATGGCACTTATTATTATTATTATTATTATTATATTATAATAACTGGGCTCAAGTGTGAGCACCAAAATTACCTATTATCAACATTATTTTCATATAATTATATCATACATAAGATAACAAGAAGAATACAAAAAAAAAAAAACATTTAGAGATTAATTTTAGATATGTACACACACATAGATGGCCAGAGCTGCGAGGATATTGTTGTTATCCAGGGCCAATCAGTAGGCAATCGAGAAGGACATATAAATGAAGAAGGTATACATTTATATTACCCGATACGCAGATGATACACTAGTGTCTGCGACTAGTCTTAGTGATTTGCAAGAACTGGCGAATGCAGTAAAATAATAGAGTTCGCGCGCACACGTTATAAAAAAACAAAGCGAATTTGGAAATGTGCAGAATCCGAACAGTACGCTACAACTCGATAACGTGGCGATCGCGAAGAAAACAACGATGGTTAAATATTTACAATATCACACTGATGGGATTTGTCCGTTGAAATAAGGCGCACAGTAGAACACGAAGAATACTGACGAACCGAGCATCCGGAGATAAATCTTCGTATACGCTTTCTTCGATTGCAACGAGATGTGGGCTTACCGCAAAATGTTGAACATTCCTCGCAAGCTCGAAATTACTAATTCTGAATATAGAGGGTAACATAAATGGAATAGACGTGAATAGATGTGATTTGAACAAGTGGTAGGAGAGTCGTTGATAAAAATCAGGTGAAGCAAATGATCGCCGACGTCCTTGGAAGAAAAAGAATAACTAATCAGGATAAAAGGTTAAACTTATATAAAAGTTCGGAATTGAAAAAAGTATCCGAATTTAAATTTTACGATTCGACAGTAAATTTTAGAAATATGAATTAAACTATTAATTTTTTTTTATCTAAAGTAATAATATACTTTTAGTATATTCGTATATTTTTTCCATAAATAAATAGTATATTTATTCGATAATTAGAAATTTTCCAATTATGTTTATCGTCACTATAAGCTCCGTTTACAATCGTTTACTTAAATATTTTCTAATGTCTATAATTTTAAATAGTGCTGTCGATTCGAATCGATTCCGGAGTTGATCGATTAATTTTTGTGAAAAATCGATTCATCAAAATGAATGAGTTGGTTGATCGAGTTGATAGACAATAATAAATTCCGATAAACGGGCGAAGTATTTCGTCGTTGGAAAATCGGAATAATTTGACCGATATTTCGAGAAAGAGCAGATTCCTAAAAGCGACAACGTGAAGTAGCGGCGATCGCACACGGAAAAATATCCAATCGTCGGCCAATTAGCTGAAAAATATTTGCGCATTTCAGACGCATCTGTATTCTCATCGGCAGGAAACATTCTTACCAGATCAACCTGCCTTTCGTCCATTCGGCCAATAACGCGAGGAAAAATGGATATTTTTTTAATCAAAATTCAAAATAATCATTAATAAAATATTGGCTTTTTTTTGTATTTTAAATTTTGTAATATGTTAAATTGTTAAATAAACTCGCATTTTTTTTTTAGCGTAGCATTTTTTTAGTTAAGTAAAAAAAAACTGGTTTATAAAATTAAAAAATCTGCATAAATTTAAATTGGAATCGATCTCAGAGATTCCGAAGATTAATCGATTCCAAGTGAAATCTATCCGACTTGGGCGATTCGATTTCCCGGAATCGATTAACCGATTACATTTTCGACAACTCTAATTTTAAACTCGACGATAATAATAAAATTAAAGTTTTCTCCTTAATAATATAATAAATTAGAATTTTTCCGGTTTCTTATTTCCGCGATGACTAATTTATTAAATTATATTCGCGTTATTTACTAATTCCATTATTACAATCTAAAATTATTTTCCCTCAGCAATTACATCCTTAGCAGCGGGGATTAAAAGTGTTCGCGGAATTATACGCTATACGGTTTTATGCCTTAGATATTTTTTTTTTTTTTAAATCCCCACAGTAATAAATAAATTCCGAGTTATAAAAAAATTGCGAACGAAACGATGACTATTATCGAGTCTGTCAGTCGAATGTATTTCAAATAACCTGATATCGGTCTAAATATTTAACTTTCATATATTTTTCGTACTCGGTCTTTTATCAACCTATTTAATCATACTGCGTCATTCCCCACCGGCGAGCAACATATTATCATATGGAACCGTTACGAACGTTACAAAATGCGATACTGAATAAACAGATTGTAAGTAGCATTACGTCGCAGGTTCATCCTTGAATTTTAATTTCCAAATTGGAATTCCAGACGGTAAATCGCATAAAAATAAATGATATGAAAAATATTACAGTTCCGCTAGTTGTACAAGATGGAACGGACGATATTTTTCTGGATGTCTGGTGTCCGTAATATTTTAACTTTCCGGTTCGGACTGTTTAAAGCACCTAAGCTTGATTCTCGATTGGTCCCACGATCTTAGGTAGAATAATTTTAACATTCCGCGACAAACCTGCATCTCAAAAGCTTCAATTTTCTTCTCCGCGGTTTTTGTGTGAGTATCCGGCTTTCCATATACAGTAGTGTTGACCTAACATCGGTGTAGATCAATTTCAAATCCTTCCTAGACATCAAGTTTTTCAAGAATTTCCTGGACTTCTCTATTCGCGTTCTTATCCCTACTGATTGATCCGTTTTCTTAGTGAAACCCCAAAATACCAAAAAATCGAAATTTCGAGACTTCGATACAATTAATTTCTTTAATTTTTTATCCGCTGTATTCCGATATACTGCCAGCCGTTTGATTTTTGTTGATTGAAAATATCTGCGTTACATGGTTTAACGTGTAACATATAAATTCTCAAAGTCCTCTGTAATTAAAACGGTATCAACATTGATTTTTCGGATTGTTAATTTTTTTATTATTTATTTTTTCATTAGATTTTAATTATCAAAAAATTGATTTACGGATTGGTTTTTTATTATTTATTTTCATCATTATATTTAATTATTAAAAAATATTAATTTAATAAATCTAATCGCTACAGAAAAAAATTTGGGAACAAATATGAGAACGCAACTACAATTACGCGCATCAGGTCGTCTTCTTTGGTGACACAAAAATGAAAATCGAAATATTCGCACTTCGAAAATCGCTACACACTCGATGTATATTTAAAAAATGTCGACTAAATAGATATAAAATAACGAATCGAACAACTTATTATAACCAAGCCGAAGACGCTATTCTTCAATTCCGATATCAAGACCTGGCCGAATACGTATAAAAAGAATTTAATCTATCCTTCGTATTTTTCGGTCGGCTTTAATTAAAAATTTAAAAAATAAATAAATAAACAATAATCGTAAAGCGACGCAGTATAAAAACCAGGTTTGATGTGACGTCACAGATTCGCGATAATAACAACTGGTCCGTTAGAATAGAGCCTAGCGCTAAATAAATAAGATGTTCGTTCTCGATAAAATATAATTAATTTACGATCGGAGGTTACGTCGTCGACATTTACTACTTCTAGTATACGTCCTCGAAATTACTGTAGTAACCGTTCTATCTTTAGCAAGTAGACGAAGACAGATGAAAAATAAGTCTATACGTCTATTTTAAAGGGTTTTCTTATAAACATTAATAATAATTTCGTCTTTAAATATTATTATTATATACATATATAAATATTACATATGTAAATATTACATATATAAATATTACATATATTTATATTATATATATATATATCATACATGTACATTCGCGATACATATGTACGTGTAAATAAATATACCCGTACATTAAGTACAAATACTTTTGTTAAATGTTATTTAATCAATCTCGAATTAAACATAACCGAAAGCAATTTAGCCTGCAAACTGCTCTAATTAAAACTTTTCCCATTCAGTAAAAAAAAACCCAGTCGATAAAACGAACAAAACAATTTTATTTCTGGGAAACTGAAATCTCTGTTTTCGATCATCATTACATTATTTAATTAGTTGCTTTTTTATATATATATATATATATATATATATATATATATATATATATATATATATATGCATATATATATATGTAAATAGTAAAGCAAATAATAAGCAAATGAAATTATCGTCGGATACAAGCAATTTTATCGTTCGGATAATGATGAAAAAAAGTAGATTTAACCGAGTTAATCATAAACAGACGAATGGTCGAAACTCTTTCTATTAATAAAAAAAAAAAATATTAAATAAGCGGAGATTGAAATGAATGATGCAAAAAGACCGAAAGCTAAAAAAAAAATGAAACCATAAAAAAGTAAAACTAATAGTTGAAATTCGGCTAAATTTGTAAATAAACAATACGAAATCAATGAATAAATTGGATTTTAATATTTTAATACATATATAATATTATAATATATTAATGATTCATACGTATTCCTAATGGTGTTAATGGTGCTATATGTAATTGTAGAAAGTTTTTCATCGATATAACTTCTTCTTCAAGATTATTATCTAAAGTGCATTGGAAGTAAACCGGTCTATGCACGCATGTCTAACTATGAAAAAGCATTTTATAAAGTTAATCGTGAGGAAATGATCCGAACCCTTCGCAGATGCGGAGGTCGACAAAGAAGACATTCGGTGGCTGTTCAAACTACACTCGGACGAGATGGCACTCTTACAAACGCAAAGTTCGAAGTGAACGGTAAAATCACTTATATGCAGATGAGAAGGTACTAATTGACGGATCGCCGAAACAGCTGCAGACAATAGTACAACGACTGGAACCAGAATGGAAATAAATTCGGTTAAAACAAAAGTCACGCAGATAGTAACACATCAAACAGCTCGTTGCGTATTTACACGGATGGCGTACGGAACTATCTAGGAGTTCCTATTTCCAGCGATGGAAAAGACGACCAAGAAATAAGATCAAGGATCGGAATATGCGTTTTTATTTAATAATCTCTAAGAGGCCAAAGGATGAACATAAATATACGGTTAAAAATAGTAAAATGTTACGTATAATCACCGTAGTGCGCTTCGGAGACGTGGATAATGAAGGATTCCGTCAGAAAGAAAATACTCGCTTTCGAAATTGCGGTGCTACTGTCGTCTACTAAATCGTATCAAACGGCTAGAGAAAATTACCGACGATGAAATGCTCAGACGGACCGGATTACGAGAAAAGATCCTGTTGTCAATAATATAAGAAATTCTTGGACGATAAGATGAAACACGACGAACTCTAACTGTTGTAAAAAATAGTTAGCAAGGCTCCAACGGCCCATAATTATGATGGAAGCTTAATTAGTTAATTAGTCAATTATTTAATAACGTATGAGTACAGAAGCTAACACATTAATAATAACTACTTACAATCGATCAGTCGCGTATTACTGGAATAAACTAAAAAATAATCCACACCAATATTTGCCCTTTATGTAATGACAATATCAATCAAAACCGCGCATCTTCCACAAGCAATACGTATAAAGGTCTTACAAGTAAAATAGGACACCGCAACTCCCTTACCTCGTGACTAGATAATTTTTAGATAAATATATAAATAATCTCTCGATGATAACTATAAGCTATTTCGGCAAGTTACTAACTACACGTCTATTTACCCCTTTAATTATGTTTCACGCGGTGCTTAACAGCGCAGTAAATTAGTAAACTGAATTCAGCGGACATGTAAATCTGACGCCGATTAACGAAAACATCTTGGAAAGAAGAGAAAACGAACAAAGAAATCCTACAGAAGGAATACACGAAAAACGAAATTAAATAAATCATATAGAAATGTGAAAAATAAAACTGTTAGAATACGTAATAAGAGGTAATAATTTTATAACAAATTCAATAGAGGGATAAAGATACATAAGGAAAAACCCAGAACGTCTATGATGAATAGTCCGTACGCGATCGCCCGAATATAAGTAAATATCAGTGTCCACCGGCTACTAACGGGATATAATTGGTAGATAAAGAAAGAAATGGAAATAATTTTATCGATATCTCGGAATTTTATTTTATCTTTTATCGTTGATACACGTGCATATATATAACATTTTGAAGATATACGTCAACCACCATTACTACCTCCAACTAATTTTCCTAACTCCAACTTGTCATCAATTAAATTGAGGTCTGTACTAATATTAATAAAGTTAAATATTCCCCTAATTTCGCAAAAATAAAAAATACAAAAGTTTGTAGCGCGAAAACTGTCCGGGTCAAATCAGGCTACTTTTCGAAATAATTTCCCTTCCGCACGTTTACTAAAAAAATTATTTTTGATTTTTTATTATATACGTTGTATATGTACATATATATATATATATATATACATATAAAGAAAAAAAATCAAACGGGTATGTCAAGTCCCGGTAAAAACGATCGATCATCAGCTAATATGTAAAATTTATTAAAACAGCGCAATAGTTATTAGTATTTAAAAAAAAAAATAATAATTTAACAATATTTGATTTTGTATACTAAACTGGATATACTTAAATATTATTATTATTACTATATATATATATATATAACTCGGGTAAAATTAAGACGGCCAAAAAAATTACATTAATAAAACCGAGCAGTGTCCCATCGTTATCTATTGAAGGACATTCTTTCATTCTCTATTACAATATTTATATAGTAAAAACCGCTTTTTTCGGTTTGACATATTTTTTATACAATTTTTTTTTCAAAAAAAAAAAAAACATTAAAATAGATAACTCGTTCTGGGTATAAGATTAATAAAGTAAATTATTACTCCGCGCACGCAAATTAAAATGGCAATTCGACGAAAAAGTTGAATAATTAGAATAATAATAATAATAAAATATAATATAATTAATAAAAATAAATATCGATAATAATCATAACGAACGATAATAATAATTAATAACGAATATTACGTCATAGGATACAAGCTATTGAATGTAATCGTATTATAACGAGTACGCTGCTGTACTAATTTTATGCTGCGCAGCCTACTTTTCAAGCTGATGAATACTCAGATATTTTTCCAGTAAGGGCAGGCATACCGCAGGAAAGTGTCCTTGATCCGATATTATACTTAATTTACACGTCCGACTTCCCGAAGCCTGGTAATTCAGAAGTATAGCTCCTAGTTGTGGATAAGAGTGAAAAGAGAGCCACAAAAAAACTGCAGGAGTCACTCAGGCATGTAGAGACTTGGCTACAACGATGGCAAGTTGTAGTCAATGAAACTAAATCAGCGCATATTTATTTCACAAATCGAAAGATTGAACGCCTGCCAATCAAAATAAACAACATTGTCATTCCAAATACCAATAGTGTAAAATATTTTGGCACGCATTTGGACACTAGGCTGACTTGCGCTACGCACATTTAGAAGAAAATCAAGCATTTGAGGGTTAAAACCAGATCTATGTCATGGATGCTAACTAATAAATCAGGGTTATCGTTGGAAAATAAAACTCTGCTATATAAAATTGCCCTAAGACCGATCTGGGCATATGGTATACAACTATGGGGCTGCGCCAAAACATCTAACTTACAGGAAATACAGCGATATCAAATATTAAAAACTATTACTGCAGCTCGCTGGTTACCCTGCATAACGACTTAAACGTTATGTTTGTGGAGGATGAAATAAAAAGCCAAGCAAACAAACATGTTGCACGAATTAGCGTTCACACGAATCCACTTGCTACTGATTTGCTGAATGATTCCGGTGAAATACGCAGGCTGTGGCGAAGTAAGCCTCTAGACTTTGTCCAACCGGCATAAGTTTAGAGGGAGTACTGCTGAGAACTGTCCCTCCACAAAACATCACTCATCTCATTAAATCAATCACTAAATTACCTCTAAGATTGGTCAGTTGTGATGGGGGAAAAATTGCTAACATCACCCGGATTCAACGAAATAAATAAATTATTGAACGCGTCAATTTTTAATCGAAATATCTCCTAAAAGTAAATACGATATTTTATAAATATCGACATTTTATAGGGATACTTTTACAATTTAATGTGATACTGTACGTACCAAAAAAACTCGTAATTCTATAAACGTGGACAACTTCTCTAGAAATCTATGTTTGGAAACAGATGTAAATTCTCGAAATGAACACAAATACACATCCTATGGATACACGATGAACGCGACAATTTAATGTACAGTTCGGAACGTAATGTTATTGAAGAAGAGAATTCGAATGATCAACATTGCAAATGGCGAACGTACAGCACGGAGGAGTTTCTCTAAGCTGCATAAGGAACAGGCAGTCCAGCAATGCCCAAATCGCAATATAAGTACAATTCCTTTGCGCTCAATATCTTCAAGAACCTAGAGCCGTGGAAATGTAGGAAGAGACAGTTACATAGCATAAGTTGTATATTCCGTACATATGTCCATTGCCAAAATTTCCTATGTTCCGACTGTATAAAACTTACGATATGGAGAAATTAAAGAGAATACCACACCATTGGAAAACCCCACTTTGGCTAATATAAATCTACAATTTTACTGTCGGCGACTCTTCGATGTCTCGGTACCCGTAAGAAAGACATATTTCCAGATGATTTAGTTTTAAGATGATGAATATCTGACACCTTTCATTTGTTTTCCATTGCCTTAAAAATGTTTTGCGAATCGTTCAAAATAAGATAACTACCCGGAAGCCTCGTATCAATTAAGAATGACAGGGTTAAAACTACATTTTCCTAATGTCTTCAACGACAGTCGTCGCATAGGTTGAGAACCTTCTTGTTAGAAATGAAATCGGTCCATGAGATCCCATGCAAATATCGATACGTCTCCATTTTGAAAGAGTCGAATTTCCTCCTGCATTCGGCGTTGGTTATCCGTGGTTTGGAACGCGTACATTAACACATACCACTCATTTACATAGTGCAAATCTCTTCATCAGCTCCGTCGTCATTTTTCTATAAGTCGTTAATTTAACTTACACATTCGTAGTACGTGTACACATGCATATGCATATTGTTTTAAATGCCTCAAATATACATTCAAAATCATTTATCTATCATTACAAAAACGTCTATATAACTGACTAGCGTGTTATCATTCATTACGTGCCCCTATTATACAATTCTTATCTGCCGTTTTAAAATTTATACAATTTCACTTGCACCTATGATATATATATATATATATATACATATAGTAATAGATGAAATATCAGTGATCAGTGGACCATAAATATAAGATAACATGCGCAAAAATTAAAGAGAATACCACACCATCAGAAGACCACGCTTTAGCTAATAAATCTACAATTAATAAATTATGTGACGGAAAACGATCTACGTTCATTCTACTAATCAATAGTTTTAGTGCCAGAGTAAAAGAAACATCTTACACTGCACTAAGGCCGGTATCGGAGTGTTTCTAACCGCACTAATACAGAGTAACACGCTCGTTTTAAATGTGATCGAGCTTATTTAATAATGCTGCAAACCCCGACCCATAAAACCATACTTCATTTTGCACCGAATTAATAATCTATAAAATGTTAAGAATACGAAAGAATCACCAACCCCCGACGAGTATTATATAAATTATGAAAAAATGTTAATTGCACGATTAATAGTTGTTACTAAAATATCGATAAAAGGCCGCCATATTAAACGCGCATCAAAAGTAATACCTAAATACCGAACTGGGGCTTAAACGGAATGATACAGAAATTATTGACGCTGTTATGTAAAACATTTCTGAACATTGAGAGTTAACCCGTTATAATAATATTATATCAATATTACTATTATATATGGCATCGGAGAATATGGTATTGGAAATAAACACCGCAATACGATCCGCATAGAGGAGAATCTTAGAATACAAAGGCACCTGTGCTAGTTCTGAAATGTATAAATTAAAAAGGATCGAACTAAGAGTAGAAAAACTCCTATATACCGTAACTGTTCGGCAGTGTATTTACTAAAGTATAAAGTTGCAAAAGTAGTCTGCCAATGAAATGTTAACAATACTCTGGAATTCTTAGGGACAATAATTTATGTTGCCGAGTATGTAAGTGTAAATTATTATAGGCGTCCATAATATCCAGGAAAGCAGTAATATTAAATTGCTTATTAATGAAACTATTATTTACATTAAAAAGTAAAGCGCCTACGCAATCCAAAGTGCTTGAATTATTACGAAACCCATACATATTATCCGGAGAGATGTCATTATGTTCTAACCACCCGTTGAACCGCTAAGTTATAACGGATTTACAAAGATTTCTAAATCAAGAAGAAGAAAATTGGTCTAATTGATCCGTTTTCCTTAGTTATGGGGGGGACGAACCGAAAAGCATCCAAGAATTCGGATTCGATTTAGATTAGCTGACTTTATTTAAAATTTTCCGGTAATTTTTTTAGCATTTCAAATGAAACACCATCATGAGCCGGCGTTTTTCTGTACCTCATTTACACTGAAAGGAGCATCTAAAAAGTGATCAGTTCAGGTTGTGTAACCTCCTCCGGTTCAAGCACATCAGATGGAACTAGTGACTGAACTAACATATAAATGTCGTCTTCTGATAACTGTCTAACTTGGTTGTATGTTGAACATCTGAATGCTTTAGATAATTTCCACACCTTCGAGATTAGTGTTTGTCGATTGAATCGCATACATAACTGTTGCCATTTTTTCTTTTTTGCTAGTTTAAATTCGCGTTTAGCTATTTTCTTCCAGTGCGGGTAATTTTCAACGGTGCTATTTTCTCTATATTGTAGAAAAGCTCTCCTTCTATCACAAGTTGCACGCCGACAGGAATCTGACAACCAAAGGAATGAGTTGCTTTATTAAATTTACGTTCATTTACTGTTGGTATCGATTTTCATTTTCAGTTAATGCGCTTATAATTCCACTTTAAAAAAAAAAATAGTCTAAAATTTTGCTACTATCATTTTACTATTTATACACACTTTGATTAATATGATGCAGCAGTCACTCCCTACAGTGTCGAGCATACTTTTCCAATTAGCTATTAAACCTAATGTATGCGAACAAAATGTTAAATCTAACGGGTTAGTAACAGTTCTAGGTCTACCGAAATGAGTTGCACTGCCATCATTCAAGATACAGCAGTCTGCGTCTAAAAATGCTACATATTCGAATTATTTTTATTACTACCCTATACTACATTATGAGCTTTCCAATAGCCATCGATTTTAAACGTTCTTTCCAGTAACTAAAAATATCTATGATAACTGAAATATTCGGACGAATGGAAGGTTTAACAACTGTAAATATAAAAACAAAAAGACGAATTTACATAGTAATCTTAACGCCTATCGGTTGTATGAAATTCGGCATATCTTGCGATAAACTAATTTTCTGTAGCTGAAGTTGTTCGTGGTAAACTGGAAAATCGCCATTGTAAGCTGAGTGGTTACCTTACACATCTAACACAAAACACAGCTGCTGGGGAAATTTTACGATTTATCTAACATTCCGATGACTTGTGATTAGCAGAGAAAAAACCGCAACAAGTTTTTCTACGGCAAAGCTCGTTAATATGGTCAAATCTTAGATAATTATTTATTAGACACCTTCGGTCTCCTAATGCTAGACTTATTAAGTCTAGGTATGTTTGCAATTTTAGCGCTTGCACTGCAGGAAGCGGTAAGTTCTGTATCAATCAGAACGTCCCTTACAATACCAAAACGAAAAATTAACGTTTGAGGTGCAAAACAATGTATATTAAAACCTTAAAGAATAGTTTCTGCCCGGAGAAACATATTAGCTTGGACTATCGAATTGAAAACTAGTCTGATTCGATTTCGTCCGCTAAATATTATACATTTTAAGCCCTTAACTTTATTATAAAGTAATTTTGTCGAAGACATAGAATGCAGATTCCCTATATTATTATATTTTTTCTTCTGTCAGAACTATAGTAGATCCTTGAAAATCGTTTAGAAAATACATACCGACGGAGGGTATATCGTGGCTTGCGATCGGGTATATTTTCTATTAGTATCGCATTAAATATCTGAAACAATTACAGGGTTCGGCTCTATACGCGGATATTATTTAACATAGTAATTTCGTTCATAACGGTATAGGTATTATAGTACGAGTAGGGCAGCGGAAATGGAACTGAGCAGGTAGCTAGAAGAACAGACAATAGGAGGAAAAAACGGTTATGGAGTGACTTTTAGAGAGACCATGTGCTAGGTGCGAAGACGACATACGTAAAATACCCGGCATCAACTGGCTAAACAACGCTAACGACCAGACTGCATGGAGGAATTGGGTGAAAGTTTACATCCAGCGGTGGATGTAAACATTTATACATAAACACACACATATACATATATGCAATATATATATACACGTGCATAAATTTTTAAATCATACTTCGAATAATGTAATTATTAACCATTAGATAGATGACGACCGTGAGACAACCAATCCCTATAAACTTTTTTAAAAACGAACGCTCGAAACAATAAAATTCTAGCGCGAGTAGCAAATGAGGTGGTATTAACTGCTGCTTATCGAATTTCTTTTCTAAATGTCCGCAACAAACCGGCAAAAACAACATAGAAAATTTTTATATCGAAATAAGACGCTGACGGTTGTAAATATTTTGAAAACGAAGGTGAGCATATACAAAAGTAATAACGGCATAAAGGAAATACTAACAACGGGGGAACTACATATTTTCAAGTGTCAAAAGTCACCAAGAGAAGGAAGCAACACTTTTTCTAATGAATAACGAAAATGACACAAAACACACTAAAAACAGCATAAAAAAGTCACAAAATGGCTTCAGTTCACTATTCGAAATACAGGGGTGCTGGGAAAATGACTCTATGTATGTACGCGTATTTTTTCGGAGAAAGTTATAAATTTTTCACGATTTTCGTCTACATCCACCGGAGGAAGGTAGAAAAATTCCGATTTGATAATCACGCAGACAAAAACAGACTGAATTTCGATCGATAGTTAATTAACTTCTTCTCAATAGTCGTTACTTGCCTAGTTAGTATTTTGGACCTTAACCAACTGATACGGAATTATTCCGTCAGTCTCGAATGAAAATAAGTATAAAGTTGTAACAACATTCTCCTTTGCACTAATATTATATATATATATATATATATATATACATAAAAGCGTGCAAACAACAGCCAAGGCAAGAAATGTTTGTAACCTACAATTATATGAAAAAGGAACGCATCACATCGTCGTATGGCCTTGCTTCGCATTCAGCATGCACCTCATGCACCTCAACATAACTATATATATATATATATATATATATATCGTAATTATCATCATCATCATCAACATAACAAAAAATAACAAACTTTTGCCGGATTTATCATCCGCAGATGTTTTACTTTTGCTTCGACTTTACGCCACTACACGCACAGTATGTGTGTATATATATATGTATATATATTGATTAGAGCATATATAGCACATTCGAATAACCGGTCTCAGAGTACATACTTTGAACGAATAACAGTAGATGATACGATGGTAAGTCTGCATTTACTTCGGAGATGATCCCTATTCTATTCTATTCTGCTCTCGTGAAGATTCCTTCAAGGTAATATATACGTGTATATATATATATATAAAATATACGTAGAAAAGAAAAATTAAATACAGAAAACGGATTCCATCATTCCACAACACCATTTCTTTTTTAGACTATTTGGTTTTTTATTTCGTTAATTTCGACGATGACTCGGCCCGGCTGCTACTTTAAAATACCGAATCTCTCCACTAAAACAAGAAAATTACATGTGGAAGTTTTCATCAACACTAAAAGGAGACGTAGAAATTACTTGCGCATCTCGACTAGCCTCGCCGCACTAATGGCTTACACTTTAATGACACATTCTAAACCAATCGTCCACAAATCAAATAGTTGTCCTCAGTTCGTTATAGTAGAAGATATACCACTATACACGATTTTACTACTGATACCCCACTACTGAACTACTATATTAAAACTATACAGTATTTGAAACATTGTTAGCTATCCTCCTCTATAATCCATTTTTATTTCAGCGATTTAATTTGATCCGTCTTTTTTCCTTCGTTGAAATTACCTACGAAAACGGTACCTATTTTCCGTTAGTCTAATCGTCTTAATGTATAATAATAATAATATAAAGAATAATAATAACGATAATATTAATAATATTAATAATATTAATAATAATAATAATAAATTTTTTGAAACGTATATTTCACATTTAACATGAACATTTACACGGTTCTTCACGGTTCTTTATTATATAAACACGTGTTTCTCCAAGCAATTTGCTCGTCAACAAATATTCCTGCTCAATTTTTACTATATATATATATATATATATATATATATATATATGTGTGTGTGTGTGTGTAAATAGTTATCTTCATTTTCACTGAAATACACAAAATATTTTTACCAATTGCCATCACATCTAATTTTTATTTTATTTACAGTAGCGGGGACTCGTCTCACGTTAATACTGCATTAATATTCTTGAGTATATTTCAACTATACGGGTGTTTTGTGTCGGATTGTATTAAAATATAAGAAATTCTACGTTTAGTATAGTAATGAGAATTTAATCTAATTTTACGTGTTTCGTTTCGGGGAGAATTAGGGGTGACCCAGAGAAGAGGAGGGCTTTGTTGTTTTCTGAATAACTCAAAAACAACTCGAACAAAATTTTTGAATGAAATTTTATTTAAAAATAGGAGAACGAGAGATTAGCTACAATCATTTGTGGAACACAATATCGTTCAGAATTTGTAACATAATATTTATTCAGTCTTTTTACAAAATTTTCGAAGACTTTTCCTAGCATAGGTTGCTGAATTTTCGAAATTTCTTCAGAAATCCGAGTTTTCAAGTCTTCCAGATCTCATGAAACGCAGCTCTTAAAGTATCCCACAAAAAAAAACAACGTAACTTTGCTTTTCCAAACTCTCTTTGCACCGTCGTAATCGATTCACGCCGAAAATAACGTTCCACGCAAAACGCGAGATCCTTCTCGTTAGAGGATGCCAAGATGCCATTATAACTAAAACACGAATCTCTCGTGTGTACATTAAACGTAGAGTACGCTGTTTGCGTTGTAGCGGTATTAACAACTGCGCCATTCAAAAAAAATAATTGAAAAAATGCATCTGTGCCTCGGAGCGCAGGGAAACTTAGACGTTTAACTAAATTCGATACAGTTTTTTTTTAATTTACACGTATATATATATATATATATATATAAACACACGAACGCGCACTTGGTCACACACTCGCACACTCATATATATATATATATAAAAGAACTACCTACATGTATAAACGTGGTTTGACGACGGATGTTAGTAGCGTGGTACATACGAACGGGATATATATATCCATTCGTTACTTCGTTGACACACATAACGCAACAAAACGTGGTTTGATAGGCGAGTGTTGGTGCATATATATATATATATATATATATGTGTGTGTGTTATTTCCGCTCGCTCGCTCGTTTTGCGAGTTAACTTCCCATATAAATCGCGCCAATAGAAGTTTCACTTCAAAAACAAAGCCGTCCGTCTTCTCCGAGTCACCTTATATATTTCGGCATTATAGTACGTCTCATAGGTAACCAAATTGTGGCTTTAAAATTAATACTACTGGCGATATTTATATGAAATATCAGCAGTATGCTGGTTCAAGCTCATTGCACAAATTTCCAAGTCATTGGATTATTCGTCGCAATCTGGTTGCGGTTTGGAGCATTGTCGTAATCTCGAAATGAAGAAAAAAAAAACAGATCATCGAGCACTAAGTTTTATTATAAAGTCGGTAGTAAAAGGGTTATACCGTAACAAAAAGTACAATAATTTTTACCAATAGCAAAAAAATTATATAGTAAAAGCAAATAAACAGCAATAGAACAAACCTCAAGTTGCTACATACCTCGGTGTACATCACGATCATTATGAAACTGGATATAATAGCGAGAAGCCGTCACTAGTTTTTCTCGATAAAAATTAAACATAAAAAATCCGCTCTATAACATTATGTATTTACGCTATTGTGTTATGGGAATGTGCTTCGAACAACAACGTAAAAAGAAACCAGATGTATCGAAATAAAATATCACGAATGATAGCTGGAGCTCCTTGATACGTCTCCAACGACACTCTATACAGAGACTTCAACATCAAATACGTGAACGAAGAAGTTCATCAAGCTATAGTTAAACATTTATCCCGACTAAAAAAATATCATAATAATTGGTTGACAACCGAAATTTTTCAAAAACATTAAATAGCAGAAGACCGAAACTGAAAAGAAACATAAACTATACATAAATTCTCTCTAAATTAATTACTTCACGAGTCTGCTGCTGGGTAGATTAGTTTCTCATATTCATCACACCACCTAGTTAATGATAAATATCTTATCAATTCTAGATTGAAGAAAATAAAAAAAATTGTTTCGTTGATATAAGTTCTCTTTGAAACTCGTAAATCTTTATTTTCAGCTCGTTTCCGGTCATCTTTTTCAATTATTTCGTTGATTAAAATTTATAATTTTGCGGTAAAATTTGAGCAGTTGCTACTAGAATACTCCTTCTTCTTCAGTGCCGTGACCGATCTCGATGTTAGGCTCATCCATTAGCAGACTCCATTAATTTCCTATACGCGTTATGATCTCGAGCTCTGTGAAACAATTGTTTGTCCTACTTCGTACGTTTTGAGACATTCTTCTTCGTCCAACTTTTTCCTCCTAGCTTTCCCATTATTATATCCTGCAAAAGTTCGTATTTAGGCCCACGAAGTTACTATCGAACTCTTACCTTCTAGACTTTTTTTATGGTCTAAATCGGTTCCCTCGATCATTTTCGCATATAATTCGCCTTAATTCCCGTTCCCTACCGGTTTATAAACGAACGAACTTTAAGAATTTTCCATTCGGACAACGCTCTTCAGTTCATCATCGAGAAGCTGGTAACTAATTAACGAAAACTGTCGGAGTTCCTTTCCGCGTTCTATAGAATTGTGTTATTATTTCCAAAACGAACAGTACAATGGAAATAATATAATCGAACCGTGGGATATTCGGATATTACTACAATAGAGAATTCTTCCTATAATCTATCTACGCTGAATCTTAAATAATTCCCGAAGAAAAGGGACGCGACTATATGTAGATAATAATCCTCTTAAAGACTCCCTCTAACCGAGACGGTTATTGTTCGGAATATTATCGAAAATCGTCTATCTCCATCACGAATGTATAAAGTGATATCGATTATCGAAAAGACGAAAGTAAATTTCTTAAACTACACGTCGACATCATTATCGACGGAACGACACAATCGCCGCGGAAGGAATGGTTAATAAAGAAAAACATCCAACCGAGAGTTAGTCGCTAAAGAGTTAATGAACGTTTTGTCCTCTTACTAGAGGATCGATACATTATCGACTCGTCCGTGATATATGTCGATGATAATAACATCGATAATATCAGTCGTATATACATAATGAATATTGTACGAGAAAGTTCAAATCATCGATATTCTATTCTATTATATATATATATATATATATATAATATGCCGCCTTACATGGCTTTAGTGCTATTCTTGTTAATTAAAAAGGAAAAATAAATAAATCCTTTATTTATCCGATACCTATATATATATGCGTGCCCTATTTTTGGATATATATATATATATATATATATATATATATATATTATATACTAGCTAACCCGGCGAATTTCGTATCGGCCCAGAATCAATAAATGTATTAACTTATTAGCTAAATTGAATCTAATTCTTTATTAAGATATGAATTAAATTCTATAAACGTACAAAAATTAAAAAGAAAATAATTTTAAATACATGAAAATAAATGTAATTTACATTCTCACGTCTGTGATTGTGCAAACATCAACAATTGTATAATTTTAAATTGGGTGGTTACTTATAGTGTTATTTTATATATCCACTTGGCAAACTTTGTGCCATCTCGCTCGATGGCTTGTACTTGGGTCGGTTTTCTTCATTGAAGCGCTTTGTGATACAGAACATTTTTCCTTTTATTGTCAGGTGGAAAAATGAACAAAGCTGATTGCCAACACGTGTGAACATGCTACCTATAACATGAAGAAACCCGGCTATTTTCTAGATTTAGGATCAATTTAAGTCGATGAATTTCATAAATTAATTGAATGGCAGCTAATAAGTCAACGCAGCACTTTTGATTGTTGGCGCCTGAATTTCATTAAGCTAATAAGTCAATACATTTATTGATACCGGGTTGGCATAAAGTAAAATAACACTGTAAAATTAATGACAATATTGTCGGCTTATCGACTTTGGGACAGCGCAAAGAAGCGATTCTCGCACAATCTGTAATAATGTGAATTATATTTATTTTAATGTAATTAAAATACTTTTCAATTTGATTTTTATCATTTTGAGTACTCATTTTATCTTGTTATCTTAATGAGAGACTAGATTTAATTTACCTAATAAGTTAACGCGACATTAAATTAATCTCACAATTCCGAATTACATAACGAAACATCTATCAATGTGTCTCTACGATTAGAAATTTAATACAAAGTAAAAATATTTAAAGACAACTTACACGATCGTAAATAGAATTCTACACAATCAACGTATTCAAGATAAATCACAAAAAAGTTTATAAATCGTTCTACACATTATTTGCGCTAAGATTTTTGTTGTATTTTCAGGCAAAATGGCACTTATCGATTCGATCGATATCGAATTATCGACGTATCATTTAAATTTCTTTACAGATTTGTTTTTTTTTTATTTCTTTTTGTTGTAAATTTTTCCGATGTTTTAATAATTATTACGCTATTGCAGACGAAGACAAATTTAACAAAACAGAGATCATAAAAATCGGCCATGCCGTTCTTGAGTTATGAATGGTATAATTAACACCTCCATATTTATATATATATATATATATATATATATATATATATATATATATGCAACTTCATCTAAAAAAAAGCTTCAAATAGTCCAAAATAACAATTCCCGAATTATATTAAACTAACCTGGATATACCACATTTCAGAAGATATATTACACACATTTATCCAGTATACAAGATACCGGGCCTATACATAAAACGTGTAATATGGATTGTACTCGAGATACTAGTATATCAATGGTGAAAAAATTTGGTTAGAACTTTGGTATGGTCGGTGAATAGCGCGAAAATACAGACAATGGAGTAAAGAGATGAAGACAAATTAGAAGTTTTTGAATGCTGTTTCGGCGACCTCTGAAGAACATTAGTTGGGTAGAGAAAATGGATAAGAAACAAGTACTGGAAAGATTAAATAAAAAATGAAGTATATTACACAATATTCGCAAGAGGCGACTTAAGGAGCTAGGTCGTGCATTACGCCGGTATCGAAATATCTGTCGGATATTATCGAAGGCAAGATTAAGGTAGTTAAAACCACGTTGAAGATCGCGAATAACACTCATCCACATAGTGTTAAAAAAAAAGACTTATCCGAAGTTAAAGAAGAATACTTGCGACCAGCTTTGATGAAAGCGATTGATACATGGTGCGAATCAGACTACCGGTGAATACACTGATATACATATATGTTCATCATCATCATACTTCGTGATTAGTGATTAATATTAGTCCATTAACGGAGAGTTCTGTTGCAACATTTAGAGTTGTTCGTTTTAATTCGTTTTATCAACCTCGTTTCGTGGAAAATTTTAATTTCATAGTCGTCGAGAGTCCTTTCATCGTCTAAGATTTAATATCGTCTAATTTTACCTCATTGTTGATAATGTTTATAGAGATGTTTCAGAAATGTTTCAAAACTTTTATTCATCGCCGTCATACCGACAGCTATTGAGATTGTATCGTCTGCATATCTACCATTCGTCCAGCCCCCTTCCGCTCTTTCGTGATCAATCTGATCGTGTACTGCGCTTATAAATCGAAAAGATTATTACCGATAGCTGCGTAACTCATTTATGAGCCGCGAAAATCTTTCGACTTTACATTAGCGATGGTTTAATTAATTATTATTGTACGATATCCGTATGTAATACAGGACGCGTTTTAGAAGATAGTTTATATTATCGAAGAAGACTTTTCGATGATGTACGAAACACGGTACTATCTCGTTAAATTCGAGTTCTTTTTTCATCCGATAGTTCTAGCCTTAGGATTAATGTCAACTCGGATATTTCCTTAAATATAAGAGCGTCAAGACGGTCGTTAAGTAAACGTAAACGAATACTAGGCGATAATTTCGTTTCTTCGCCTTCACACTTAGAGGAATGTATTACACTAATTGGCCGTTAAACGTGTGAATGCCGATGATACTTGCCTTCCAGCGTTGCTTTAACAGCCATTTCTGTTTTTCATAAAAGTGATAACTTCGTGAATTTCACTCGTTAAAACGTACCGCTTTATTTTTTTCTCGAACGGATAATCGATTTTACAATGCCTACTGTCGACATGCTAGTGTTGATTATGCCCGTGTAAAAGATTATCATCGTAAAAAAAAGTTCGACAGTATTCCATCCAGACTAGAGCAATTCCATCCAGATCGTATTTCGTATTACCATTTTTATTTTCTACCGTCCAGTTCTGGAAAGCAGTTTCAATTCATATACGTATATATCAAAATATATATATATATATATATATATATATATATATATATATATATATAAAAACACAAATTAACTAGCAAATAGTTAATTAATAATAAACTCAGATTAACTAGCAAATAGTTAATTATTAATAAAACCAAATTAACTAATAAATAGTTAACTATTAATAAGTTAATTATTAATAAACCCCAAAATTAACTAGTAAATAGGTAATTATGAATAAACCCAAATTAACTAGTAACAATTTGATGTACATATATATATATATATATAGTAATTATTAATAAACCCAAATTAACTAGTAAATATTAATTAACAAATAGTTAATTATTAATAAACCCCAAAATTAACTAGTAAATAGGTAATTATTAATAAACCCAAATTAACTAGTAAAAATTTTATGTACGTATATATATATACATATATATATATATATATATATATATATGTGTGTGTGTGTGTGTGTGTGTTTGTTAATAATTATAGATGTGGATAATTTGATTATAGGAAGTGATTGAAATTATTGTTTTGATTACAACGAGCTGTAAAGCAGCTATTAAGAATTTTAATGTATATACTATTTATACCAATCTATTCCGCATTTAAGCATGACATATTTATCTGATCCTGTGGAGTCAAATTTATTATATTTATTTATTAATTCGTCATGCATTTCACCGACGACGTCTGCTTAACAAAATCCAGTGGCGAATGCCGAGTTTATTCAGAATTTCGAGTTTATTAAGAATTTATAAATTACATATGCTCTAATCCGTGTTAAGAATTTAATATCTATTTATGATAAATAACGAATTTCAATCTGTCGTGGTTGACTAATTTATTATACGTTTTATGTAAGTGTGAGGCCAATTTATTATATTTGATAAAGAGCTTATTTATCTTTTATATATATATATATATAAATAATCATGGCTGCCTTTTAGTGTATTAAAATTATTAATTATATTAATCACATGTTTTAGGCGATATATATATATATATATATATATATATATATATATATATATATATCCAGTATTACTCCACCGACAGTTTCTACTTCAATAAAGGACGTTGTAACTATTCCCAGTCTACTATAATAAATAGGCCACAAGTATGCGATTATCTCGTTGACGTCGTAGCTAATTTGTAGAATATCGCTGCAATTATAATGCACGACCGAAGATATTTTGTAAACCTCTTAATTATCGTTATTATCACTTTGACTAAGTAAACGTGAAATAAAAATCACAAAATTATGTAACATTTTTATAAAACCGTACAACAGAATATAAGTTAAACAGTTAATAATAAGTGTACATACATATATGTATAATTTGATAGCTGGACCGGGAAATGTACAGAATGGTTTCCGTTGGATGTGAAAAGGAAAATCTAACGACCAAAAAGACGGTGAAAAAAAATTATATCGTTAAATATGTGGGTCCCAGTTCGATGCATAAAGCAAGAAATAGAACGATTTGGAAGCAAATGGGTGCTAGATAAATATCTTTAAAATAAAAAAACAAATAACAACGGAAGTGGCCTTTGCTCAAGTTTGGCTTTCATTATTATTTAATTTTGATTATTTTGTATATGTATTTTTGGTGTATTCAAATGAAATAAGTGCTTTATTTATTTATTTTATATATATATATATATATATATATATAATGAAAATAGGAACATAAAAACCAAGCAGTGCATTGCAATCGAAGGGAGATACCGCTGACGAGACATGGATACAAACGATATGTTATATTTATATCTGTTCCATTTAAAAAAAAAAAAAAAAAAAAAAACTTGGACCTTTCGGTGTTAACATTTTTCGTTAAAATATCGCGAGATTAAGTATATTAATATTTGATTATTATTATTATTAATTATTATTATTATTTCATCATATACCCCTGTCAGATAGATGCATGGTAATACAGGTCGCAGCTAAACCGTTCGATATTAATATAATGTAATTATATATGCCGACGACAGATATAACAAACGAGAAGATTAAAGAATGTTACGATCAGATAAACAAAGTTATGAAATCGTTCAAGAAGCAGGGTATCACATTGGTGATGGGAGATTTTAATGCTAAAGTAGGAGAGGGAAGAGTTGGTAACATAGTAGGAGACTATGGTTTAGGACAAAGGAATAATTGACTAATACAATTCTGCCAGGATCAAAATTTAGCGATCTGCAATACACGGAGCAGCCATCACAGCGATTATATACATGCAAATCTCCAAAAGATACAAAGCAACGTACAGTTAGAAATAAAATAGATTACTGATTAATACGAGATTCAGAAATGGAGTGACAAATGTTAAAACATATCCAAGCGCAGATATCGGCTCGGATCATAATCCGGTAATAGCTGTTATGAGGTTTCATCTTAAATCAATACAAACAAGTAAACCGAATAAAAAATTTGTCTGGATAAACCGAAATGCAATGAAATAAAGAAACGATTTGTTGAGAGCCTTAATGAAAATGCGCAAAATATTATGTCCGCGGGAATAACATCGGTAGAGGAAATGTGGCAAAAATTAAAGGAAAGTATAAAAAGAACAGCCGAAAAGTACATAGGCTCATGTCAACAACAATATAAACAAAGGTGGATGACTGATGAAATCTACAAATTAATGAATAAACGAAGAAATTATAAATACACAATAGAATACAAAAACATTGACGAACAAATAAAAAGTAAGATTAGGAAGGAGAAAGAAAAATGGATAAATGAGAAATGTCAGGAAATTGAAGATCTAGATAAGAAACATGATCTATTTAACTTACACAAAAAGATAAAAGAATTTACATGTACATATAGGAAAAGAACATACGGTGTAATCGGTGACGGAAATAAATTGATAATTTATCAACAAGAACAATTAAAGACGTGGAAAGAACATGTACAAAAACGGTTTGCAGATGATCGAGAGCAAGTAACAGAATTAAGAACAGCTGCAGAAAGTCCAGCGATTATGAAATAAGAACTTCAAAAAGCCATGAAGGAGGCAAATAACAACGAGATGGAGAATAAAAAATTACAATGGGTAGATAAAGTTAAGTAATGTGCAGGATGAAAAAGGAAAGAGAATTGATGACTATAGTAAAACGAAGAAAATTGACGTACCTAGGTCATATAATAAGAAGTAATAAATACGAGCTACTACAAATTATTCTCCAAGGAATCATTGAAGGGAAACGGGACCCACCAAGAAGAAAAACACATTGCATGAAAAATATACAAGATTGGTTGAACATCGGAAAGGCTTCAGAAATCATTTATACATTTTTGTGTCAGTTGTATGACTGAAAGGGTTATCGACGAGTATAGAGTAAACAAGGACGCGTATATAGATCGGCTACCTCCGCATATCTGATTTATCTGGTTAGATATATATGCATTAAAATTTTTAGATAATACAATACTGTTTCCTACTCTATCATCGACTTCTACATAACGTTACGTATATCACTATATCCTATTTCTTACTATTTCTGTCGTGAAAAATAAATAACGCAACGATAACACTGTATACAGTATTTTACGCATTTTAACGTAGGTATTTTTCCGTTTTTATTATTACATTTATATTAATTTTTATATTTATAGAATTTATTTTAAATTTCTGTCGTACCCATCTGCTGTACGCATGTAATAACTATCTCGTTTTCGTGCGAACGATTTTCTCTCTTCACAAATCTCGTAATCATTTTTATCTTTCCGTAAATGCGGGTAAGATTTTGTAGACGATTCGATAAAATGTATTCTAAAAATATTTAAAAAAAGAAAACGAATATATATATATATATATATATATATATATATATATATATATATATATATAGATAGATAGATAGATATATATATATATATATATCATTCATGTAAGTGGAAAATTTAATTTTCAAATAATTTTTTTATTTCTATTAATATTTTTTAGATAACATCCAAAAGGAAATTTACAATAAACGTTCGATAAAATATTCAATATACGCGCTATGTGATTATTAATGGAAGTCTCTGTGCGTGTGTGTATGGCGTGAGTCACGTCGAAAGAATTATTAATTGACGAATTCAAATCAACTTACGGTTCAAACACCTCACTCACTAAATGACAGTAATATATCAATATAATCTAGCCTGTAGATTATAACACGAATTTCTAGGTGTCAACAATTTGTTCATCAGCTATATATATATACACATTAAGAATTTTATTTATATATATATATATATATATATATATATATATATATATATATATATACCAGATAATACACGAAAAAATAATCATTGGGCAAAGACAAACGTATATATATATATATATACATATATATATATATATATATATATATATATATATATATATATATATGTGTATATATATATATATATATATATATGTGTGTATATATATATATATATATATATATATATATATATATATATATAAAAAAGCATTCGTTTAAAATCAATTTACACCTAGTGTATATATATACGTGTGTATTATAGATCGGTATATTATGCATTTTATTTCTGTAATGAGTAATATCGGTTCCACCTTTCTTATTTACTTACACAAAAACCTTTCCAAAAGTACAGGCCCTTGTTTGTTACCTATATGACTAATGTATACATAAGATTATACTCGTCTCCGGGAGACATTACGATTTATTCATATTTATGTATGTATGTATACGGCGAGAAACAGCGCAGGACAGACAAAGAAAACTATACTAAAAGACAGACGGGGAACTATTTACATCATTACGAACATCGAATGTGCGCAGTTCGCATTTAATGGACCGATGTAACTTGTTTGTACTTATCGATTTCTCAGTGTCCGTGTCCTTTTAATGGACTTATTATGTCACTGAATTTTTTTTTTTACATATCTTCCTTCATCTTGCCATAACTCATTTTTTCGCCGTCAAATATCCTAATATTATCTTTTTCTTTCTTAAGTCTGCTTTATCTTTCATCATGAATTTCTAATTCTCGGTGTATTTCTTCCGACAGCTTTAGCTAAAATTCGAAAAACTGGTATCGTGTTAATTTTTGAAGAAAATACGCGCATTCGGCTTACTAGCGGTAGTCGTAATACGACGTTTGGCATTTCACGCGCATTTGCGACAACTTACACGAGAGCAGGATATGCACTACATCCACTTCGGTCTATCTTGAACGGTGAAACACGATCCGAATGAGCCAGATTGTATGAATCTAATGCGAACGCGACGGTAATATATTAACTTCCTAGTTACTTTTTTCCTTAAATTATATGCCGGAAAGTATTTAGTTAAAAATATTACAAATGGAAACTAATCGAAAAAAGATGGTATTCGTTAAAACCTGTTGAAATTTAATAAAATCTACTACTAATTATTATTCCTACCGGGGGAAAAATCATAATAAATGATATAATTATATTTAAATCGATGATAGTTAATCACGCACCTAACTGGATTCGGTAACTACAGATCGGTTAAGTCAGCTTCTAAATCTAAAATAAATTACTTGTTTAAGGCTCATTAAAGGAAATATTTCATCTTCTCTGGTTTCTTCTATTCAAAGACAGACTAATATGTCTGTCTCTTGTTCATTTAACTAGTCGGTTTTTAATAAAATTTTATAGTTACCTACATTTAAAGTTGATCATAAACGACACCCATCTCCTAGCTTATGAAATTAAAACAGACATTTCGTTAGGTACCTAGGCGCCACTTCGGTTTAAACGAAGCCAACGGCTAAAGAATCATGTTTCGGATTAACCATATGCCCGCTTTAGATCTTCTATTGAAATAGCCGTGTCCCCGATGAAATAAGATCTTTGACATTCAAATTCAACACAAATATTATCGTTATAAAAGTGAACCTACTTACGTATATCAGTACTTCTCGACTGCTAATCATGTTATCCCAACGTCTTGTTCGTACTTACGCGGTTAGAGTTTGCCTGATTGCGAACGGGTCACTTACGATAGACTCCAATTACGGAACACTTATCACCACGTGTCCACTTTCTTCGAGGACGTCAATCACCTTCGATGAAACTGTAGTAAATATGAACACTATGAAAGTATCTTCTTCGAACGGTTGATGTCCTGTCGGTATCTTACATCTCTATATTATTCGCAAGTCCCTTTCTATATCAACCTGTACTTTCTGTTCCGTTTCATTCTCGACGATAGAATTAAAGTTTAATCGTAATTTTCGAAAAAAATGTTATTACAATTTTTTTTTTCAGTTCTAATCTATTATTGTTTTTATAATTAATCTTCTTATAGTCAAAAGAGACCGAGTGTGTCTCTATTTTATTGTATTGTATCGTATCCGTAACATTGGCCGCAGGTACGAGTAAATAAAGTTTATATATCATGCAGGATGTTGGTTTTATCGAAATAGGAGCTGAATCTTTTGTTCGTTGTCCTCGAGGATTTCGGAAAGGAGGCTAGGTGTATTTGGGACCGGAATAGTTTGAATTTCTCGCATTCTTCCGAAAGATTTTTAATGAATAAGAGGACAATACACTACAGATAGAGAGCATATAAATTATTTATGAATGAGAAATTTTCGCATATAACTAAACGGCATAGTATAGAAGAAATAGTCGAGAATATGGAATGCTACTACATCGATAAATTTCGTTCGATACGGTTTAGGACTTTGGACTACTTCAGCAAGATCTAGCAAGATAACCATGTGGATAAGATGCGCAAGCTAAAATAAGATATTGCCTAGCAGAAAAAAAAAAAAAAAAGGAAAAAAAGCAAGTTTGCGCAATAATCTATATAAATGACCGAGTATCCGTACCAGATGGATGTTTTTCTGATGATGGAACTTCCGACAACTTATACCAGAAGAGGTAGTCCTCGGTTGTTCAACGTATAAAGAGTAAACTCAATAATAGAATTCGAAGCCTCGAGCTCTATACGCTAGAAAATGTACACGCTCCTATGGCCACCGTATGTGTGCCTGTAAATAAGTGCACGACATGCAAAAGTAATGCCGAATTTTAGGTATATTTATTATATGTTACATATATGTATCTATATATATATCTATATGTAATATGAATTACGTATAAATATGGCGCGATCGTAAAAGGCGCCATTTAAGCTGTGCTTGTTAGAAATACGAGTTTTTGCCTTAGTCCGTCGTCTATAATTTAGAAAGAACCCTTAAAGTACACAAACATCGAAGAAACGGAAGGTTGCCAAGAATTATGTTTCTCCTTTATTTTACCATTACACACAAACATGTGTATATATATATATATATATATATATATATATATATATAAATAAAATTATTCTCACCTTGATTTTTTACGGCTCTTACACATAATGATTAGGATAGTAATATTGGAATTATGAACGCTATTTGGACGCCGTAGTAAAGGCACTATTGCAAGATGAAACGAGTGTTACAAAACTAAAAGTATTATTTAAAAATTTCACCCGGAAAATAAATTTCGGACAATGTTAAAATAATAATAAAGGCATCATCCCTACTTACCGGCGACAAACAAACCAAAAATAGATTTGCTTAGTGCCGATATTAACGAAAAAATTTAACTACACCGCAAACGTGTACTAATTAATAATTTGAACGATGTAGTGTATCCGCTGACATACGCGCATAGCCAGGTGTACCATTTTATACGGACGGTGTGTGTATATATTCATTTATATATTGTTCGCATAACGGATAGTGGCAATTCAAATGCGAACATTGAGAAATAAATAATTAAGCAGCAAAATTTTCCAAGCTCGTGACATCACCGAATGGATATATCGACAATAATCTAGTTATATATTGATGTATCGGAGAGTAGTGATTTTATGAATTAACAAAATAAAAACAAAGTTAACCGCTATAAAAATTATTTTACTAACGCAAAGATTTTTGACATTAACGTCATATTCAAGTTTATATGTAACGTTGTTTTTTTTTTTTGTATACGTTTGAAAATGACGTTAATGTCGAAAAGCTTTGCGTTAATAAAATAATTTTTATAGCGATTAACTTTATTTTTATTTTGTTTTGTTAACCTAGTTATAATTTCACGATGGCGATAAAATATACTGCGTATTAGTATAGCTTTTTATATATATTTTTTAAAGTTATTCTGGATAAAGTTGGGTAATAAATTTAAAACAAAAAAAACGTTCCAGCACTGAATCCTTGCAATGCATTTAGAGTTTTGGAACGCGGTCTGGCTATTCTCTGGCAGCCCTAGTGATACTATCATAGAGACACCGATGTTGAATGATGATTTGCTTTTGCATACATATAATTCCAGAGTTGAACGGAGTGTATAAGCGGCGTTTATTTTTAGAAAGAGTATCGGATATAGATATTATTTAGTAGAATTTTTTGATTTTAATATAATCGTACGACGTGAAATCTTTGCCAGACAAAATTTTCAAATCTAAAAAAAAAAAAAACGATAGACGAATTTAACGCAGCGCAGATAATTATATCGTAACTTTTAGAACAATAGAATCTCGTTGTAGTAGTAATATCAATAATTTCCTTTAAAAACTTGTAATAGTGATAGTATTCGAGGTATTAGTGGTATTATTATTATTGTTGGATCATAGAAGAAAAAATAAATAAACATAAAAAATAAAAACCCATAAACCGAAATTCGATCGCGCCCACCAGTATTCGTGTAATTTCACTAAATCTTTTATCACGTACGATCCGGAACAAATTACCTACCGCCAGCGCAACCATAAATGACATCCAATTATCCCGATCGTCTGCCGTCTTATAACGTACCTCGCTGGATTTACTCATTCCGTTGATTTTGGATTTTCCGCTCGGCCGGATGGAAAAAATATTTTTAATCCGAACGCGATGATATTAATTACAAACGTACACAGTTCTAAAAATGAAAAAATTAGGGAAACTACAAACCGGACAATTGTAAATCAGTATCTTCATCTTAGAATTCATCCTTTTTAACTACATCTACACTAATCCTTGCCGTTATTGATATTGTTTCTCCAGTTCACAACTTTATTTAACGGATGAATCGAAATTCAACTCGAGGAATGCATTGTTCATTCCAGCTCTCAATATTACGTATTAACACTGTTCAGCAATATTAGAAACCTTTTTTAATGGTATCTTTGTGGGAATTAATGGTGGGAGTGAGAAAGAAATAATTCTAATATTATAATATGTAGAAATTATCTAATATTTCATCATCTTTTATTCTTATTTCACGAAACAACTGTAAAATTCGCGATATTTATTCTTAAATAAAATTTACACTACTCACGGTTGATTATCTTATTACACACGTTCAGAGAAAACGATTAGCCCTCTCTCCGCAAACTCCCGTTGTTCTATCTCTTTAAAAATATTAGGCGTAAGGGGATTGTACTCATCAGCAGATTGCGATTTGGACATCATTCGTTGCCTGACCGTCTTTTCCGTTATGTAGCTTAGAGAAAGTCCTTTCTGTCCTCTCCACTCTGAACAGGCAGTCTGCAGCCGCGATCGTGTCCTTTTTGAATGCTCTAGCACCGTTGCGTTCGGAGTTTTACCTTATCTTGTTACTTTCTTCGAGTATTACACCTCCGTATAAAATGTATCGTCCCTTATACATCTGGATAAATTACAATTGTTCCCCCATATAGCGACGTTTTTAGAGAAGTCAGCATGCTTGATTAAGATGTAGATAGTCCCCACAGTATCAATAACTTATCTTTAAAGATTTTTTTTCGACGTAATAAATAAGTTTGAAACGTAAAATTTAAAAAAAAAAAATAATAGTAAATAAACTACAAAAAAATAGTTAAAAAATCGCTAAATATTTTTCTTCTTTACGAAAAACTTTTCAAGCCTTTACGCAGTGAATATAAAAAATATATTAAATTATATTATACAAATTTATAAAAATATAAAACGATAGACACGCAGTTTTATTTATAAAAATTGCCATAAAAGTGACGAAACAGTATTTTTAAATAAACGCAATTAATCGGCGATATAAAATTAATACAAAAAGAATAACGCGAAAGCCAATAAAATTTAAAAAAAAAAAAAAAAAAAACATCGGACAGTATAAAATTTATATACATAAATATTTGCCATTGTTTATCGTTTATTATATATAAATTTTATTTATAATATATAAATTTTATTTATAATATATAAATTTTATTTATTATATATAAATTTTATTTATTATATATAAATTTTACACCGTTGGATGATTTCTCTTATTTATTATTTTATTCGATTATCGTCTTATCGTTTATATGTATGAAAATGTTGCTGATTACGTTGTTTACCACTTTCACTATCAGACTACGTAAAAGTACTATCACTTTGACAATTCTTGCAAATCTAATATTTTTTGACATTTTATATACTATGTTTATAAATTCCGATAAATTTTTATATTACATATTAACTCGATTAAAGCTTCGCGATTATTCGTGTAAAGAAGAAAAAAATTAGTTAACACCCCCTTTTTCGTTGATTATTTTTTCTCGTAATAAATATTATTTACATGTAATATTATATATTTATTAATTTAAACGCATTCTTCGGCCTACAGATATTATATCGTAAATGTTACAGTCAAATTTAAATAACTTGCCACGGAACGGAATAATATATTGTCTCGGTATGAACTATTTACACTCGGTCGCAATATCATCCTCTCTGTAGGGTGCACAAAACTTTTTACATATAACACTTTTGACGGACATTAAACGTTTCAATTCGAGAGAAATACTTTATTACAAATTATCTAGTCGTCCGAAGAAACTGATATTTTCGCATTCTTTAATTACGTCGTAAATTAAAATGTATATAATATTTTTACGTAAATAATCGATAACGATCGACCGAAAAGATTAATAAACAGCGTAATTTCAGCGAAACGTTATAAAAAAAAAAAATAACAAATTATCCGACGAAGAAGATTATAATTTAATTTTCGAGTACCCTACAGACGTGTGTACGTGTGTTCGCGCGAATAGAGTTACGGAATAATCTTTAAAAAGAAAATAAACCAGGGGAGATTATAATGCGGAAAATATTTTTTTTTCTCTTATCGGTCGTAATAATGAAAGACGAAATAGAGACCTGGAATGAAGGTTAGGTTTTCCTCTGAAAAGTTAAAAATTCTGAACTAGTTGTCGAACGAGAAATTTACGCACGAACGATAAAGATATAATAAACATTCGCTTTTAAAGTTGGCCAAATAAAATGTATAACAATTTTGACAAGCTCGTAAAACTTGCGAGTCATCTCGTCCGGAAAAAAAATAAAGCGAAATATTTAATGGAACCACCGAACGCTGCATAGGTGTAATTATGTCGACTACATCGGCTACCGGTAGTAAAACATAGTAGTAGTTTTTATTAAATATTCGAAACAGGATCGGAACAGGATCTTAAATTACGGTATTATCTTCGGGAGACAGAATAGCGCTTGACACGTTCGCAGAAATTAAAGGAAATGATAGAGCCAGAGGAAATTACCGGACGCGCGAATATTTAGGATGGAGTTTTAGACGAAGAGCGAACGTATTCAAGGAGAAAAGATAAATGAGAAGAAACAAGGAGGACGTCAGTAGCAACAAATTCATCTTAAAAAGGATAATAATAATATTAATAATAATAATAATAATAATGAGATGCATAATAATAATAATAATAATAATAATAATAATAATAATAATAATAATAATAATATAAATAATAATAATAATAATAATAATAATAATAATAATAATAATAATAATAATAATGAGATGCATAATAATAATAATAATAATATACCATTAATATAATGAAAACCGAGAAAAAATACAGCAAAGAAATATGCAAAAACTATATTTAAAAATGGTAAAAAAAAAAAAAAAGTAAGCAGCTAAGTTACTTTAACAAAGAATTGTAAAAAAATTACTAAATAAATTATATATATATATACATATATATATATATATATATATATATATATATATGTATGTATGTGTGATGAAATTTTAAAACCTTTACTTAATTCTATATTTCTATATAATGCAATACGTGCGAATGTATAATCCTATTTGGTAAATAATTTATCCGATTATTTTTTTATATGAACCGGTCCAATTTAAAAACTTCTCCAATCGATACGATTATTTTATTATTTTTTATTATATTACTATTTATCATGATTATTATTTGAACAATTATTTATTGCTATTATTATTATTATTATTATTATTATTATTATTATTATTATTAAAAAGGAAAGGATATACTAGAGAAGAATGGACGAATTCTAATATTTACGCAGACGCAGACAGATAATATATTTACAAAACAAATTTACATAATACAATTTAATTCGATTATGCGTATTTAATAGAATTTTTTTGTTTTATAAGCATATTTATTTTTAGGTAATAATTCGTATACCTACACTTATATCACATTTCGACCTATTTATCGATTATATTCGTATCTAAATATTAAAATTTTATTTTGTCTTAAAGCATTCTACCGTAACGAAAGGTTTTATTTAATTTCAAATTACGTCAATTTTGTCTTATATCGATTTTTACTCATGCGCATAATATACGCATTCGCGAGCGCTATATATCTAAATTATCGATTTACACCAATCGATTTTTGTTATTATTATTCGAATTATCATCATCATTTCCCGAATCAATTAATGCGAAGTAAAGAAATTCCGAACCAATTCTTAATGTAACTCAAAAATTAAGGCAAATTAAATAAAAATAAACTTAATACTTTTTTTCGTATATATATATATATATTTCAAATTAAGAAATTAAATGCAGGATAGGACAAGCAAGAGTAGCATTTATGAAAATGAAAAAAACATTAACATCGCATGGAATATCTCTCGAAGTAAGACTCGGAGTTTTAAAATACTACGTACGATCAGCGTTGCTGTATGGCTGCGAAACATGGACGCTGAAGGCTAAAATAATCAAAACTATAGAAGCCTTCGAAATGTGGTGTTACCGTCGTATCATATCGTGGACAGCAAAAAAGAAGAATAACAAAGTATGGGACATATTAAAAAAAGATAAAAAATTGTTGAGTCAAGCGAAGAAAAACAGCGTAGACACATATTAAGAGGGCCAAAGTATGTACTGCCACAGACCATAATCATGGGAAAAGTAGCAGGAAAAAGAAGAGTAGGCAGAAGAACGATTGCTTGGCTGGATAATATCCGAAAATGGTCGTCGATGAAGGTAGAAGAACTGTTTCACAAAGCCAGAGACCGAATATTATATCAAGAAATTGTCCCCATAGTTGCTATACCAACGACTGAGAACAGTCAATTGGACAAAGAAGAAGAAGATATATATATATACATACATATACATATACATATACATATATATATATATATATATATATATATATATATATATATATAATTATCGTAGTCATATTGCTGGTTGTTACTAGGCCATTTTATACGTTATTTTTTAATACGAAATGGGCTAATATTTAAGCCGCTAATTAAGTAATTAATTTCATAGGAGATTACGATATACTAAGCCTCACCACGCGTTATAGGTACAAACATCGTAGAATTAAGCATAGAATTTGTGACTACTTCAAATATTTTATTACGTAGTTATATTGTTGTGTGCATGTGTATGTACGTGTGTATATGTATATGTGTACATATGTACTTCATGTATTTTTTTTCACCATAGTTTATTTATTTTCTTGTATGTTTTTTTTTTTTGTTTTTTCCTGTATTAGGATAACATTTATTTAATTTTTTAGTTTTAGCAAAACAAAATAAAATCGAAGTTAATCGCTAAAAAATTTATTACATAAACACGAAGCATAGTTTTAGTATATATAAGTTAACTGTTAAGGTATAGGGGTACTTAACTTTGTTATGTATATATTTTAATGAAATAAAGCTTCTTCTTCTTCTTCTTCTTATAATGTTACGACTGCCGTCGTTGTGAGATAATTTAAAACTTGAAAATAATACGTATATGCGTTGCACAAAGAAGGTGTCCGAGTTAAAATTACGAAGATACCTTTTTTAAATATATTTTGGTTCGGTAGGGAAATAAAACATTTTTTCTCCGAGATAAATTAACCGACATTATCAAAAATGATAATGATGATAATTAAGTTCTGTCGATAGTCGAAACCGTCGAGGTACATTATCAATAAATTGGTACCACTGTATTCCGTCGAATGGATATATAGACAAATTATTATCTTTAGCCAGTATACAGAGTCATTCCCAATTTTCCATTCACGGTATTTCGATAAAATTGTAACTAAATTAAAGAAAATATTAGTTCATCCGACATTTACCTACTTACCTCGCTTTATTCATACACACACACACACACACATATATATATATATATTATATATATAATGCTTACAAGCTAAATGTCTAAATGACTATATGTATACGTAATAATGATGATGAAGCGTCGTCTTAACTAAGATAATCATAACGGAAATAGAGAAGTAATCGAAAATGACAACGTTGGTTAGCTGAATACACCAAAAGAAAATTACTACTTACATTCGATATTCATACTTTAAGTACTTTTCACCGTATGAATGCCAGTATTAGTACATTATAACCACAGTAATAAATACACGCACATTCGCACACAAAAAAATATATTATATATATGTATATATATATACGAAAAAATGCCTGTTCATAAAGTCATCCATTATTAAAGCCGTCGGCTCCAGAATTCGTGGTATTACAAACTTGCTCTCGCCGATTGTAAGCCTATCATTAGGAACAGTCGGGTATGAATAAGAAAGAGATAAACTCAAAATGTGGAAAAATCTTAACCACAGCGGGCGGATGTGTAGCAATTAGATGACGCCTATGGCAGGATAATCATTTTATATATATATATATATATATATATATATATATATATATATATATATATATATAATATCGTATGTACGAAATGAAATAATAATTTGAACTAGTATTGGAAAACACAAAACCTACAACAGTCATCCAAGGATCGGGCCTTTAAAATAATATAATAACTGGGGAAGAACCTAATTTTTCAAAAAAAAAAAAAAATAAAATAAAAGGCTTTTACAATGTAACCGACAATCCGGTTAGATACACGGATGTTGCGGTTGGCCACTTTTATATTTCAGACTTTCGTGCGTTCAAAGGTCGTCTCCGAAATAAAAATTGCTGCTATTATCTTTCGGATGTATTCACTACTCTGCGACGACCTCGTACTCTCTGGTTATAAAAAAACCAAAAAACGATATTATATCGCCGGAAAAGATAGTCACAAAGGCCGTTAATATAAGCACGTAAAGTTATATAGAACTCTATTTCTAATAATAGAGGGGGGTATTTGTTTTCGATTTTTATTTAAAGAACCTGCCTAACTGCAACGGATAAATGAGCAATTAAATTTCGGATTTTTCGAGCGTCCACAATTCGTATTAATATACATATAAATAACCCATTTTTACATCTTCAGGCAAATCAATCATCTTCGATATCGACTTAAGCACACAGAGCAGTGTAGTAAAATATGGCAAATAAGGGAGAGGTTTGAAAGTATACAAAAGAGGGGTAAAAAGCAGGAGTTGGAACGTTAGAACATATGGTCGTGAGAGAGTGGTATATGGCCAAGGAGACTGCTGGATGCTATATAGTTGAAACAGTATAAATTGACAGGTGGTTTCCAGAAGCTAGGTTTGATAGCAAGAAGGAAGTTATGGTGTTCCACGTCTGTTGCCAGTTGTGGCGAATAAAGTATCAAGGGCTATGTTTAGTAGTGGAGATAGCGGGACTTTATAGGTTGTTGGGAACATAGTATGGAATGGGCTGCCCTATCCGCCGCTTCGTTTCGTCCAATTTCCTTATAACCTGAAATCCATAAGAGGAATACTGAGTCTGTATCGTTTTGATAATTGCCAAAGTAGGGATTATGCGCTATTAACAAGAAGATTTTTTGACTCTTTAGCGGCGGAAGAGCCCGTTACAATTAATGTTTCGACGTCACTAGTATTTAAGAATAAATGTTGGAGATTGAAAAATATACCGTATAATTCTGCATTATATGTAGAGCAAGAATCACGCAAGCCGTGTTGAATAGCATAAAACGTTGATGTAGAGAATACGCATGATGTATGACTATTTGTAGAACAAGATAGAGATTTAGCGAAATCATATTTATTAAGTTATTTGCCTTCAAAATAAACTCGTACTCGGTCGTATTCTTAGATCGCAGGAGCGTTGTATCGATATGTATATTTGAGTTTCTCGTTGTATAAGTGCTGTAATTAATATTTACATTATTTAGAGTGACTGTGAGACGAGGGAAAGGATCATATGTGAATTTAGGAAAAGTGTCTTGAATTAAAAATATTTACAATAGTCCGCACACGGTGATGTTCCAAACTTTTATTAAGCCTTTAAGTCGTACATTATTTCGTCTTAACATTCAATTATAAATTTTATGAGAGCGTTTATTGTACAATACTGCCTCTTAGGTGAGCGTTAAATAATTTTCAATGTATTTATATAGCTATTTTTAAAATTGAGACATTTCATGTATAAAAATTTTTGCTAACATTAAAATTTCATCTCCCATATAGTAGACATTGTGACTGAAAGGGTTAAACTATATAGGGGATGATGTAAACAAAAGCAACCAGTTGATACTCTAAATATATTTATAATTTAACTATATACGTGTAAAGTGTACATACACACACACACATATATATACAGAGAGTGTGTGAGGGAAGAGCAATATGTAGATTGGTAGATAAATGTCTATAGTGTATATAGTTATCTTTCGAGGTTTCTTTTAATTTACCCAGTTTTCACCCTTTGGCCAGTTTAAGTGGATTGTTCAGACTAAGCTTATATTATTAGCCTTGATAAAATTAAGTTTCCATTTACAATACGCAATTTTAAATAGCATAATTAATTCAAAATACACTCAGTCATTCTTGCGGAATTTGCGATGTTTTGTATATATATATATAACGATGTGCTCCTTATTATATAATTACAGATAAGGCTACTGGATATATTCGGGGACTTCGTATTGTGTTTTTTAGAAGCAACTCGTATAAATTAAATAATTTGTAATATAAATACCGAATTAATTAATTTAAATATACTTTAAAATTATTAGCTTAATGATCGAATAGAAAGTACAATACGAGCAAACTATGACCTTTGTTAGCTGTTTCAACGTCTTCTTGAACTTTGCATAATTATGTATGCGTATATTTTACTACGAACGTTACCAATCGAATTAATTCTCAGCCCCCCGATCTAACCAACAGTTTTCCTTTTCTACTAGAACTAAATTTATCATCGCGATCCATCAAATGTAGGCGTGTTTTTTTTCGGTCCCATACGCTGTTTTCGTTATACCTTATCAAATTTTTTATAATAAAATTAAAGATTTTAATTATTAATTATCGTATAAAAATTTTTAATTACATAATATTTACGGGGAAACTACATTTAACGAATGATAATATAAACTGCTTATTTACCAGTCAATTATCCCTCGAAAATAAATATTCGATAATACGAAAATATTATCGCACGCGCGATAGGTTACACCCGCCACATAACAAGAAGGTACTTCGAAACCGACCGAATAATTATACGCATTATTAGATATATCATTCGATATTCAAAATGATATAGGCGATTAATAGATGACCGAAGGGTATTTAATTAATTATTTATCACCGTTAGAATTGGAATACTATTGCATCAATTCCCAATTAATTAGTGTGGACTTAATATTTTAAAAAAAAATTAATCAATTAATTATTTATTCATCTGCTATTAGAATTGGAATATCAATTCCCCATTAATTATTGTCAACTTAATATTTTTTGGGGAAAAATTAATTTGTTATCGAATAATAATTTTCGGATTGCGAGTAGACCTATAACAAAAAACCGTTGAATTAAAACAATAACTAGCTTTCCATTTTCATGTAATTGGTACGCGATTAATCCTAAAAAAAAAAAACGAACACATTCGATACTCAAATAAGTGTTAGGTAATTTACAAAAAAATAATTTAATTAAGTATTTTCATAGGATAATTAAACTATTAAATTTTCACTTTCATCATAAAACGTTTATGAATGTATAGTGTGTGTGAATATGTAGAAAATCGAATTAAAGACTAGAGTTGGTTAATGTACCGATGCTGGTGACTGTAGAAGAATGAAGCCGACGTTTAGATCTGGAGAAAAAAGATTGAAAATTAATGTACAGATTCAGAGATTTTGTTGTTTTTCGAACAACTCAAAAACTAGTCGACCGAAATTTGTTAATGAAATTTAATTTAAAAATAGGAAAACGACAAGCTTACAATCATTTATTCGATACAATATCATTCAGATTACCGCCATTTACATCCATTCGATCTTTATAAATTTTCGAACACTTTTAGTATAAATCGCTGAATTTTTGAAATTTCTTTAGAAATATGAGTTTCAATTATTCCAGATTCGTAAACGCTGCTATCAAGGTATCCCCACAAAACGAAAAAATCGCGTAACTTTGAATTCTTTTCGAAACTCTCTTTTTGCACTGTTCTGATCGATTCACACCGAAAATTGCGTTGCACGAAAAATGCTCGCTCTTTCTCGTTATAGGATGCCGGGATAATTGAAACTGGACAAACACCAATCTCTCGTGCGTACGCTAAGCGTGGAGCACGCGGTTTGCATTGTAGCAGTGTTACCAACTGCGCTATTCCATCCGTCTTCCTGCGTCACCTTATAGTAAAGTATTACGCGAAATTCTGAAAATAGTATCACTTATCGATGGTTAAGCTAATAATTGTTATTGCAATTTCCTCAATTAAAATTCTCCTATTTCGTTACGTATTTTAATGCCTACCGTTAAATATAATATCTTTCAAATACTATTGTTTATCGATCGTACTATTTTTTTAAAAATTAAATAATTTAGTACGTATGACAGATTGTATAATTATAAAACAAATCGTTAGTTGACTTATAGAAACGTAACAAATCCCAGCATATATCCGATAGCCTTTTATCCTATCGATAAATGTCATTGTATATCTATCTTGTAATAGATAATAGTTCTTTTCGTACGTAAGTGGGAATCTCCGAACGATAAAATGTAATAGTCGGAGCAATGACGATTGGTCGAATATTGCAGAATTTATTAGACTACATTTTTCGTTGTCGAATATTACAGAATATATTAGAGTACATTTTTCGCTTTATTTATTTTAATATAGTCAAAATTTATTTATTAATTACCGTTTATAATATCATCAAACTTAATTTGTATATTTAATACGGTAAACAGGCTTCTAACCGAAAATTTTATATTCCTCGTTTTCACGTTTTCATTTAGACCTTCCGGAAATGTTTTCATTTTAAGAGAAAAAATTCGATCGAAAATTTACAAAATTCATTTTAAAAAAAAAAAATGAGGTATTCGTCAAAATCGACATTTTTGTTACAACTCCGATTAATTTATGCGAAAAGAAATTCAGCGATTCAAATATGCTAAACTTTGTAATTATCTTGTGAAGTAATTAATAATTTGAGTAATAGATACGTAAAAAAATCATCTTAAAAATATTATTAGATTAAATTATAATTAAAGACCGAAAAAAGTTTCGTACGATAAAATTACCTGCGCAGAGTTAACTTTTTTAAAAAGTGGACGCTCGATGTAACTTATTATAAGCGTTATTAAGATTAAACGAATTAGGATTATTTGTGTTTGCGAAGTTCCGTTTAAAATGATAATTCATCTAGGAGGTGATTTTCTCCGATCTAGAAATTGAAGGAAATTTGAACGAGTTTTTTTGCGAGCTGGCCATCATACTCATTAAGCAATTATCTACGATCCAAACACGCAGTGACATACTCCCGATAACCCCAACCTATGCGAGGTCTAGTGGTTTCCGACGATTCAACCTCTCCGTACTTCTCCAAGAGATCCATAACAAGTGGTTTTGTTATATGTGTTCTAGCATATTTTTGATTTACATCAGCTACATTAACTGCAAATGTTCGTGTAACGTTTAGTCTGTTACATACTAAGGCGCCATCAACCTGAGTATTTGTATCATTTTTAGGTTTGACTAGCACGTAAAAGAAGAAGTGTTAAAACACAAAATCCGACGATTTAGAAGGGGAATTATTTATTTCAAAATATTCGGTAAACGGCAAAATGACACCCAACGACGAAAATTATGCTGCGACCAGGGAAAAAAAAAACGAAAACCGAAGCTGGGAAATTTGAAATAATCTAATTATACGATCAGTTGCTGTCTATTATATGACGGTATAATCGAAACGTTATTAATAACGTCATCGCGTACTCAGTCTGAAGAGGAAAAAAAGGCGTGTAATAATAATTCCCCGGAGAGTTCGAACAATTTCATTGGTCGTCGCATAAGTTGTCATAAACTAACGAACCATTCTGATTGGCTGCTGCCGATTCGGATATTTTCTACGGTCGGTGTAATTTCGCCGGGAATATGACGACAACCGAACGGATCGCGGTTGGTATTAAGAATTACGTTAGTAGTCGTTATCGTTAATTCTTGCGTGAATATAACGCGCATACCGCACATTTTACAGTACGTACGCGATAATACGCGCGCACACGTGATAGACATATACACAGAAAAGAGAGAAAAAAAGAAGACGACCGCGATAATTATATAGCGCGGATCGACCGAAAGCTGACATTCCTGGACGTTATTAACTGGAACAATAAGAAAGAAAAAAGCGTTAAACAAGGACGGGAATAGAACAACTACAAATAAGGACGTTACATTTTTACACGGTCCTGATGGAAATACCGGACGCGAGAATTCCGTTCATTGGTCGGGGAAAATATTTAACCAGAAAAGGCGGAGGAGTGTCTAGCGTCCAATGAAGAAATACAGATTTTCACGAGGGGAATTTCAAAGAAAATAGAGATGTTCGGTCGGGTCGACCGGGAAAATAATCTATAAATGACGTATTCTAGTGTACAGAATAATAGTTGTCAGGGCATGAAAATCGGAATCTAACAATTTTCTCATTCCGTCAAACGACTTGCATATTTATATTCATTGTTATTTTGTTTTTTCTAATATATAATAAATTTAATAATAATAATTAAATTTCAATTTATTCATCTTTACAACATTATAAAAATAAAATTCGACTACGCGCACAAATTTATTATTAATAATAATAATAAGTCAACCGATCGATATATTGTAGGAAAATAAAGTTATAAACGTAAAAAATTTTAGTAGATATATAAATATGCGCATCGTGCGAGAGATCTAAATTAGATAAAAATTAAATTAGTCGCAATCGCGTAAAACAAAATTGAACGGTGTAATTTGAGATATAAATTATAAATAAAATATTATATTCTTTATACGTAAAACAACAGATTAAAATATAGACGCAATAATAAAAAGACAATGCGCTATATAACATTGGCGTGCATATTAGGTAATAAAAGGCGCACAGTGTGCCAAACAAATAATTCGAACGTATAATAATACCGCCGATAGATTAAGTCGACGTATCGACATAATGTGAGTGAATATATTTCGAGACGAAATAATTTTAACATTAATAAATCGAATAAAAACACACACACATATATATATATAACATATATAGAACGAATCCATTTAAGAGACCACTCGCAATATAACGAAAAAAATAAAACCAGAGCGAACGTATAAACAAAAAAAAATACTGTGGAAAACAAAAAAATATATGCAAAATTAATAAAAAGATAAATGTAATTCGAAATTACGATAAATTAAGATTAAAATTAAATTAAACTATTACTCTGTAACATGTACCCGAAACTAAAAAGTGGATGATTTATATTAAAAGTAATAGATAAAAAATTGTAAGGGCCTCTGCAACTGGTGTATATATATATATATATATAAAGTATACATGTATGGCATAAAGGTACAAATAATTATATTCAAAACTATTAACACCATATATATAACAATAATAGCGGTATCACCGATGCGCAAATTCAATAAATTAAAATATTCGCTCGACAAATAACTATATCATAGAGAGGATTATATGTAGTTAATTAATACTCCGTAATTGTCGAACGAAAACCATAAGATAAATTTACATCGAAAATTACGTTCATAGCTCAGTATCGATGAAGCCTAACTGAATTACAAAGTTAACCTAATTATAACGTAGAACCGAGTAAGTGGCATAATTTAATACTAAATAACAATTCTGAATTACGATAAAAATTATTAAATACGATCGAGCTTCCTCAGCTTTTTCCATACATTTCTGTTCTCCGACCCGATTCACTACAACTGTTTGAACGATATAATCTTTCTATCGCCATACGTGTTCTTCCCATCTTCCACTTCCGATCTGTCGGTCGCTTTTGCAGAATTTTCACCTATTATCCTTTATTCGGACGACGTACCCAACCCAACTAATTCTAGACGAAAGAACCTGTTACTACACCATCATTGCAACTATTATTATTATTATTATTATTGTTGCTTATTGCACTACGTCGTAAATTTTGTAGTAATCCTATATTCGTATTCCTTCGGTGATTTTCTTTGTAATAGCCGGTTTGTTTCGTATCGTAAATTTTTTTGCAGAGGTTCACCGTGTGCAATATCCATAATGTTTTTTTGAAACTCGCATGGTATATTTGTAAATTTCATATAACGGATACGAATTTTCATGGAAATGCGTTGTTCATCGAAAGCTTTTATTTAGTAATCAATTGTAGACTTACTTCGCCTAAATATATACGTGGTTGTAATAATTTATTACGTACGTTTAAGCGTATATATGTTTACGGAGTAATGATTACACAAACGTAATTTTTATATATATGTAGTCATGTAGTAATACGAATTAAATATAGTATACAAGCAAATTATATGATTCCGTTTATTTCTGAGGAATGTATATATTAGTGTGCCTGACACACGTTATTAGGGTGTTACGAACTTTTTGTATATTATATTCGGCTACTGTTTAACATAGATACAGACTATATTACGCGGCAATTGTTGGATGATTGGAACGACGGTATATTAGTAGGCGGTAAAAGAATTAATAATCTCCGATATGCTGATGATATTGTTATCATAAGCAGTTTCGAAGAAAATATGCTTAAATTCATAGAGAGACTAGAAAACCGACGTAAGGAGTACGGATTGTTAGTTAACGAAACTGAAACTAAAATCATGATAAAAAGCATTAAGGTCGTGCAAAGTAGTATATGCGGAATTGACGTTGTGGATAATTTTGTGTATCTCGCATCGACGTTGACTAATAGCGGAACCTGCTTACCAAATATAAAACGCAGATTATCATTACAGCTGGGCTAACAAAGATCTGGAAGGATACAGCGCTGATATTGAACACAAAATTGAATTTGCTAAATTGCGTAGTCTTTCCAATGGCTACTTATGCGTGTTGGTCCCTTACTGTCGAGAACAGAATAAATGGGTTCGAAAGCTGCTGGGCATATATTAAGAATATCGTGTGGATGGACCGAAAGACTAATGAATATGTTTTCCAGAAGATGAAAATACATAGACGTTCATCGAGCGGAATAAAGGAAAAATTTCTCGGCTCCTTCGGACATATTGCGACAGATTTGAATTCTCTACAACGTCTCTAATAATCACCGGAAAAGTGAATGGACGAAGAAAAAATGTAAGACCAAGAACTGCTGATCAGTTAGTTAATTGGCATAAACATGCACGAAGCACCGCTGGTTGCTCACAATAGATCAACATGGACATCAATATGCTTCTTAACATCACTACGCCCTGTAGAGGGATAAAGGAAGAAGATATATTATATTCGAAATGAGCAGTATGTGACGACGTTGTAACGTGATAGATAATTAATAATAGTGCGCGTCGTTGGTTTTATTTTAATTAATCGTTATTAATACGTTATACATTTCGTTTTGATTATTGTTACTTAACCGGAGACTATGTCGAATCTGACAGGAGATTTCGTAAAAATTTAGTATTAATCGAAAGTTGTATATAATTTTCTAATTACTCCCCAACGGCAGATCGTACCTAATTAGTTTCTTTTTATATTAGACAGACGTTGATCATCATCATTTCCATATTTTAGATTTGAATTTTTTAATTTGAACTTTCTTGCCACATCACCATTTGTAGTTAAATCCATCATCGTAAATTATTATTATTATTATTATTATTTTTATTTTTATTTATTTTTAAAATTTTTGTTTTACTTCTTTGAAGAATGTCATATGTTATGTTTCTAACTGGTTTCTTTTTTTATGTTTGTATATATTCAAATGTACTGAACAAAAATCAAATAAATTGAAATTGAAATTGAATTATTATTATTATTATTATTATTATTATTATTATTAGAGTATTGCCGATTTTCAATTAAATCGTTAAGAGAAGCCATTCCGAGTTTTATATATATCCGATCTGATTACATAGTTGAAAGATTTTACTCTAGAACAACGATAAACAGACTATGTCAAATAAATAATTTAGCTAGAGAAAAAGACGGAAACAAATATTAACGTGTATATAGAAGAAAACGCGAGTAATGAAATATACGAGAAAGGCGTAGTGGTAGATCGATGATAATTGTGATTCTTTCTGTTAAGGTTAAAGAACGGGAACTCGGTACGCAACGAAAGAAGCAATTGCGCTATAAGCGCGGAAGGTAGGTGCTGCGCTGTTAATTAACTGAAGATTTTAATTTCGATAAGAAAAAAAACTCGAAGCCGGGTACAGAATCGATCGTTAGTAGTACGTATGATAATAATATGTATAGGAGACGCTACTCTATTACCAATTCACGACAATCACTATTATTTTCTTCCCGATGACTGAGCAACCAGCAGAATGAAAAACTGCCAATAATAATATGGACGACCATAATAATAATAATAATAATAATAATGATAATCATGGTAATATTCGTTTAATGGAAATAAGAATGGCTGGCAATTTTATTTCGATACCCGGCCGCACACACCCAGCGAAGCAGATGAGAGATTCTTTTCGTCGTTACTGATAGTAAACGTTTTATCATCCTCGGTGCAAGTTCAACATCCACCGGTAGTGTGGAATCAGATCAAATAGAAAAATTTAAAAAAAAAAAAATTAAATAAAAAAAGTCGAACGCGTTGATAAGACGTTAATTAGAAAGTAACCGACCGGACAACGTTTACCGGGTTGAATTTTCTTTTATCAGATATCGAACTTATTATAGTACATGTGTGTGTGTGTATGTGTACATACTACGTAAAGTTAAGACGTGCCCACACGTTCCCGTTAAACTATAAACACTAATTAACGGATGCCTTCTTTAATCCAACTATTTCTGCAATCAACATCGGACACTATTAAATTATTTAAATCCGCTTAGATTTGACCCGTTAAATAACAACCAATAATCATAATAATAAAATAATATCTATAATAATAATAATAATAATAATGATAAATTATTTTAAATAAATAAATAATGATAACAGTAAATATTATTAGTAATTTTCATAATAAACAAAATCAAATAAAATTTATTTGAATTTGAATTTGAATTTTAATACAATACACCGGTAAATCTTAAAATAGAAGAAATATAAAATAAGTAATTACAAATTAAAAACGAATAAACAAATAAAATTAAAAACCGGATAAACAAACATCGAGAAAATAATTTTAAAGTAATAATAATAACGGCATAACATTCGAATGATATCGTACACATTTCATCTTTGATTGCGTATATGAAATTAAATTAAATGGAATAGAACCGCCTATGAATGACACTGCGCGAGCGTAGGCTGGATTATTATTATTATTATAGGGTTAACTTATAACAATCCAAATATTCATCCGAACTTACTTAATTATTACAAAATCGACACAGCCTTTTTATATGAAGAAACAGGTACACGGCTTTCTTAACTGAGCAGTTAATCACAACACCTGCAGAGGACTGAATCGCGTGAATTTATATACTTACTACATAATACACCGGCCATTGATGAATGTAAAGTTTCAATTCTTTTAAATTTCGATAATCAATAAGTTAAAAAACTGTCATCGTTTAACACTTTTCTCGTTTTTATTTAGTTAACGGTTTCCTTCGACTTCTTTCGTAATTGATTAGGTCAATTTTTAGTTCTCTAATCGATTGTACTTCGCTGCAACGGCATTAATTGCCTGCAACCTCATTCTCGTCTTATTATCTATCGCTTTAGTTGTACATCCTGACCGTGCCATTATACATTAATATGACAAACTTATTACCATTTTTAAGAACAAACTGCAGCAAAATTAATAAATCCGATACAGATAGTTTATTTTCTACATTCAAATTCTCATTCACGATTATTCAACGCGTGCTATTGTAAAATTTCAATCGGTTTAATCGTAATATCTCAACATCCCGCCACAATTAAATATTCCACGCGTTACGAGTTTGTATAAATAACCCGTTCGAAGAAAATTAATATTCTACGAAATTTGTCACCGTTTCCAGTACCGACTCAATTAACGATTAATCATTGTTTAATCATTATAGTGAAACCGCTCAGTATGTTCGCCAGTTAGCTCGTCCTCCAATGAGACCATCAATATCGTCCAAATTTCCGCGTTATGGTTATTGGAGAATTTCGAACTACGTCAGCTTAAAATCCAAATCGTCATAATGGTCTCTCAATTATCTTCGTTGGTTTCTGTTAGCCAATTTAGTAATGCTGTCTAAAGCTTTTGGCATTTAGCCCCTTCAGCGGACTCGAAACTATTTTCGCTAGTTAATCAATTATAAAATCACAATGGTACCTCCCTGAAAGGAGATACCCAGTTCTCTCAATCCTCACTTTAAGGACGTAATGCGTGCGCATCGAGGAAATAAAAAACGAATTTAACGTACCCATAAATCTATGTTTTACACGGACCCATCTCTATACGCAGTTTACCTCTTCCTCGAATCCTTAATGAGAACCGATATAAATTAAAATTCAATTGTATGTTCCAGCACATAACGTTCTTTATAAATTCAACCACTATCGACATCGCGTAACAAAAAAAAAAAAAAGTAATGGAGCTAATATTGAGAGGTACTGGTTAGAGAGCGACGTTCCTGTAGATTACGGCTCACACTTGATTCGATGTGACCTGATAAGGTGACGCAGGTTTTTGCCCGTCCCGTATATAATTGGTATTAGATCTTAAAATATACGTAAAATCGGTACTTGCTCTATTATGACAAAGGAAGTGACCGTTGACTTCATTAAATAACGGTAACATCCGATCGTTATGCGAACTCGATACCAGTTTCAGTCTTCTCTCCAGGGGCGCAACAACTGAACAGTGGCTGTCCAGAGAATAGCATATATGCAAGATGGAAAAAAGGCAACAGAGTTTAAAAACGACGAATGCAAATGTCAATATCAGTAACAAATGATTTCAGTTTATTATTATTATTATCCTTATTATTTAAGTTTATATTATTGGAAATTAGATTTTATTTCTTTCATTTTCCTCGGAATTGTCCAACGACGGTCTTGCGATAGCTTACGCGATGGATACATTTTTAGCATAAAGACTCTATATTAATTTCGTCCATAATATGTTTATGCAAATAACAAATAACGAGATTGTTCAACCTTTCCCCCAGTCATTGTACAAGTACGTTTTTAGTCGACGTTAAGCACTAAAACGTCTTTCAGCTTCACATGATGACACAGGGATAGTTATTAAGAGGTCGAAATGAGCGTCTAAAGCGGTTTTCTCTCAGTAATCAGTCGGACATGAAAAAACATGGCTAGAGATTTAGACGTTAGTATAATCACGGAGCACTTATCTATATGACACTAAGATTACAACGAGTTTTACGCATGAAACACGCTAATACACTACATAAGTTAAAAACATGTTTCACTTTAGCAAAAATCGTACAAAGTATCGACTCAATTATATAACAGACGACGAATACACAAACAAATTTTTATTAGTGCATTATATATGTATACATATGTGTGTATTATGTATATATCTAAAAAAAAAAAAGTGAAGACGGACATGGTAAAATCCTGCATCACACATGTTCAGGTCCAGAAACTTTCTGCGACCACTCATGTTTATTGAAACGTAGATTCTAAGTGAATAGTCAAAATATAGTAACCATTTTAAAGACGATCGTGGATAGTATAAATTATTCGAAAACGTATCAACAATTCTGACACATAAAAAATAGCGAGCATAAAATATTTAAAAATTGTAAAAAACAAAAAAGTTGTCAAATAATTGTTATCTACGTTATTTCTCGATTTCCACGACAACTACAGATAACGCACGATCCAGGAAACTACCTTTTGAAACATTATTAAAACGTTTAAAATATTTGATCGATTCACATTTTTTTTTTAAACAGAATTTTTATTTTAATAATAACTTTAAAACTGGATGACCCAGTTGGGGTTATTGATGAGTCAATAAAAAGAAACGTAAATTTGTTCATGTGTGTGTGTGTGTGTATGTGTGTCTGGGTATGTATCATATTTTATTACGATTTTTAGTTTTTTCGGCGATGTAAATAGAATTCCGTTCGAGTTTTAGAAATGTCAATATGCGTGCGTAGGCGCTGTATTAAGTATTAGAATATTTTTTTCTTTTTAATATATAAATTTCGTTATTGTCAATAATTTATTTTATTATTATTAATAAAAAGTTAATTTATTTATAAATTGAAAATGACGTTACCGCAGAAAAGATTTTTTTCTATTAAATGGGGGTGCCTTTACAGCGTACCCAACTTGATACTGTGGGGACTATCTACATCTTAATCAAGCATGCTGACTTCTCTAGAAACGTCGCTATATGGGGGGAATAATTGTAGATTATCCAAATGTAGGAGGGACGACACATTATACGGAGGTGTAATACTCGAAGAACGTAGCGAGATAAGGTAAAGCTCCGAACTCAACGGCGCTACAACAGAGCATTAAAAAAAACATTAACGAGATTGCAGAATGCCTTTTCAGAATGGAGGGGACAGAAGGAACTTTTTCTAAGTTGCATACGGAAAAGACGGTCAGGCAAATATGTCCAATTCGCAACTGCTGAGGAGTACAATTCTCTTATGACTAATCTTCTTAAAAAGATAGAACCACGGAAATTTGGGAAGAGACGGCTGGAGGTGATAGTAATAAGTGAGAGGCGATTGACTAATGCTGTCAGTGTACATTACCTCCCATTGACCCCTATGCTCTAGCTGAATATGAAGTGAATGATATCTTTGTGAGTTATTAAGGAGAGCTCTGCACCACTAGACGACGTTTTTTATCTGTATATTAAACAAATAATTCACTGCTTTTCAACTTCTCGCTTTATATATATATATATATATATATATATGCCACAAGGTTCTTATATATATATATATATATATATATATATATATATATATATATATATATATACACCAGAAGTTACCCACGCTTTATTTTCTTAAGCTTTGTTTCGCATTGATATCACAAATAGGACAGAAATTAAGTAGTAAACAGCGATATCTCTGCCAAATAGTTTAAAATTTAACATGTTCTCCGGGTCGAATGTACCTTCACTAACAGCACCCTACAAACCACTAACAGCACCCTACAAACCACGATCTGTTTCGTTAGAGGCGTGGCCGAAATAACAAGCGGATATATATCTATACTACTAAAATGGAAGGAAAACTATATAGAGGAAGGCCACGGAGTAGATATATTGATCAATTAATAAATGACACGCCTTATGCAAACCTAAAAAGAAGGGCAGAACGAACACAATTTTAGTCCAAAGTTCAGTTTAGTCACTAGGATCGTGAGTCATAATCGACGGATTGAGTAAATGAAATAACTTAAAAGAAAGAGACAACGATATTCTAAAACTTTAAATTATCGTAATTTCTGCCCTAGTTGTGATATGAACGTGAAACGAAGCTTAGAACGAATCCCATTATAGAGGATATTACGCGAAATTCATCAATATTGCTTTAATCGTTTTTGAGAAAGAAAAAAATGTAAACAAATAAATTTTCTGTTTAGGTGTGATAAAAATAGTCCAATGCAGCGATTATAATGAAAATATTCGCCAATCACAGACACTACACTTTTATACATACTATATATACATACATACATATATATATATATATATATATACACTAACAACTGCATATTCTCGTCGTTCGTATTAATGAAACACTAATAAACATTTGGGGATGTGCTAACGGAAATGAGTAGATGGAAAAATGTAAAAATAATGAAAACGGTATTAACTCACGAAATTACAAAAAGCTCGTAAAAGTAAGTACCGGACCAATGCGTACAATTTCATTTTTAAAAATATATATATATATTAAATAATAAATAATAATCATAATGATAAATAATAATAGCGGTTAGGTAAATGGCGGTGGTAATTGCACGCATAACGATAGAAAATGCACTTAACCGAGAAATAGAAGTTAAGTCTTACGCGATGAACTAGGAAACTTACGCAGAATTTAATAGCGACCATAATAACGGAACGGGGATGTCGATTTTACACAATCTTTTTCTATTTCAGGTTTATCGCGCTGATCCTGATATATACGTATATATATATATATATATATATATATATATATATATATATATATATATACATACATTATATACATATATGTATGCGTCAGTTATTCGTAAGGCGCGAGTTTATAGCTGACTTTATTTGTGAAAAACCTAACCTAACCATCAGATGACTGTAATTATTCGGTCGGTAATATTAGCGGTATCTCGAACAAAACTGATTACAAATGCCACAGCATCCATCTTCATCCCGTCCATCTATTTATTCATCGGCTTCATCCATCCATCAATAAAAGAGGAGAAGTTCGGGCTATGAAATTATAATTCCTCTGGCAAAATAATCGGTTCTGTTCGGAACGCATCCATCAATAGCATCAACGACGACGACGACGAAGACGACGATATTGTCGGCTTCGGTTATTCCGAACTAGTTTCTCGCGAAAATCTAAACACGATAAGATGAAGACGGGCTAAATGGTAATTACGAGATGATTGGCAAGTTATATTTATCTCGCATTCTCTTAATAATAAGTAATAATCATATCGATAATAATAATAATATTAATAAATATATATAAATGATAAAAAGAAATAAAAAGAGAGATAATATCGAAAGATAGGCGCAAGCAATATTGCATCGTATTCGTTGCAAGAGGCTGATATTGCATGCCGATGTTCGAGTACGTGACAATATTCCGTCCGAACAAATTATCGACTTTTTCTTCCTATTAAAGCAACACAGATCGAAATATTTATCAGGTCGAACTGTAAGCAACGAAAATATTAAACAGAGATGCGAGTCTCGTTGTTACTATTGATAAGAAAGAGAAAACCTATTTCCGCGTAAAATAGAAAAGTACCGTTTATAATTACTTTAGCTACGAAATAATAATAACCATAATTTGAATAAGAATATTATTATTATTATTATTACTATTTTATACATGGGGGCGGAGCTGCGCTACAGATTTTACCGATTAAAATTTTACAACGTGCGTTATAACGTCGATTAAAAAAAAAAAAAAAAAAAAAAATAAAGTATAAACTACCGGTTGTACAAGAATTATTGCGAATTGCGTCCTCTAAATTTTGTTCTGAAAAATAATAGTCTCTTCGAAATTGGTGTATAAGATGGTAGAATTAAAACCATGCGAAATGAATTTAATTGCCTCGCTTTAATAGGGCTCATACGACAGACCAAGTATTACGCAGGGACCAAATAATAAACTAATAAACCCAACGAGAGTTCTGAAAATGAGTCTCCGTATAAACGAAGGAGTAAAGAACTGGCCCGTTATATTTGATTTAGAGAATTTGGACGCCTCTGAGGTAAATCAGTAATCCTCCTGACACTCTTTACTTTTACACTCTCTTATCCGTGTACTTAGGGCAGCTTTAATAAAATAATATAATTGCGTATATAGGGTAGAAACACCATATTTCAGTTACGGCCGGAAAGACGTAAAGGATGGTTTTTTTCATCTTGACAAAATTCTTTTAGAACGGCAGCTTGTATGATGTGTATATATGAGACGTGTATTTATATACGGCTTTATATATATATATATATATATATATATATATATATATATATATCAGATGCGCCCAAGACAGGGATAGATGGCGATCAATTACACGGAACAATTAAAGTGAATCATAATATATGCTCGGACCGAGCCAAACGACTGTAATGATGGTTATATATATATATATATTATATATATATATCTTCTGAACTACCTCGACTCCGAGTATGAGTACTGCCCTTCATTGATGTCTATGCCGATTATGCGAAATTAAGCCGATATGATGGCTACTGCTGAAATCGCAATGCTGGCATTTTAATTTATGTTGCTTTTCGTCTGCTGTTCCAAAGCTTGGGTTCAACGTTTTCTTCTACAACTTGCCCTTCCAGTTATGACACCAAAATACAATTATAATCACAATAGTAATAACAATATTAATGGTAAATTTCTAATTATACTTCCAAACGTGAGATACATAGTAGAATTGAACAAGCCAGAAGTACTTTAATCAAAATGAAGAATCTTTTTACACGACAACAGATAAAATTGGAACTAAGAACTAGACTTCTGAGATGTTACATCTTCTCTACTCTGGTATATGGATGTGAATGTTGGACACTAAATTCAACATTGGAAAATAAGATCAACGCGTTTGAAATGTATTGCTACCGCCGAATGCTGAAAATACCATGGGTACAAAAAGTCAAAAACATCGAAGTGCTGAATAGATTGGGAAAAAATGTGAAATTATGGAAAATATCGAAAGAAGACAATTGAAATACTTGGGACATATCATGAGAGGAGAAAAATATACTATAGAAAAAAGATTACTTTGAAGGGAAAATTAATGAGAAAAGCGAACAATGTGGATTAACAACCTCAAGAAGTGGTTCCGATGTTCATCATTAGAACTTTTTAACGCTGATAGAAATTGCTTTCGATTATGGATCGCCAACCTTCGAAATGGGGACGGCGAATGAAGAAGAAGAAGAAAATAATTGAAATTAGGTTAATTAAATAATATAAAACGATTAGCTAGTGATCGTCGGCATTAAACCACCTAATATTAGAAATCAAGAAACATATAAATATTTTCTTAATAAATAATGTATCCTTGTTATTTACACGATGAAATAACGCCGAATGAATATAAAAAAACCGAGTTGGATGATCACTATAGTGTAAAATATCAAATTCTTTGGAAAGAATACATTGGGGTTAACAAAATAATATTTCGCTAATATATAGACGATAAATTTAATAACGTAGTATTTATACCGAATTACTTTAACAAGTACTGTTTATTACCGGACATGGTATGTATATAAAATAGCGCATTGGAATAAATGTCAACACATACTTTTAGAAGAAGGAGAAATATCATTTATTTAAATTGTAAACATGAAATACAATACATTGTGTATACCACCGAATTACCCTCAGTAGCTAATACAATAATAATAATAAGGTATAAAAGCAACGATGATAATATAGAGGAAAAAAAACCTGCTACAAAAAAGAGAAAGAAAATGAAATACAAATAGCATAAATTAAATTTAAAAAAAATGATTACAGTTAATTTACTTGATATATAAATAAACAAATATATAAAAAACATAATTATGTTAAAAATCGGTGTTTTAGTCGGCGATGTTTATAGCGCGTATATTACGTAAGTTGGCCATATTATAGTCCCCTATGACCCTAATTAATTCATTTTCGTGAATTTTACAATTTTCATAAAATTTTTTAGCAAGCTTGTTGATATATAGATACCAGCTCGAGGTTTAAGAATGCATATCTCGAATCCTGGCAAACCTGGTGGCATTGAGATTCTGCGACAACGGTTTTGTCGTAATAGTAATTTACAATATGTACTGTTAGAAACTGAACACCAAACGGGACATGCATATGTTTAACCGGGGACGAATAATAGCTTTGTATGTAGTAGTTTTTTATTTGTAGGGACCTTCGATGAAATATAGGTGGAAGGATTCAGTATGTAACTATAGACAGTAGTACTGATTTTAGTGATACATGTGTTATTCAATTTTAGTCAATAAGGAATTTATAAACTTTAACGCTTTTACAGTAGCTGAAATAACCTATCGAAAAATACATAATTATACTAATTAATTAATAACATAAATTACCTTTATTGTAAAATAAACTCTGATTAGAACGCCATAATAAACTTAAATGAATGGGCTCTTTTCAGTTTATTACATATAATTTCCCCTTGTATTCAATTTTACCAATACATTTACCCCTATTTTGCTTGTATAACATTAATTTTTATAATCTATATTTACACAAACTCATTTTACGCACATTCTTGATGGTTTAGGGGACTATGTTTCTCATCCCTTATTCCATCCTATTTTAAAATTACATTACACCTTTTTATATTTTGTATTATATTAGACGTTTTCTTTTGTTTCAGCTACTCAACACTTACACACAGTTATATATTAAGAACACTAGTTCCCTGCACCTTTATAACCACAATTTATTTAATACAAAATTTATTCACAAAAAAAAAATACATTTACCCCAATTACGAACTGGGGGGGGCGGCCAACTTACACCGTGTGTACTCGAAAATTAAGAATAAAAAAATATCATTTAGCCTATTCCTTCTTAAAATTAGATCATAAGGAAATTCTATCGTTCACACTTTGTTACGTAATTCTTAAGTACTAAATACCAAGCTATTCATTAAAGCTCTTACTAATAGTTCTACATTTAATAATCTTCCGAAATGTAAAAATAGTAGAGCCTCACTCTAATTTTATCTATATTTTTTTAATAAACCACGTAGCAATAGAGTTACCGCGATGTAAATTTTTAACGCCGCTGATAAAGACTTATTATTATTCTTAAAGTCGTGGGAGTTTATTGAAAGTATTAAATGAAATATATGCTACTTTATGGATGTACTCCGCATGTTTTAAAAAATTAAATGTCTATGATAATTCCCTAAGTATTTTAGAAATAAGTAAACTGCAATAAATTATAAGAGGTTAACAGAAAACGCGTATATGATAAAACAAGATTTTTCCTTATTAACGCTTAATAATTTTAATTAATTATATCGTGAAAAAATGTTAACATACTTATTTGAAAAATATGTTATAATCGCATGATTATTATGAACTATCCTAACAATATCGTCAATATATGATAAAATTTGCGAAAAGTTTGGAATGTAGTAATTTTTTAAACAAATAAACCAAGAAAAAAAAATAGTCGAGATCACTAAAAAAATTGGGGTTTGACAAAGAAAACGATTACAGAAAAAGTTCTTACAGTTAGTGACGGGAAAAGATGATTCTAACCTATATGAATTTCTTGAGGATGGAAATGTGTCGGATATGAAAGGTTTATGATGTGGACTATCTTGGAAAACATAAAGCAGCGAGTATTGAACTCAGGAAGACAATAAAATACGACCTAATCGAATAGGAAAATACCTTAGAACTAAGTATGGAAACTAGATATATTAATACGCTTAAAAATCATCGACGAAAGAGTGAACAGTAGATTATAAAAAGAGTGATCGTGCAGAATGAAAAATTTACCGGAAAAATACTGAAACAAGAAAATCTTTAGCGGAAAGTTGACCGGATTTTAACGTAACTTTTTTTTTTAATACAGCTTCTGAACAGGATAGCCGCTTTATTTCTGCAATCTCAGATCTAAACTAAATAAGCAGTATTTATAAATAACGTAGCATGCGCAGAGGAATAACGACTAAACTCTGTTAATTATATTAATCGATAAAGACCGATTGATAAAGTTTGATCCGTTTCAGTCTTCTTCTGAGATCCAGATCTGTAAACAAAAGTGCCGGTGCGAATTGTGTGGTAAAAAACCCGTTTCCGATAGCATAATCATATATTACTTCATTGATCCATTTCATCTGTAGATCTGCATGTCATTTCGTTAAAACCAACGAGCATATCAGCTGAAGAAATTTATTTCGAGCTGTCTACTTTTCGATTCGATGATTCTTATTCATATTTGTATTAAGTAAGTCCAGGACTTATAACAGTTTTATATTTTAGAAGCTTATTCTCTAGCTTCATTTTAGAGCGATAATAAGCCAGTACATCATATTTTACTTCGAATTTGGGCAGCATATGATCGATATGTGTTCTTCGTGTCAATAAGCAGATTTTATGATATTTGCATGTTGAGGTATGCTCGAGTGTGTTGTGTGTGTATGATCGTATATGTACACGAGCGTGAGTTAACATTCTATACGCTAATACGTTTGTACAATTGTAAATTACTCAAATATATACGTTTAAATACAAAAAGTGGTAATAATTTTTATATATATATATATATATATATATATATATATATATATATAAAACGGAAAAAATAGTATACTTTGATTTAGTTAAATCTAGACTAAAGTACCGAATTTCGAGTTTGAGAACTGACAAACATAAAAGTGATCAATGATCTCTACTCAATCATAACACAAAAAGTCAACGTTTTACATCAGGAATACTGGGAGACCCAGTGCGCTCACACGCATCTTTTTAAAAATCAAACCAATCTTAGGACACTGGAAAACCACAGAACAATATAAAAGGCGCGACGAAGTAGCTATAACTAAATTACGAATAGGTCACACCCTACTTACATCGCAATACCTACTGAACAGTACACCTGCTCCAAAATGCCCAACATGTAATACTTCGATAACAATAAACCGTACACTACCGGAATGTGCAAATTATGCAAACTATCGAAACCTATACAATATATCAACCAGTTCACTAGGAGAAGTACTACAGGATGATGACCATAGATATATTATTAAAATTTCTTGCAAACAACATATATAATCCTACCCTTAGACGCAAATGGTCTTAGTAATCGAGCGTCTGTAAATAAAAAAAATTAATAAATAAAAAAGTTTATATAGATGAAAATAAACGGCTTACGAAGAAGATGTTTTTCAAATTTAATAGATAAAAATAAGGAGAAATCGATACGAGAGTTATTAAAATAATTTCTTTAGGAACGCTTTAAAACTCGTATAATAAATTATATAAAACCTTAGAACGGTATACACGGAAGAAATATGTGAATGAACGCAGGTTAAATGAGATCGAAATTTGGTAAACAAATTACCGGATAACGCGGGACAAGGACAAAAAACAAGAGTTGCAAATTGATGATAAACTCAAAACGAATAGCCTTACAAGGTGGTGAGTAACAAGTGTATTTATAAGTAAAAAAACGCTATTGGAAACGAGAGATTCGGATAGTCGGAAGTAAAAAATTAGAAAATGCGGCAGTGAAAATGAGGGAACAAATTCAAACGACATATGATAGATAAAACAGTGTGTGGGTGTCACGCGAGAATGAACGATAAATTTTATATAAAATTCGAGTCAAATTTATTTATATAATAATGATAATGATGATGATAATAGTAATAATAGTAATAATAACGAATAATAATAATAAGAAAGAACGTTCAAGTTAAATGTAAATAAGTTTAAAAAGTAATCGATGATAATAGTATCTTCAAAATTCGTTAAGACTCCGTTAACAGGCGCGACTCAAGAATTAAGAGCATTTGCAAACCCACCTATTTTTGTGTCATATTTCGATCCCTATATACCATACCCCTAGTGTCTGGATTCATCTGGAGCAAAATACGGAATAATTTTCATTGTCTTCCTACGTACTTAGTTCGTATTGACTTCGTAATTTTAGGCTTGTACATAACGTCTACGTCGGAACTTGTTTTTTTTTTATTATATCAACGTTCCGAGGAAGAGTAGATTGCGAAAATTTTACACCCAATTTTCACGACATACATGGTCACGCGGAGACTTGAACGCTTATCTATACCGTCGGACATCGAAAATTGTACAATTTAGATGTGAAATATCCGACCGGTGAATTAATTTTTTTTTCTAAATCCACTTCTTATCCGCTGACACAAAATTTATGTCATCAACCAGATATTGAGTCTCGAGCACGCGCTTGATCTTTCGAGAGCGTTGACAAGGTTTCAAATTAGGTTTTAGACTGGCTACACCCAATCCATCATCATTCTTCTTTTCAATATTTTAATCGTTACTATACTGTCCGCTAGTGGGTTCGTATAGTGCGTAGTCTCCATATATGCCGCCCCGGATAGCTATAACTATATCCGCTATGTACTTTATATTTACATCTCGCTAGAGCGCGTTCTGGATTTCGTTAACATAGCAAGGACGGTGTGAAACAAAATTCTACGTAATCTGTTAATGGCATCTGCTGTCGCTGCAGTTTCCATTTGGATAATAAGCGTGACTCGATACCAAAATCCTTACTTGTAGTAGGTAATTACGGAGCTGGAAACATTAAAGAAGCTTAGCTGCCGAATTTTATCCCATCTTGGAATCCGAGTTAAAGTTAGTTTATGGTTGCAGCTTAGTTTTGACGGGAGTTGCCCCTCGACCGATATTAATGAATGCAAATGAAATTTAAGGAAATATATACAGTAGAACTTCTTTTATCCGTCACCCTCGGGACCGGGACTGCGACGGATGACTAAATAGACGGATGAAATTGCAAATTAAAAAAAAAAATACATTTAATTGGACAACATTTAGAGTCTTCTCCTTCTCCTCAACCCGAAGGTTGGTGGGTAACACGACAGCGTGGCAAGATCTTTTCGTGCTCTGGCTAGTTCTTTAATTTCCGCATACGGCCTCCTTCTCTTGATTTCATCCATGAACCTCCTTCGAGGTTGGCTTATTGTTTTTCCTTCTAATACGTTGGTAATCCATGTCGAATAACGTATAAATATCAGAGTATTGTATTTTTATATAGAAATTTAGTATAACGTAGTGCGATATAATACAATTACCTAGAAAAACTGTATGTCAATTTTTTTCCATTTTAAAAGAATCGGGGTAACTTTCTTGCGTTACTTTGCAGCTCGAGCTTTCTTTACGAGACAATATTCCGTATTTTTTGTTTCGAAGTAGCATCCGTGGTGAATTTGCGACTCATCTTGTCTTTCAAACCAATCGATGCACTTTATTAACGTTATTTAAATTTCCAAATGGCTGATTGCTGAGTTTCGCATTTTAATTCTTCATCGTCGTCAATTATTATCGGACTGCTAAACGTTAGATGTTCATCAGTTAAAATTTCAAAAAACCTTCTTGTTATTTATCATTAACCAATCTGTTATTCCTCCAGTATAGTTAGTGTGTCATTGTTAAGCACATCGTTATTGCATCACGATTTCGTCAACACTTACCCCGGTGTATAGATCAAGCGACAATGTAAAATTACGAATATTAAAAGGTGGAAAAACCTAAAATCGGGGTTAATCGACTGAAGCTTAGGTAAAGGGTAAAAAATATAAGTGTAAAAATAAACAATTACGGATAATTTTCTTCTATTAAAAAAAAAAATAAATCGCGTTTGCGTATCCCTAAAATTACAAATACCACACAGCGAAGGCAAAACATAACGACGGCTTATCGCGAGAAATAAGTTTTTAGCGTGGAACACGGAAGACGCGTGGAATATTACGACCAGAGTAGCAACAACACCGATGCAGCGATAACTGGCGAAATGTAATTACTTTTATGATGGAATAAAGACGGGTTATTCTTATAATTACGGTTGCGTTCGGACCGCGTTTATTCGGAGCTGCTGTTGCTATTGGCGTAAAACTCGGGATCGAACGTCGAGGTTCATCCTAATTATCGTGAACGAAGAAAAAGCAATCTACGAAGAAGAAAGATCACATCCCTCCACCGTAGACCATCGACCGTGTCTACCTTAGATCTAAAATCTTCGACGGGGTATTTAAAGATGACTGCGACCGGCCGTGTTAGAGAAGACGAAGAAGATGATAGGGAATTACCGCGCGTACAGAAGAATTCATCAACCTTCCTAGCGCTAGCATAGTAGCCGCGATAGAATTCACTCCCAGTCTCGCCTAGTAATATAACGTAGTACGAGCCGCGTATATTGCTTAAAGTAGTCGTCGAGTCATCCATCCGAAGGGCTAGGCCGTTGGCTATCCATCGTCGAGGCTATTTACTATCCTCTCATCTTCGTCCGTGTCCGCCGGTAACAATAATCACTATCCTCTACTATTGTCCATCAACTAAACCTCCCTCATCTAGTAGATTAGCTCAATAGCGACTGGAAACTTTCTTCCGGATACGTACGGCGGTTTAAATTTGTTTAAAATAAGAGTTCATTTTTATAAAAAGAAAAATCGATTATATAAAACTAAATAAGTTCTTATTAAATTAAACGACATAACCGCAAAGAAATTTGAACGGAATAAAGAATCTATTCGTGGAAGCGGGAAAAAAATTGGAGACGCCCAAAATCTCGGTCAAATTTTTAAACAGCGAATTTATTTTTACCGATGCGGAAAATGCACAGATTATTATTATTATATATTAAAAAATGATAATAATAAAATAAATTGAATTGAAAAATTGAATATTAGTTAGAAAGATCATGAACTAAACTTATTATACATATTCAAAATATAATGTTATATACAGTGATCTCCATTATCCGCGTGCGGATTATATGATTTACGGATTATCCGAGCTTATTCAGAACTCCTAAAAGAAAAATTGAAGACAAACATTTTTACAAGGTTTTATATATTGTCGATAGTGTTGTAAAATAAGTAATGCGTAGTTTAGTTACGTAATTTTCGTAAATAAATGTTAAAAAGAAAATTCCTAGTTTCACGTTATAGACCGAGCATAGGCAAATAGGCAAATGCCATTTCTATGTTTTTATATCGTTTTTTTTTTTAAAATAAAAACCGGGTGTGATTAACCTGGATAATCGGGAATTACTTTCGCACGTTCACAAGTATATATGAGTATATTTATAAGTCTAAATATATATATATATATATATATATATATATATATATATATATATATGAAATACTTTCCGTTTAAAAAAATTATGCGTATTTAAGAGAATTTATTGTCGCGGAAAACCGTTGCGCAAACTCCTCCATTTCTTTAGGTTATACGTATGAACGATGTTTTTATAACGCATACACACCAACATGTACATACGACTGTGCACCTACCTGCATAAGCAGATTCGTATCACAACTTGCAGTCAATAATTCGAATAAGACGAGCGTATATAGACGAACGATTTGTTAGTTTCAACGATCGTCGAAAATAATGTTTAAAATACCTACAGTATATATATATATATATATATATATATATATATATATATATATATATATATATATATATATATATACACGAACGTGTATATTACATGCATATAAATTATGTATAAATAAAATTTATGATCACAATGGATGAAGAAGAAAAAAGGTGTTGAATTCCCTAATTGATCGAGCGTGTATGTGTGTGTGCGTAAAATGATTTATGCGAACTCATTCCATATCGAACAGAACGATTTTCTATAAATTTTTCGCACATCGATATGCGCTCAGTTTTTGTCGAATAACTCGATTATCTTCTACGCACAAGTTTCCACTACCACTACGACTACTCGCGCGATCTCTAAAGCCGAATCCATATTATCATAACGGCACCATCGGAACAAGAATGGTTAAGAGATCGTTTAATATTAGCGCCATTAATATTCTCGACATTAATAAAATAATATTATATATATATATATATATATATATATATATATATATATATATATATAATAGCAACTTTGAACATTTATTTCGCTATATGTTCCATTTATTTATTGATAACTCTTAACCGATTCTTTAACATCCCATTTAAAGCTATCCTTACAACCGGCTCTTTAGATTTCGCATATACTCGTTAAGCTCGTATTTTATTTATTCAGACCGGCTGTTGAACAAATTACGCCACAATTGGCAATTGTCGTTCTAACCGTCAATTTGTTAACGTTTCGCAAAACCAAATTATCCTAAACCGAGTGGAAAACTACACATCGATGCGGTTATAGATTATTCCTATAATTCTTTTCTTCAGTTTATACAAGACGTGTCTATACTTCCGCCTATACCAACCCGTGCTGTCGCACATGTCGTTTAAATACTATATCGAATCGGTAAAAATTCGCGATACCGGGAATAGTTGTCTAAAAGTGGATGCCACTTACTGGTCTTCGGTTGTGTATAGGTTGTAACCTAGTTACTTACGTACTCAAAACTACGTCAATAATTTTAAATTTTCGTTCGATAGCGGTAGGACAAGATCGACCGACAGTTTTTTGTTTGTTTTTTTTTTTTTTTAAATGTAGCTCAAGGACACTAGTCTAAACTTGCAATCTTATATATCTCTAAATACGCAGTAATCATAATAAATATATAGTTTAACATGCGCAGAGGTATAGTCCAGTAGCTAAACTCGAGCAATCACATTATCGTTATTGACAAAATCAAGAGGCTTGAATCGTTCAAGTCTTCTTTGACATCCGAGTCTGTAGCTAGAAGTGCCAATGCATCCGGATTCGAGTTATGGCAAAGCCGCTACTGATACTGTTGAATTACTTCATTGACCCGTTTAATCTGCAAATCTGTACGAAGGGCTTCATTTCGTTGAAATCAACGAGCATTAGTAATTAGCCGAAGAAACCTATTCCGCGCCGTCTGGATTTTTTTCCGATTCGATAGCACATCCCCATATTTGTATATTCCATAGGTGCGTATTGGACGTATAACAGTTCTGTATATTAAAAGTTTATTCTCAAGCTTCATTTTTGAGTATCGTCCAATGAGCCATTTGACGTGTTTTAAATCGTATTTGAGCAACCTTATGTTCAATATGTGCGCCCACCATGTTAACTTTGCATCCAGATGCATACCCAAATATTTAGCGGAATTTTGGAACCTGCATGTTATTAACATGGACTACATAACCTGGATTTAGAGCGAAGGTAACAGGCACAGCCTTCTGCTCATTCAACTGAATTTTCCAATCTTTCGTCCTTTCCGTTAAACGATCCAGAACATGCTGCAGATTATTAGTCGCTGTAGCTTGAGAATGATTGACAGGTAGTAATACTGTATCATCCGCAAACATTGCTATTGTTGCATTATGCAAATGGTGGGATGTCCGCTGTGCACAATAAGTACATGGTCCTATTTGCCTTGCAGAACACCTGCTTGTATCGGATGAAGTACTGATGTCTTCGTGCAATACGCAAAACCATCGACCAGATAAATACGACTGTATACGGCACAAGTTCGTCGGTAAACTTTTGACTTAGTTTAAAGATAAGTCATCGATGCCGTACAAGATCAAATGTCCGCGATATGTCGAGGAACACAGCTGAGCAATATTTCCTTTCTTCAGATGACTTTTCTATTATAGATGTAACACGATGCACTTGATCAATTGTTGAACGATTCCTGCGGAAGCCAAACTGATGATCAGGTGTTCTCGCAAACGATGTAATACGTTTTAATTTCTCAAAGATCTTCGATAAAGCCGACAACAGTGATATCGGGCGATATGATTTAACTTCATCCGCCGGTTTGTCTGGCTTCTTGAGCATAACGATTTTTCCTAGCTTAAAATACTTTGGTACATGTTCTAAAACGATGAACATATATTTGAGCAATATAACACTCTCCCTCGACAGCTGCTTTAATAACCCTGGCGAAAGTTAACCGACACAAGTAAAAAGATAATTCGGCGCATAAGAAGAAGAGTGTGGTACGATCGAACATAATTCCTTATCTAGAGGAATTTAAAGATCGTTTCTCGACGAATTATAAACGACTTCGTGGAAAATTGTTAAGAACATTTATTCAGCTTTCATCGTTGTGTTTTATTTTTGACTACTTTAGGGAAATCCTGTCCATCTACATTACATTTAACTCGCATTTTTCTTCTTATATAATCAGCGTTATTGCGTTTTACCGATATAATTGCGTTATACCGATATAATTGCGTTATACCGATATAATTGCGTTATACCGATATAATTGCGTTATACGTAGATGAGTTTGTGAGTAATGCGTGCGAATGTGCGCGATGTGTGTTCAAGACGAATAAGACAAAACAGAAAAAGTTCCACAAAATCCGAACCATTTTTCATGGAGATACTTATGCCGTTCAGGACTTTATCGTATCTAAGATCATAATATAAAACCAAAGTCATCAAAATGTCGTCATATTACGTAATAAATAAAATATACGTGCCATTGCTGGCTGCATATTGATGATGATGCGTTTTATTTATGTAAGAATCCTCATTCGCGCGTTTTACACGATTTTACCTAATAATGCACTATCAATTTTATCGTATTTATACGTTCATTGCAATAAAAATGTTGCGTTACATGTATAGACGGGGTTTGCAAGTGTACACGAGTATGAATGTGTGGACGTGTTCGTAAAGAGAGCGAATAAAAGATTGTATTTTGCAATTCGTGCGTCATATAGGCGTTCTTTTTATTTTAAAATGGGAATGCCTTTACAGCTTAGTCTACGTGATACTAACATTTCTGAAAACGTGGACAACATCTCTAGAAATATCGTTATGTCTGGAAACAGATGTAAATTCGCGTGATGAAGAAGGTTACATCATAATTATGGAGGGCCGTTACACGGTGAACGCGATAATTGAAGGTACAGTTCGGAACTTAATGTTATTGAAGAAGTACATTCGAAGAACGAACGATCAGAATTACAAATTGCGCACGTACAACACGGAGGAGTTTCTCTAAGCTGCGTAAGGAACAGGCAGTCCAGTAATGCCCAGATCGCAATCTGCTGATAAGCACAATTCCTTTACACTCAAAGTCTTTAAAAAACTAGAACGGTATACATTTTAGGAAGAGACAGTTAGATATTGTACATTTCGTACATGTATCCATTCCTAAAATTTCCTATGTTCCGACTATATAAAACTCACAATATGGAGAAATTAAAGAGAATACCACACCATTACAAGACACCGCTTTAGCTAATAAATCTACAATTTCAATGTCGGCGATTCCTCGATGTCCCGGTACCCGTAAGAAGATATACACCCGAGCTATGCAGATGATTTAGTTTTAAGAATGTATCTGACACCCTCCATTTGTTTTCCATTGCCTTAAAAATGCTTTGCGAGTTGTTCGAAATAAGATAACTACCCGGAAGCTTCGTATCAATTAAGAATGATAGGGTTAAGACTGAATTTTCTTAATGTATTCAACGACAGCCGTTGCATCAGTTGAAAAACTTCTTGTTAGAAATGAGGCCGGTCCATGAGAACCTGAGCAAACATCGATACGTCTCCATTTTGAAAGCGTCGAATTTCCTCTTGCATTCGGACTATCCGTGATTTAGAACGCGTACATTAACACATACCACGCATTTACATAGTGCAAATCTATTTCTCAGCTCCATCATCATTTTTCTATACATCACACGTGTCTACTTTATAATAAATCGATAAAGTCCTTAATTGATCTCACACATTCGTAATACGTGTCTGCATGCATATGTACGTGTATATTATTTTAAATGCCTGAAATATTGAAAAATCATTTATCCATCGCTACAAAAACGTCTATATAACTGACCAGTCATTTATTACGTGTGCCTGTATTATACAATTTCTAACTTGAAACATAAAAGCCGATAATAAGAATCCGGAAAAAGAACAAGAAATAAAAATAGGAAAAGTAATAAGACAAGGATGTTGTATATCCCCAGTACTTTACACACACACACACATATATATATATATATATATAGTAACCGGGGCACCAAATGAGAGAATCAAAGATTTGATGTTCCGTTTTGCGGATGACATAGCAATCGTGAGAAATAATGAACAGCTAGCGATTACAGTAAAAAAAACATAATATGTCAATAAATGAAGAAAAAACGGTAGTTATTGAATGTGTTAAAAACAAGATATAATAGATGTAAAATTTAATGGAAAAAGATTAAAACAGGTAAATTGGTATAGATACCTGGGTAGCATAAACACTCAAGATGGAAGAAGTGACAAAGAGATATCGACTAGAATTAGTTTAGCAAAAATGACTTTTAATAAAAAGAAATCTTTAATGACGTCGAGAAATTTGAAAGTAGAAACTAGGAAACGCTTTGTTAATATGGAGCACACTGATATATATATATATATATATATATATCAGAAAGTTGAACGATCAACCGCCAGGTGTATGAAAACAATATAGAGGCTTTCGAAACTCGGTGCTGACGTAGATTAAAGAAAATTAGTTGGACAGAAAAAGGGACAAACCAAAACATTTTTAAAAATATAAACATATTTAGGAGCTTAATTCAGTAGTTAAAAAATAGAATAATTAAATGGGCAGACCATTTATATAGACACAATCCAAGTTTCGTATAATTGAAGGAAAAATGGAAGAAAAGCGATATAAAAGAAGGTCAAGGAATAAATATATAGACCAAATAACAGAAGGCACGAGAGCAACAAGTTTTGCAAACTTTAAAAGAGGGACTGGAAAAAGACAATTTTAATTGAATTCACTTGGATCACCAGTCTCATAAAGGTCATCCGCCAATATTGATGAAAAGAAGATATATAAAAATCAGATCAAGCTAAATCTTCGTGACCAACTGATTCTAAGTTAAATGTTATATACTAATTTCAAATGTAAATAATAATATTACATCTTGAAATAAAAAAAGAATTTTATAGTCATAACTTACTAGTTAATGTAGAGAATACGGAGAAAAACAGTGACGTGAATTTATTTATGAAAAAATATCGGCCTACAAGCAAGTGTTTTATATCTTCCAGAAAATTTACAGAATCCATGTCTATTACGCTGAATCTGATAACGTTACACTAAAATGACCCGTGCACAACTTACATATCGTAGTGACAAATGTACGAAATTAATGAGGAGGAATTAATACTGAGATACGAGCATATCGTGGAAAAGTCGGAAGATGCGACTGAACAATATTAAAATATTTAACCTTTTTTTTTTTGTAGATTTCCAATAATCATACTAGGAATCATAATGAGGAAGCTTAATTTAATCTGGTGGATCTAATAGTGGAATAAAAGTGTATGTCTGACAAGGAAACCTATTTAGCAGCATCATCAGCCGACGCCGCGTTAAGTTTAAATCTGGAATGACTGGAAATCCAACAAAAATCTAACACACCATAAATCGTATAATGGTCGAAAATTTTCGCCTATTATATCGAATATCGTAGGATGAGAATCATGCTCTAATGGAGAATTATGTATTATTTGAAAAGAACTAAGACCGTCACTACATATAATAGTGCATTTGTAATCGCAAGCTTAATCCGTAATAATAAATGGAAGCGTCCGGGAGGAAGTCTGATTATATTGTCAACGACAAAGGCAGCACCAACCGAACCGAAATTTTCATTAGACTTCGAGCCGTCGTTTAACATTTTTTTAATAATTAAGAAGTGTTGTATAAAGTTTATTGTTAGACCATGTATCCAGAAGAAGAGATAGGGACTCCGAGAACAAGAATATATTGATTTGTAAATTAAGTAAGGTCTCGTCTACCGATTTAGGTTGTAATATGAGAATATGCTCATCTTTATTACTAAGCACTAAACAGAACTTTTGCGAACTGATGAAACCGGGTATTATCTTTTAACGATGGAACTTAATTGATTCTATATAGCGTCAGAAAAGTTGACGTCAACGTGCTTATTCGACGCAATATAGGGGAAAATGAATTAATTAAGGTAAATAAGAGCCTTTAAACTATATAAAAAGGAGTTATAACGGGGAGAAGAGGACTAATTTAACATATAGAAGTCGAACATTGGAAGCTGAAATTCCCCTGTTATTTTTAATTAATTTCTAATAATAAATAATTCAATATTTCGAGCAATAATTTTATTACGTGTATATATATATATATATATATATATATATATATATATATATATATATATACATACATTAGTAATCGTGGCAACAAATATAGACTATAACATACGTTGTCGATTCTTGTTCTCAATTGTGTCGAAGAATTCACGAACATTACGCGATGAAAAACAAATTCTTCTTAGAAGACTTCTGTAAGAGAAGCGAATGGACACGCCTTTTCGAAAAGTATAATAATGATGAAAATAAAATAATAATAATAAAGAATATATACATACAACGAATGAAGGTAATAAAAGAGACTTAAAACGGTTTTGGGAAAGAGTGGGAAGAAATTTTAACTCTAACGTGAAGGAAAGACAAAGATAACTATCTAAACCTAATCTAATAATTCTGGACGTCTTTCTCGCTATAATACAAGACTAGTCCTCAGATGTATAATACCACAAAACACTATATATATATTTTATATATATATATATATATATATATATATATATATATATATATATATATATATATATATATATATTTTATATATATATATATATATATATATATTTTATATATATATATATATAATATGTTAGTATTAGAAAAGGTAAAACTCGTGACTAGGTCGATAAGAATTAAAAGAGAGAAGGAATAAACAAAAAAAAAAAATATATAAATACATCCCTAATATACTTCGTTGTTCCCTGCAGCATACACCGGCAGCGAGAACAGAAGACCATAAACGAACCCAACTACCACTACTACTACTACTCTAGACGAGTAGTCCATTAGAGGAAACTCCAGCTAATAATCACTATAATTTGGGCGAGAAAATGATTTTCTGAAACTGGTCTTAGAAGAGTCTAGATTTCAGAAGATATATATATATATATATATATATATATATATATATATATATATATATATATATATATATATATATAAACGAATAGAATAGAATAGAACAGAAGTAACCTAATAAACGGACATCCATCAATGTATTATACAACGTCGTGGAATCATCACTTATTCAACCTGCGAGTGTAAATTCTGTACAACCCGTCCAGTCTACGACGACGATTCACTCGGCACAATTATCGACATCCTTTATACGTCATAATGTACCGTCCGAAAAAAATTCCGATCCGTCTTCGCTTTAACGGACAAACCATCCAAAATCGCTGCTAATGCGTCCGTGTACGTCCTCCGGACAAACGTTTATTATCGACATTTTAAGTATCATCGAAAATTAAATAAAAGTCGATATTCCGGTGATCCACATTCTGGTAATTTCTGTAAATTCGACGACGGTTTTGTGCATGAAATTATGTTTCGTTTTGTACTAAGTAAGATGCAGTTCTCGAAATGGCTGATGCTAACAACTAATTGCCAACGTAAAACAGCGGAAGATAAATTACCTTGGCCACCATTCTAAGTGGAGAACAATATTCATCTTTACGTTCGATAACGAAGACTAAAATAGGAGGACACCCTGAAATTGAATGCAGAGCCATATGTTAATATTTTCATCTAACTGGACAGAGGTGTATAATTTTGGACGAGCGGCGGAAATACGTTCTCATCATTTTGTGTAATGCTTCGTTTTATGATAATAATCGCCAACGCTCGAGCAGTACGGCAGCCTAAGAAGAATTCGTTTGTCTTAATTGTTCCTCACGAAGTTGATAAACTTCATTTATACGCCGATGATAATTCAGTCCGTCTCCATGCACTCTATTTTACCAATTCTCCTGCCTAGACGCGGATTTACTACCGTCGTCTGCTTAAAAAAAAGTTGAAACGGCAAAACTGGAAATAAAGATAGCAAAATTAGAAAATACGCCTCACGAATTAGCCCGGATGGATCATCTCTTCGGTTGGACCAAAATTATTAACGTTTTCGAAAATTGGTCGCTGGATTTTTGAGAAAAGAAATAATTCTGCATACTTGAACGAGTTAATGTAGACCAACGGCGATTATAAACAGTCGTGCAGAAATGGATAACAACCCCCACCCGACATAAAAAAAATAAAATAAATAAAAAGATCAGACCGGTAAGCTGGATTTTAATTTCCGACGTAGAAATGCTGCATATCGTAAGAGACTTAAGCCGTACATACTACCACAGATATCAGAAGAACAAGCAGATGATTTTACTTTAGGAAAAGGTACGCGAGAACAAATTCTGAATATGCGACAAATAATAGACGCGAATTTTATATTTCGGCGTACATCGGCTTCCTTCGACCGTGTACAATGAAGGCCACTGTGGCAAGTATTAGACCAAATGAGGACATTTAATAACATTAATCAAAGCGTTGTATGACGACGACATTAAAAAAGTAAAAAATTAATAATAAACGCATTTAAAACTGAAAAACGAGTTCGCCAAAGATGTACTCTGAGGCCCGTGTTATTTAACATATACAGTATACTTGGAAAAGTACTGGATAAATGAGAATATAAAAATAGGAGGAAAAATTATCAATAATCTACAGTGTGCTGATGATACAATGGCCTCGTCGAAACAATAATTTTTCATCCTTCTACATAAGCTTGAAATAAACAAACTGGATTAATAATAAACCGAGAAAAGACTCAGATAATGATTATCTACAAGATTAACTGTAGTCGGCATCACATACAAAAACCGGATACGATAAGTGGTTGATAAATTTGTATATTTGGGTCCCTAATTAGTAAACAATGGCGGATCTACGGATGAAATTAAAAACCGAATATCAACAGCTATATAGGCATTGAGTGGGGCCAATTACAAAATATATGGAAAAGTCATAACATCTCAATGAGTACAAAAGTACGCCTAATGAATAAGATTTTCTATACACCGCGGAAGGCTGGACATTAAAAACAGCTGATAACCGACGTATTGATGCATTTGAGATGTTCTGCTGGCAACGATTATTGCGAAACTTGTAGACAGAAAAAATTAACCAACCTCTCTCTGCGTTGAATGGTATAGGATCGGATATTACTCCCTGCGAGATGTAGTAACGCAGCACGTAATGAGGTATTTCGAACACGTGATACGTCGGAACGAAATTAAAAAATTAATTCTCGAAGGGAGGGCAGAAGGATGCGGGGAGGGGCAGAAATCGGATATACAGTTAGAATAAAACAATTAATTGCGGCCACGTCGCTTCAGGAAGCTATAAGACTATTGTAATTCGTAATTTCCCGATGATCGAACCGAGCCTAACGAATATGACGATGAGTTAATAATTAATTGTAATCCGGACCCGAAAACATTACGAAGTATTAATAATAATGCAATGATTTAAGTTTTAAATGATTAAATATATATATCCTGTTACAAAAGGGATATAAATATCTTTGAGTAGGAGAAACAGTCTTAGATAGGAGATTCGCGAGATCTGAGGCATGTATATATATATATACATACGATGATTTAAGTTTATAGATTAATCTGATGAAGAATTTAAAAACAAACTGGATAGAAAAAAAATCTCATTGTTTTACTCGTCCGGGACTATTAATACGTAAACGTACCGGAAAGAAAGGATTATGGTGCACGTACTAACGAACTATTCTGTCGGTTATATTATGTAGGAAATCGGTTAGTTTGGAATTATTGACGCGCGGCATAAAGGTTAAAGAATATAACAAGGCTGCTTAAAGTTAAGGTAAACGTAATAATCACACGAATATGTGTATATATATATATATAAATATAAATAAATAAACTGATATTCTTGTCGATGTTACATCCGAACAGATTCAGAGATTCCTTTATATGAAAGAACAAAAGACCCGCTTATTTAAATTGAAAGGCTTACTTCCCGAACCGAACTAGTCATCTTATTACACACACATACACACTAACGCGATAGAATAGAAATAATTAAAATAAAACGATCATCAGTTCGCGGTATTATTATAAGGTTTTTTATGTATAAGAAATTCTCAGTAGGCAGCACAATAGAAGAATATATATATATATATAGTGTATAAATCTATCTAATAATATACATTCGTACACGGATCCTCCGTATAAATAAATATATAGGAATCGACGTATCCATACTGACATTTTAAGATACACATATAATATGTACCTATATACATATACATTTATAAATCCCTCCACTTCCATAATGTGTATATATATATATATATATATATATAATGATGTCGCGTTACGTACATAATCGTGTATATAATGTGTTTAAACACATTCTTCGTATAATGATAATAATACCCTGTAGGCGTCGCAGGGGCTGACAATAAGAAACGGAAGAAATATTGTCGATAATAGTGATGATCTTAAAGAAGAAAATAATTTTGTTCGTAGACAATTGTCCCTGTAGTAGTATTAAAATTTTTAAGCCCCTCATACATATGTATTTGTGCATATAAATATACGGCTTCACATATACATATATATATAATACGCGTATATGTTCGTATTTACATAGTTATGTGCACACGTATTTACCAGCATACGATATGTATAATGCGGTATGTGTAACAGTTTTAACGACGTGTATAAACGATACGGTGAAAGTGTTGTGGGATAAAAATACTTCGAATCCTATTGTTTCCCAGATGATTGGGATAGTGTCGCGCGATCGATTGCAAAGGTAATTAAAAGAACGTATTTTCTGGAAACAGCGTTTCCTCTACATCCTAATACAATTTTAAAATCTACATATACAAACCCACACAAAAAAAAACCTATAGTATTATCTTTTCGCCCATGGTGATTATATATATATATATATATATATATATATATATATATATATATATATATATATATACATGGATATATATATTATCGTTAACGCGATGGTACAACAAGATGATCTTTTCAAGTAAAGGTGTGAAGATTTCGCGAGATACTGGAAAAATGAGAATCGTGATCTGTAACTGGTAGTAAAGAGATACCTTCGTATGGAAATCAGATACCGTATTATCTGCATATGTATTTCAAATTCTCACCCCACCATTTCCCCCATCTTCACCCGGCGGTATAATTTAAGTTCAATGCGCTCCTCGGATACGAGAGAATCGTACGTATAACACGATATATATATATATATATATTACACTCTATTTCGCATTAAATTATAATAAATAATAATAAATTCGGAAATACTATACTCGCATTCACGGATGAGAAAAAATGAAAATAACTGCCGAGGTTTTTTACATTTTACTTCGTAATGTAACTCGATTTAAATCATCCAGCGAGATATAATAACTATAAACATTTTAAAAAGAAATAATTATAATATATTAATTATTGTTATATATTTTTACGTCTAGGAGAAAATTAAAAAATTTGATACGAGTATAATTTAATGTTTTATAGCGAATAATTCTAAACGACGTGTTATCGGTGGTAGTTTTAAACGAACTCCGTACTAATAAATCTTATATTGTTAATTATCCATTGCGTTATTTACTAGATTCACTATCAGATTATTTAAATAATTTTTGTAAATTGCATATCCAACGTAACATTTTTTACATTTGGTATTTTCATAAATTTGTATATATTTTTCTATTCGCTCGATAATGTCTTAAAATCGAAAAGCTTTGCTATCTTTCGTAACGAAAAAATTGCTAGCGGATTTTAAACCGTTTTTTTTTTTATAGTACTCTTTTCTACACAATTTTCGTATCGTTAAAAATAATAGTATTAATAAAATGTAATAAACATTTGCAGAGGAAACTGAACTCTCCAACATTCTATAATTAGTCCTATACTATTCATAATAGCCGTGACAAATATTCGACAATATACGCTATCTCCAGTTAATAAGTGTATCCGCGCCGATGATCTCTCGATATATTATTCACATCGTTACCTAAAATTTATAGAATCTTTACTTCGAAACACCATAAGTGATCTCAGTTAATAGATCATATCGCAGGGTTTCTCGTTCTCTCCATCCAAAACAAACCACCTCATTTAGCACAAAACGTATAACATCTCACTTATAAATAGGTTCGAGGGAATAATAAACACAGACACCTTACAGATACTAGGATTGACTCTAGATGGGAAGCTAAAATTGGAAAGAACATATACATAAATTAATAAACTACAATCAAAAGCTGAATGTGTTGACTCAATCATTCATTTTAGGGATGTGATAGAGAAACTCTAATAAAATTATATAAATCGAATGCAGATTAGATTATGGCTGCATACTATGCGAAAGCGACCCCTAAAAATCTGAATATTATTTTACAATAGCCCTAAAAGCCTCTTTCATACGAGCTCTAGTACAGCTATGCACTGAAAGAGTTTTAATATATATCGTCATTAATACAAGTAATCGTACGTACGTGTGTAATTGTTGCACAACGCTGATTTTACATTACCGCCAGCATACTTTCACACACACACAGAACTTACATAATATATGCATACTATTATTATTATTATGCAAAAGATGGTGTCATTCGCCCGTTAATAGAGGTTTAATTTTGTATATCTAAATTACTCAGAATCAAACAGAAATTCAGAATAAAAAATTCAAACGCGATTTATTATTATATTGTTTTATGCAGTAGTGTTAATAAATAGAGATTGTATTTTTTAATATGGCGCGTATATATGAATTGCATGTGTTTCCGTGATTACAACTTTTCATTGTAAGTATAAATCTACATTTTCCTAATATATGTATGAATATGTATATCACACACTCACACACACCCTCATATATATATATATATATATATGTATATGTATATATATATGTATATGTATATATATATATATATATATATATATATATATATATATATATATATATGTATATATAATCATCATATTCAACTGATCAACCAATATTTCATGGTGCCTCTTCATGAATTAACGACAGATTTTACACCATTTATTCCGGTCTTGAGCAACTATGGTCCATGTAACTCCTAATTTTTGTCTGAATTCGTAATCCTATCTCATATGTGGTCGTCGCTGGGGCATTTTTTCCCTCGTGAGTACCACTGTGAGATTCTAGCTATCCATCTTCTATCTGTGCTTCTCATTATATGACCGGCCCACTGCCATTTCATTTTATTTATTTTGTCTATTATATCTGTTACTTTTGTTTTATTGCAGAACCATTCGATCGTCTTCGGGTCTATTTTAGTGATTGATAGTATGCATCTCTCCGTTGATCTCTGACTTGTAATCTATGTTTGTAATTCCTAGTTAGCGTCAATGTTTCACAACCGTATGCCATCACTGGGAGGATGCACTGATCTAACGCTTTCTTTTTTTAAGTGCAGTGGCATTTTTGATTTGAAAATAACCGAATTCCGTCCAAAAGCTGTCCATTCCAGTCTAATCCTTATTTCTTGATGCAATGAGTCTGTGATAATAACCAGTTGGCCCAGATATATGGATTCTCGGACTGTTTCCAGATGTTTATTTGATGTAAATTCGTTTAGCATTATTTTAGTTTTCTGCTGGTTAATGCTTCAATTTCATTTAGTTATTCTATCTGTCTCTGTAACTGTTCTGAATGTTTTGCTATCAAAACTATGTCATCGACAAATCTTAAATGATTTAAGTATCCCCGTCGATGTTAATTCCTAGGTTTTGTCAATTCAACAGTTGAAATACTGTTTGTAAAGCATATATGAATAACAGCAGCGAAAGACTATCGCCTTGTCTCACCCCTATTTTTACTCAATCTTACTGCTGATTTTGCATTTGCGTAGATGTTCTTTAATAGTTCTATGTATGTTTCATGTACTCCTTGTTCTTTTAACGCCTTAATTATCTCGCTTGTGTATACGGAATCAAAAGCTTTTTAATAATATATGAAAGCTAGTCTCAGTGGTTCTCTTTGTTTCTGCTGATTATTTTTCTAATGACATATACATAGTCGACTGTACTAAATCCTCTTCTGAACCCTGCCTGTTCTCGTGGTTGTCCTTTACCCAATACCTGTTCTATTCAATTATTTATTATTTTTGTAAATATTTTATACACCACAGTTAATAGGCTAATTGGTCTATAATTTTTTATCTCGTCCTTATCCCCTTTTTTATAGATTAGTATAATAGTGGCATTGTTCTAAGCGTCTGAAATATTACGTTTCCTTAGGCAGGTGTTGTAATGTTTCTGGACCAGCTAACTTTATCATTTCGATTACTACTGCATCGTCCATTTTTCATACCCTTTAGCGCACATGTTACCTTCTCCGTTAAAATTTCTGGAAATGAGTTTCCGGGGGGTGAATAAGATATATATATATATATATATATATATATATATATATATATATATATATGTGTGTGTGTGTGTGTGTATAAAATAAAAATGTAAATTTGACATTATATTAAAAAGTTATAATAATATTTAATAAATGTACCGGAACAAATGCCCTCTCCGTTTATGAAAGTAAAACTTATAATAATATAAACTGGTAAATAATAAATATACAAGATAAAAATAGTATTGATGGAAAAATTAGACAAAAAACCATCACGAATGAAAAGCGGCAATTTAAAAAAATAATAAATAATAAGTTTAATTATATGACGAATATGTAATATCATTTATAAGTAATGGGAACGAAAGCAAACAAATTATAACGTTATGAGAATAATACATTATGTTTGATGCGTCGATGCTTATACTTAGTATATCTAATATTTAGTTCGCTGGAATCGTAATTTCCCATTGCTGGAAGTAAATTATTACGGTGCACACTACAACTGAGAAAAATTTTTTGGGATAGCTTGAGAATATAGTCTTTTACATATGGTACCTGCAGAGCACTATGCATATATGAAATTTTAGTATATACGGGGACATTGAGGATACATCTAAGATATCGATTTTGGACTAATCGCAGCCTATTAAAACTAGCATTTGAGACTGAAGACCAAACTGGACAAGAATATGTTAAAATAGGCCTAATGATTGATTTGTAGATTATTAATTTATTATTAATATTTAATCGAGATTTACGTTTGAAAATGGGATAAATTGAACAGATTGCTCTGTTTGTCTTCAGTGATGCATGGTCAATATGCTCGGGAAAAGGTATGCCATCTGGATTATCATAGAGGTTGTCTTCAGATCATTTAATGGAATACTCATCTCGTTGCCTTCTCTATCGTAGTGTTTTTGCCCCAGTGTCGCTAAACACTGTTCATGCTACTGTTGTTTCAATCCACACGACCTCCACAAGTAGTTGATACTGGAAGAGAATCTGCTGCTCTCTTTCACAGTAAATTCCAAGATTGCGGTACATGACTTGCAACGTCACCGATGGTGTCTTTAAGTATCGTATGATTTTATTCAGAGATTATTCGTATCTAAACAATATATCTATTGGCTGTTCCATTAACTACCAACAAATGGGCACGCCTTGTTCCGGATCCTTCAAAGTATAAGCACAAAAGGTTCGAATTTAGATTAGAAAAAAATCTTAAAATACTACGGACATGAAGAAAAGAAACGACAGTCTACAAAAACACATTTTAACCGCACCAGTAAACGGAACAAGACCAAGAGGAAGACTATCAAGAACATAGACCATGATAATGAAAACTAGTCAGAATAGAAGTCGCTAGAAACAGCTGGCAATGATGCATTTCATAATTAACAGAGTTATTGCTTGAACTAACCAGCAATGGACACCCGCTGTTCCGGTTACAGCTCTGGATCCTTGAAAGCACAAAAGGTTCGATACTATGGACAAGTTATAAGGAAAGGGACCGAAAGTCTACAAAAAAACACATTTTAACTGCACCAGTAAACGCAACAAGACTAAGACGAAGACCATCAAGAACGTGAATCATGGTAATGAAAACTAGTCAAAATAGAAGTCGCTAGAAACAGATGGCACATGATACATTTCATAATGAACAGAGTTATTGCTTGAACTACTAATGAATGAATATGTAAATGTAGGTATGTACAAATGTGTTACGCACTATTACTGTATATGTATTTGCACTTTGAGGTAATATTTCAGTGTGTACCTGCAAAAGTGAAATACAATCTATTACATTGTCGATTCGCCCATAGTTGCGGATTAGCGGTTAAGGAGTTATCTTAATGCACTTTATATATAAAACGGAGCAATAAACTTTGATTTAGTTTGATTAATTATTATTATTATCTCGATTACATAGTGTTATGTATCTTTTTAATATTACTTTACTTTGTATTTAACATGCGCCGTTTGCTAAATAAAGTTTGATTTGATTTTATTTATTATTATCTCGATTACATAGTGTTATGTATCTTTTTAATATTACTTTACTTTGTATTTAACATGCGCCGTTTGCTAAACAAACTTTGATTTAGTTTCATTGATTATTATTATTATCTCGATGACATAGTGTTATGTATCTTTTTAATATTATTTTACTTTGTATTTAACATGCGCCGTTTGCTAAATAAAGTTTGATTTAATTTTATTATTATTATTATTATTATTATCGTTATTATATTCAGCCGCAACTCACGCGGTGTTGCACATAGGCGGTTTTACTCCTTTTATTTTAATTTTATAGAAGAAATTCCATATCATTTGACTGTTATGCCACCATTATTATTATCATTATTATTATTAGTACTTTAATTATTTTATCGACGATTATTTATTCACTTTTCTTTATGTTATTTATTTGTTGATTTTTTAATTTGTAATAATTTTTATTTTATATTTCTGTTTCTTAAAATGTACCGGTGTATTGTATTGAAATTTAAATAAATGTAATTCTTTCTCATTTAATTCCGATTATTATTATTTGGGGTTGATAATTACCCCGATAAGAACATACTTATTTATACTGATAGGAAATCGAAAGAATTAAACTATCCTCTGTATTAATTAAAACGATATATTATTTTCTTAATAATTTACTACATATTTACATCGCTTCCTGTCGACCTGTATATTAACCATACACGTTGGAGGTTAGTAGCAAACTGAAATGTTGAAAAAAAAAACTCGGTTATATAATATTCATCGAATTATAAGAAACTAACCAAAATTTCTTGTTAAAAATAAATCCAATTCGACGATTCAATTTCGCGTGTATAATAAAAAGTAACCGGTAAACAATTAGATGTAATCTCCCGATCTCATTAATCAACGCTGGTAGGGAAGGGAAATTCCTATAATATATGGAAAAACTATCAACTTTACGCGCCGTCATGGCATAAGTTGCTAGATGCAGAGAGCAATGGAGAAATCTATTATTTTTGGAATCAGAAGAATCGATCGAATTCGCTCGGAAATCGTTAGGCAAAAAACCAAAATGAGGAACATCGCCTAAAATGGAACTATCCCGGCCACATGATTCGTTTGGACGGTTTGCCTGCAGAGCTAATCAAGTGGGTTCCAATCTGTAATAAAAGAAGTATAGACAGACAACCAAATGAAAATATCGGAAAAATGTTAACCGATATAAAACCACTTCTATCTAATAATTCTCTGAAAACGAGAATAAGCATCTTGATTAAAAACAATTAACCAAAAGAACGAAGCTATTAACGATCAGTAACTATAAAATAAACAAGAATCTCTACAAATAAAATTAATGATGAATAAAATAATATCCTGGAACTTAAATAGCCTTAAAAATAAACTACCGGAATTAGAAATATTAATTACACAAAATAATCCAATATCAATTTGTCCTACAGGAAACTAAATTAAAACCCACGGACTCGGTAAACTTAAAACAATATAAAATATACGGAACAGATTACACCGGTGGATCTGGTCTCACGATAACTCTAAAACAACGAAATCACCCTATAATATTTACAAAAAAAATTTTCCTTCAACTATCATAACCTTTTATAGTGACTGGCGATTTCAATGCGCACAATAGTATATGGGGATAAAAATATACCGACTCTCCAAGGGCAAATTAATCGAAGACGTCATAAACACAACAAATATATGTTTATTAAATACAGCTAGTCCGACCCACTTCAACAATAACGGCAGTGACTCAGCAATCGATCTAACCTTCTGCAGTCCAAGCATTCTCCATTATATTGCACAGGAAAACAGACTGTGATCTGTTTGTCAGTGATCATTTCCCGCAACATATAGTGCTCAACTTGCCCTCTAAAACGGACGGTGAAAGCTGTATATCCGAAAATTGGAACATAGCAAAAGCTGACTGGATTTTATACACTGGCATAGTTAATATTGAACAAAATAAAATTTCTCACAATGTTAATGAGTCATGTAAATACATCTTACAACAAATAAGAGAAGCCGCCGCCATATTTCAAAATTTAAAACTCATGCTAAAGGAAAACCATATGCTACATGGTGATCTGATGACTGCCGATCAATAATCAAAGAAAAGAATAAAATCCTATCAAAATACAGACGTCAAACAACAATCGAAAACTTAATAAAATTTTAAAAAGCCAGATCACTAGCTCCGATAAAAGTACGCAAAACCAATCGCTGACAAGACTTTGTTAAAACGATAAACGCGTCTACACCTTTTAAGAAATTACAGAAACAAATCCGACAAATCTCGAATAAACGCGCAATCGAACCAATAACAGCAATAAAAGCAGGTGCCCGTATTACATATGATAAAATAGAAATAGCAAACGTTCTAGCTGACCACTTCTACCAAGTATCATCTAATCAAAACTATCCTGACGAATTTAGGAAACACAAAGAAATAGAAGAAATTATTAATGCACCCAATTTCACATCAAAAACTTATCTAAACTATAACGTTACCATAACTAAAGACAAATTTAATACCACCCTAAAGACAGTGGGATCCTCAGCCACCGGTCCAGACGGAATCCAAATTTCCACGATAAAACAACTTAATTCATCTTATAACATGGCAAACTCAGTCGTTTCCAGAGGCGTGGAGAGAGGCTCATTTTATTCCGATACTAAAACAAAACCAAAATGTATTAGACCCGGCTAGCTACAGACCGATTCCTCTCACAAACACCTTATGCAAGTTACTCGAAAGAATTGTTAATAATAGATTGCTATGATAGTTAAAAAGCTCAGAACTTTCGGATCCCTTACAGTTCGGTTCCAGGAAACAAAGAAGCACTCAGGATTTATTAGTCAAACTTACAACAGATATACAAAATACTTTAATAGAAAATAAAATAAATTACAACTGTTGTTTAGCTGTAGAAAAGGCGTTCGATAAACTCTGGCAACAAAGAATTATTCTCGCTTCATATCAGTGAGGATTTCGAGGAAATTTATTTATTCGCAATTTTTTACACCGCCGGAAATTTCGAGTAAAAATAAATTTTATTTTAAAATTCATGGAAATGATACAGGAATCCGTAATTAGTCCTCCGCTATTCATTATAGCCACGACTAATATTAAACAACATATACCATATCCAGTAGCTCTGACGAACTATCAATATACTACTCAAACCGAGACTCAAAATTTGTGAAACTTTTATTACAAAATACAATAAATTACACTTAAATGATTGGACCAAATCTCAAGGATTTATTTTCTCCACGTCAAAAACTAAGCGCATAACATTCAGCAAAAAATGAAATACAATTATACCAAACTTGAACACGGATACAATATAAATGGAAAAAGCAGATTCGCTTCAGACACTAGGACTAACATTGGACCACATTAATACAGTTATACGAATCCTACATGCTAAGCAGATTAGACTACGCCAGTATAATATATGATAGTGCAGCCTGTTCCAACTAAAAAAAAACTGAATTCTGCCCAAAATTTAGCTCTTAGAATTGCCTTGACAGACTTTCACACTACCTCAAACACAGCTCTACACGTGGAAGCAAACATATTACCACTCCAATACAGAAGACAAATACTAGCGCTAAAATATTACACACACAAAATCAATTTGCACGCCATCCAATCCGATATTTCAGTCCTTACTAAGAAATAAATTTCATCGTACATTCTTAAACAAACGAAATGCAATCAGAACGCGTTAACAATACATTAGCAAAACTTCAATATCAATTACCACAAATCAAAACAAACCACGCTCCAAAACTACCGCCTTGGATAAAGGTTTCAATCGTAATAAACACAAAACTGGAAAAAAATAAGAAACACTTAACACCTATAAATATTCTCAAATCAAAATTCTACAAAATTTTGGAAAAAAAAAAGTACGGCGATTTATATACACAAATATACACCGATGCATCTAAGTCTATAAACCAAAACCTCATCGGTCTATCTTACACCCAACCAATCCCAAGTATATACCCGAGTCAGTATCAGTTTTTACAGCAGAACTTCTTGCAATCTATAAAGCTTTAAAATACATATCTAAGCAAGCGCAACCAAATAAATACATAATACGCGCAGATTCGTATAAAACGCTCTTCAACATATTCAGCGACACATCGAAAACAGAAATACACTTTCAACCTAAAACACATAATCAATAGCATTATCTTCAAGAAGAATGAACTTGTTCTTCCATGGCCACCAGCTCATTCACGATTAGCCGGGAATGAAACATTGATAGAATAGTTAAAACGTCTCCTACAAATCTAAAAACAATCAAATCAACGCACATTACCGATTTACATACAGTCCTTTCACAAACAATTAAAACGTCGTATCAAAAATTCTGGGAGACCCAATGTGCGCATATACACTTGTATCAAATTAAGCAGAGATTAGGAAAGTTGAAAACAGCAGACCAGAAACAGAGAAAAACCGAAAAAACGCTGGCTAGACTACGCACAGGGCACACGTTACTTCACAACACCTACTCAACGGGGACTACCCATCTGCCATGAATGCAATTCGCAATTAAATATAAAACACATACTATTAAAACGCACAAAATACAGAAGCCAATGTATAAAATACAATCTCAATTATAACACAATAAAAACAATAACTCGAAGATACCCGGAGCAAAGTTAAAAAACTTTTTACAGTATCTTACACATAACTTAATAAATAGTTTATAACCGACTTTAAGACGCAAATGACCAATCGAGCGTCTATAAATAAAATAATTAAAAGAAAAAAACCGCTATGGAGGGCAGATGACTTCAATCAGATAGAGCGAAATGGAAGGTGTATATATATATATATATGCGGCCGCGTGTGTGTGTGTGTGTGTGTGTGTGTAAAAACCGAAAGTACACTATATCAGACGTCGGTAAATTTTAATCTTCCAAAATGTCAAGGACTATTTTTAATTTATTCGATAAAATGGTAATTTCCTTTTGATCAGGTATCAAACATTTAAAAAATAATAATAATTATAAAATCGTAATAATTAGCTGATAATCTTCAAAAAACAGATAATAGCTGAAGATTCAAACGTTGAACAATCATAATAATCTGCGTAGAAATCCTTTATAAAGTAGCTACTTCGTGAGTCTAGGTATCCCAGTCATTCATCATCTTCGTATCATCTGGTTGATTGATAAATATCTTAGTTCTAGATTTGGGGCGTAGAAAAAAATCGCTAAAAAAATTTTCGTCGTCAGCCGATACGGTACGAAATATAAAAATCTTTCGATATAACTAACGAAAACAAGGCGCGGAATTAATCATAAAATAGTATACTCTGAATATAATTTCAGATAATTTTTAATGTATTATGTAATTTATTTGTTTGGTTTTTTTTAAAGTAATGAAACAAGATTCTAGGTCAATTTTAAGCGATTACTCGGAAATTGAACAATTTTCTCTGGCGTTAAATTTTAAATTTCGTGTAATAAAATACTGATAATGACATTTTTTTCTTAAAGTAATAGCGTTTCTTTTATTTATAATTATACTAGAGGATTGGATTTTTTTCAATACCCGTTGCAACCGATCCGTTTTAGGACCTAGGAGTAATTTTGATAGAAATGAAAAGTTGAATACCCAAGAGTGTTTCCCCGCGAGATCGATCCATTGAATTTTAATTAATTTACGTTAGATTTTGGTCGAGGTTGAAGTCTCGTCACTCCTCTGCTGTTATCTAACCGACTTATCGCTGAAGTGTTTTATCGTGGCTCATCATCAGTCTGCTTGCCTACTTTTGTACTTGATTTACGAATTCATCCAGTTGTTTCCGATAACTCTTTCTCGATGAAATTATCGTCTACGGTTAGATATGACTTTTTGATTTAACCACCACCGTATACACTGTTGCGTACATAAAAACGCGCATATATATTATTATTATGATTATTAGTCTGCGAGCTATTTGTCATAATTCTACGTCTAAGATGTATTTTTTTTTGTAAACGAAAGGTCTACACCTATTCATATTTACAAGTATAAAAATGTTCTTACAACAATAGAAATAGAAATAGAAAAAAAAAAGTGTAGATAAATGCCAAAAATTTATCTGGACGCTTATTTATACGGTCGTCAAATTTTCATCTAGCAAAATAATTAAACAAGCTCGGACGATTAATACGCGTATATTTCATAGGCGACAACAAATTTTACGTATTACGCGTATATCGCGTGCGAGTTTTAAACGCACCCCAACACGTATGCGATTCGTAAACACGCGCATAGCATAATCGTTTGCTGCGTCTGGCCTGATCCATTAATCGTAGGCGTCGAATATACTTCCTTATCGGTATATTGGCTATTAACTGGAGCCTCCGGCCAACCGACGTCTTCGCTTTCCATTAAATCCGCTGGAATCCAGTCTTCCATTTTCGTTTAGACTGGCTTCGTGTGTTATAGCGTACTTTTCATACTGGCAAACATACTTGGCTACTTGACGCACACAAAATACGACAATCGTAACAACAACATTTGTGCTACAATATATATATATATCAATATATAAACATATATATGTATATATATATACAAATAAATGCGTATGTATGATGCGCATTATATACAATAGATTACAAATGTAACTAACAAGTTCGAGTTGCTTGCTTATCTTATACCTATTAGTCAAAATATCTTTCGCACTTCGATTTTCAGCCCTTGGAATGATGTACCAATGTATTCGATAACTAATAGTATTATTATTTTTATATATATATATATGTGTGTGTGTGTATATATACCGCGTTCTCTTTAATAAAAGTGATCAGTTTAAGTAAAATTTATCACATCCCACGTTGACTAAAGACAAATCATCTTCTTCCTATTTTAATATTAAAAAGATCTAATCCTACTACGAACACGCTACTTTATTCTTTGCCCGGCTTGCTTATCTATTTCAATGTATACCACGGTATCATTATTTATCTTAGTTAAAAATATAAAAAGCGAGGAAATAGGACTAAAAGTTGACGTAGCCAAAACAGTTTTGCTGCGAAAGAAATTCACACATACACAACGATAATATTACGATAGCTCGGATGAAAATATCGGAAGCGGGACAGAATATAAAACAGTATAATAGAACGGAGGAAGAAATAATAAAAGGAATTGATCGCTGTCGCATGTGGGAAAGTAAAAAATATATTAAAAGATATTCCGGCCAGACTGAAAATGTGACCTATCGTGGAATATAACAATAAGAGTATCGCAAAGGAGAACCGAATGATTGGTGAATGACGAGAAAGAAAATAAATAGATTAGAGAAACAACAAGAATAATAGCGTAAAGGAGTCGAAATGGCGATGGGGTGATCGTCCGCCGAGACAAGTCGTTGCGAATACAGTGATAATGCGGATACTAGAAGCCCTAGAATAGGCGGACGATTCGTTGCGTTGATGATATAAATAAAGTTCGATAAGATTGAACGAGCCAAGCAACCGGCAGGAAGAAACGGGAGGAACTTCGAGAAAGCTATCATCAAGCAGTGGATTGAAAGTAGCTGAAAAAAAAGCAGAAGAAGAAAATGGTTAATTAATCGTAAGTGTGAAATAGGTCGTCATTTGAAATAAAATAAATACTTCCAGCTGCTAATTAAAAAAAATATATATATATATATATATTGAAAAATTTATATATCTATATATTTTTTAAAAAATCCTACCAAAACGTGTTATCGCGCGTATCTTATAATTGAATTAGATAAATAACCGTTTAACTAACAAAAGAGAAATAAAGCGTAAAACTAACTTTTAACAATATTACAAAAGTAGGAAAGTGGAACATCAGCAATATAAAATTTATACGTAATTACATTAAATAGTCGGACAAGGATAAAAAAAATCGTTATTTGCAAAAACATAAACACAAAACGGTTATATTAATCAAAATTAGGAAAAATTTTACGTACAGAAAAACATTACAATAACAAAAAGAAAATTACTAGAAAAAAATGGAAATAAAAGAAAGAGATAAAAATAATTTATTAAATTTGGCGACAAATTTTGATGAAGAATTAGTTTAAAAAGTATATTATAAATTTAATTGATACATTTAAATTAAGCATTTTCTTACATAACTTATTTTTATTCTTTTCCTTTTTTATATGTTTATTGTATATGCTTGATAATCACATAATTGTTGAAAAATGTTGCATTAACAAAAAATTGTTACAGTGATAAATTTGTTTACATTTTGTTTAATTCATTCAGAAAATATATATATATATATATATATATATCGACATAAAGAACATTATAGTAATTGCGTGAACACCCTCAGACACCAAACCAGTGTTTAATATAATAAACTATAAATTATATAAAATAATTTACACGCGCGACAAAGTACTATTTAAAATTGACAAAATTTAAAACAATTTCGTTTAAATTTTTTTAAATTTAACTTGTCAAATTAAGCTGCATTCCGAATTGGTTTTTTAATTTTAACGAGTGTAAATCATCCAGTTATCGTCGACATCGGGAATTTTTCCGTTAAAATTATTAACGCAAACCGACTCAGACAGGCTAATAAGCGATTGCGATATAGTAAATATTGATGGCACCCTCGAAATATATTTTAACCGAAAAAAATGAGAGAAAAATTAATTTAAACGTTCTTAATGTTAAGTATTCACGCAGAAAATTACCCAGGATACAGAGTGCCCCCAAACGCATCGGTTTTAGACGAATTAAAAATAGAGGCAAACGTTACTAAAAGAAATCACTAAAAATATAAGATATTTCGGGTACGTTGTAAGAAATAAGAATTCGATGCCGAGAAATATTATACGTGGTAAAATATGCGGAAAGTGCCCTAGAGAAAAATGTCCATGATCAGATCGTGTGAAGAGCCTAATTGAGCTTAATATGTGGGACGTATTTCATCCAGCGGAAGACCGAAGTGGGTGGAAAAGAATCGTCCAAGTGTACGGATGTACGATGTCACCACACATCCTTGACAATGAATTCGATCGATTGAATGTTAAGTGTAGGCACGACCGTCATTCGCAATTCTATCAAACTTAAGGAAATTTTCGAAGACCTTTTCGAGCAGAGGTCGGTAAATTTTTGAAATTTCTTCATACATCCGATTTTTCAGGTTTTCCGGATCTCGTGGGCATGTTTCATAAAATTCTCACAAAAAAAAAAAAAAAAAAAAAAAAAAACTTCGAATATCTTATTATATCGCGTACGACATTTTTTATTTATTATTAATTATTACCTCAAATTTGCGAATATATTTTAATAAATAAATTTCTTTAAACAGTACTCCCCACATCGAATTTTTATATCCGATAAATTCGAGTCTTATCGTTACGAGTGTACCCCGGAGGATTGACCGGTGATTTTCAAATATTCGCTCAGAATCGTCGTAAAATTCGATAACGATAATTTATTCCTAGCTACAGATCTGCACAGCACGTCTCCTTCCTAACGCCATCTAAATTTCCAAAGTTAATACGCGATAAAAATAAATTTACTACCGGAACATTTCGATCGCCGATAACGATCCTCGCGTCTAAATATCTATCACCGGGGCGGTAATCGAGCGAACTCTTGGGTCGTCGTTGGAAATAAATAGAACAACGTGAAAAAAAAAAGTTAATTTAACAATAATAAAACAACTGTGACGATAAAAATATTCGGGAGATAAACGCCTGGTCTATATATATATATATATATATATATATATATATATATATATATATATATATATATATATATACATATATATATATACATATATATATATTATATATATATATATATTTGTTAAACCGTAAAATTAGTAACGTAACTCCGAGAAAATAAAATCGATCGAAAAAGAACCGGATATGTAAAAACGAGTATGTAATCCGAGACCATCTTCTTTCGGTTATATAGCCGCTAACGAGAATTACGAATGATTTAAACGGGTCAGACAATCGTTCACCTCTCAAAAAAAAAAATCTGTAATGCTTCGTTAAAAAAACAAAAAAAATTAAAATTAAAGTTTAAAAAGACACAAAAAAAAATCGTACTTTAAAATATGGCGAAAAAATCAACTCCGACCGGCGAGGTAAGTCGTTATTAAGCTCTAAGCTAAAAGATCGGGAAAAAGGATAACCGCGACTGAGGAGTAGAACGGACAGACAGCGAAACAACGTCGGTCTGATTAAAAGTTGAGAAGGACGAGACATATCAAAGAAGAAGAAGTATTAACCGATTAAGAAGACCTAGACCTAGACCTAGGCAGCAGCCTCCGGCCTGTCGACTTCGGCGATATTATCGATATATACACCGCAACGTAGTAAAAGACACAATGGATTAATATCGAAGTAATGTTTATGTATGCGCAGTGCCGATGTGTGCGTCTGTGTCGCAAAATTGCAAAAACACAGTAGGCAAAATAGAACACAACGCGAATGCAGAAAACGTCAGTTTTAGAGACTGTCGTTCGAGCTGTATATGTATATCATTGAAAGCCTTCACAGATCTTAGAATAGTCGGAGAATAATATAAAGCCGATGTTAATGTGTCTGTGTGTATTTGTATATATTATCGAATAGTTGCATTAGGTTTCTGAGCGGCTATTATACCATCCGTTGGCTTTACATTATGTTGCATTCGTCTTGTTACAAACGCGAGCCGTTGTTACATGTCGTCTCGTCCTATATATATTATATATATATATATATATATATATATATATATATATATTCGTAAATAAATTGCCTATATCGTGTCCGAAGAACTGGGAGATGCCATTCAAAAAGTTGCAACTTGAGACAGAATATACGTTCCGTTCTGGTAGTAATAATAAACCGCGTAATAACGATAGTGTAGACATTGTGGTAGTAGTACCAGATTATCATTACGACCATGCAACGCAGGTAGTCGAGTATGAATCGTTCATTTAGGTTTATAATAGCGAAAAAATGCAGATCTCTCTACTCTTTTTACCGAGCTAAGCGAACGACAATCGTCATGTTAGGGAAATGCAAAATACGGCCATAGATAATCAGACCTTCCGAACAGTCAGAAGTTTGAGAGACTACTTTGATGGCGGTTGTTGACGTTGTCAATTCTGTTCGTCGAGTACCGTCGGACGGGGAAAATATTCAATAAGCGTCCTCTCTCGCTCAGATACAAACGAGCCGCGATCGATCCCTTCAGAATTAGATTATAGATACTAATATAACTTTGCATATATTTATATTTATACATATATATATATATATATACACCACGTATATTTATTACAGATTTTATAAATACAGAATCCCGAGTTTATCTAATTCTTTATTATTATTTATTTATTTCGTTTAGACTATTTTCTAGATAGAAAATAATATATATATATATATATATATATATATATATATATATATATATATATTACCATTTAACATCGTATTACAAACCGAGATAGGATAGGTTGACGAAGCAGGACGAGAATCTTAGTTGGACCAAAAATTTCAATCGTCCATAAAATTGCTAAACTGAAAAATCAACTGTAACGACGGAATTTTTCGATGAAAACTAAATATTATCGACGAAAGACTGTCTACGCTTCTTCTTTTGCAAACAATTTCTGCCTAATTGCAAAGGATGATATTTTTCATTTATCGACGGATATGACCATAGTAACTCAGTTTGAGTTCTTGAATGGTCCGTAATAACTCCCTTTCTTTTTCAACATCTTGTATTCCTTATTCCGTCTGTCCACGGAAATTTTAACATTCGTCGAGATATATGTATATATATGTGTATGTATATATATATACATCTCGAAGATCTGTATTTTCATTTCTAATGCTGCTGTAGTTGTCCAACTTTCAACTGCGTACAATAAATCTGCAAGTAAACAAGTTCTAGCTAACTTCATCGGCAAATGCAGAATTATATCTTTTCTCGCAAATAACTGCTTCGTGGTGATAAAACTAGCTTTTTCTATTATGCTTCTAATTTCCATATTCTGACCGACCTCTTCTTCACAGAACCAAGAGTCCAGATATTGAACTTTTGCTACTGTTTCGATTTTGAACTAATGTAAATACTGTCTGCAGATATATTCGTACCTCATCTATAAATACGGAATTAAAGCTAAGACTGGTAAAGTTTTACCTCGGTACTGCTGTATGGCGTTGAAAGTTGGACTTTAACGAAGACGTTAGAGAGAAAAACTAGACGCCTTCGAAATGTAGCTATATCGCAGAATTGTAGAAACTTCGAAATATGAAGTCGTTTACATAAAAGTAGAGAAATAGTAAAAGAAGACAAACATCGAAAACTGAAATATTTCGGACATTTAATGCGCCACTCGAAACGATATATATAATACACTACATCTTCTTATACGGAAGATCGCGAGGATGAAGAAGAGGAACCTTGGTGTAAAACTTCGTTGGAAAATAGAACTGAACTCAGCTTTAAAATCAACGTGAGTGTACGGTGTAATTACAGAAAATGCAGCGATATCAAAATAGAGCAATAAGATGGTACGTCTCAAACTTTACCCTCCATATCGATTTAAACGTTATGTTTGTGGAGGATGAAATCAAAAGACTAGCAAATAGTATCGTCCGAATTATCGTTCACACGAATCAACTTGCCACCACCGATCTGCCGAATGTTTCCGGTGAAATACGCAGGCCGTGGCGAAATAAGCTTTTAGACATTGTCCAACCGAAGTAAGTTCAGAGGGATTACTACTGAGTACTGGTTCTACACAAAACGTACCTCACCGCATTCAATTAATCACTAAATCACATAAAGGAGAAAGAAAATTTCTTAGGATATAACTATGCGGAGATAGTAGTGTGATCTAGACGCAGACGAGCTAGTACATCATCATCTCTTCTGTTTTGTTGTGGAGTCCGGAAGAATGTTGAATCACGAACCGATCGAAGTTTGTTGGTAAGTGATTGTCAACCTTTTTGGATATACAGCAGTAACGTACAATGTTTTCAACTATTTGTACATTATCATCGTTTAATTGAAATAGATTTCACAAATACGCTTTTAGCAATTGGCGAGATATTTTCTATTGATTTTTTTAATATCCCATTTTATCTTCTAAACGATAATTTTAAAAGTGTCTTTGTCGTCAATCGTAACTTCTAAATATTTAAAATATTCTACTACTATAAGTTGACACACTCTCTATACGACTTTTAAATCGTTTTTCTTTAATTTTTCTAGATTTATTCAATAATCTTTCGAACTTTGTGATTTAATGTTCCACTTGAACTTCAGAATCAACCTTTATATTATAACAAATAATAAATAGCCAGACACGGATTAACTTTATCGTTAACCTTAAATCGGGACGAAAAAGTTTATTAAAAGACGAAGTCGTCCCACAACGCCCCACATTTATCCTGGACAGAATTATCCGATTTCGAAAATAGGAAAATTGATAAAATAACAAAATTCGGGCTGCTGTCGATAAAAATATATCTGCCGATACAACGAGTCCTATAAAAAATTCTCCAATTCAACCTCATCTGATCAAAGTCTTCTCCTTTAAGTAGTACCAAAACGGATATCGCGATGTGGAAAAATAAAATATTAATTTAATCGGGAATTTCACGGTAACTTCCAGAAAAAATTTACTTTTTTTTTTGTCGATGTTTAAATTAAAATAAAACGTCAAACATTATATTTTTCCGCTTTTTAGTGCGGTATAAATTATCTAAAACTTACCAATTAAAAACAAAAAGACCGATCCATAACGATAACGATAAAGTTTGATATATCCTGTCGAACGAAAAATTTTACCTGGTATTTTTTCGTTACCAATTAAAAATTATATAAACAGTCTTTCCGTGGACCGTATAAAAAAATTATATAACTATTATTCATGGGCAAAGTAATAAAAATAAACAGTCGTAAAATATTCCTATATTAATGCATTTTTTATTTACCGATCGTTTTTATCTATAACGTTAATTCCGTTCTGAACGAAGAGATTAAGTTTAATACTAAACAAAGGAGAAAAAGACACCAATAAATGAGATACGATCTTATGGACAAGTTAACCGCAGTCATAATAATAACAATAATAATATTAATAATAATTATTGTTGTTGTTATAAGGAATGATTTGTGTATCCAAATAAAGTGAACCACCGTAGTAAATTAAAATGAAGCAGGGAGACCAAAAAAATTAGATTTGAACAAAAAAAAAATTGTGTCTTGTCGGAATATTTCGAGGAAATTAGTGTAAAGCAAAAATTAAAGAAACAAATAGCGGAAATATCGAATTACAACACACATGCACGGTTATATATATATATATTATACACATATATAATATATATACACACACACTAGTATATAATATTATATATAGTCGAAAACTTGCAAATAATTTCGTTGGAAAATAAATAAAATAAAACGGGAAAAATTTTCAAGCATGAGCTTTGTTGTACGTTCGACTAATGTGTCTCGGTCTACGATATAGTGTGGCAGATTTACAGACGGAAGGCAAGCCCCCCCCCGGCCAGCCAAACTTGAATAATAAAAGGCGATAAAAGATAACAGATTCGATAATGACAGTTTTTACTTTTTAAATTTATTTAAATACATGTAAATATGTTAAGCATACGTATATATATTATATATATATATATATATATATATATATATATATATATATATGTATGTATGTGTATGTAAAAATTGCGCATATACCCGCTGAACATATATTTAAATGCAGAGGCGCATATATCAAGACACAATATTCTGAGATACCATCTATCTCGTTCGTCTGTTTTCCCTCGAATGTTGCCAAATCGGAGAGACGGAGGATTCTACTTGGTTTTAGTTTCAAAGTATTTTCTAACCGAGACTAACCAACCAATTGAATCAGCCAACCAACACGTACGAAAAAATTTTAAAAAAATAAATAAATAACGAAAAAAAAAATGGTGTATAAAGTAGTAGCTATTTTAATTATCGAATAAATCCCGAAAGGAATACTAGTAACGCGTGTGTGTATACGTATCGCTTCCGAAGAATCTTGATCGCATAAATATAAACGACTCGTTTCTACTCCGGCTCCAGAGTTAGAGTTCTGTTATTCGCACGCATATCTTCAGGTTATCGGAGACATCGCGTATAAACAGAATCCTGTTGTTGATATTGTTGTTGTTAATGTTGTAACACTGAACAGAAATATAACTCCGAAATTCTGGATATAATACCGAATGCGACGATCTGTGTACCAGCGATATTCGTTAAATAATAGAGTAGCAACTTAAACATGCCGAGCTGTACTTTTACGCGGTGGTTCAATTCATATATATATATTAATATATATGTTTGTGTGTATCATTGAACATCTTCGAAAAAAATCGAATAAAAATAAATTAAAATAAAATATACCAGCGTAACGATGATAACGAATGTTGGAACGTCTACTAGTTTACCACTAACTCTGACTGCTGCTTAATCGTAATCATCATAGATGTTCGTTTAATAATATATATATATATATATATATATATATATATATATATATATAAAGTTTTTCGTAGTACACTAGTCTACCGAAAATTAAAAACTGGAATTCAGGCTGATTTATTTGATCAGAAGCCATTGTTGACCTCTTGCATCGATCGTTATTGTACTCATTATTATTACGTTACCGGCCGTGTAAGCAGTCTTCTTTGCTCGTCTAGTTGTTCGGTATTTTATTTTGATACAAAAACGAAAATACCCGTATGGACTTCAGCACCAGACGATAACACCGATATATTTACCATTTCCGCGAGTGAAAACAGGTAGAGGTACCACTCTGTACTCGGCCGTAGACGCGAAATTTATGTGTTCTACGTTTACAGACATATCAAGTACGCATTGAATCGGTTCATATATATACATTATACACATTATAATAAACGAAGAAATAAAAGAATTAAACGTCACAGACACACACACACGCGGGAACGTAATGTCAAGTGTACCTTAGTGACCATTGTTTCGAATTTAATAATCATCTCTTAGCAACAATTTCGCATCTTATATCCTAGTCGCGACGTCTGTACTCGATCGTGTAAGAACATGAAACGATAATAAAGGGGGAAATATTCGTTAAAATAATTCCCTATATATCTCGTTAGCGGGGAATTACGAAATAACAACAATTTGATATAAGAATGATAATTATTATTATTATTCTGACGTTTTATCTATCGCTGCCAATGATCAACGGTGGTCTGTACATTGTAATTATTGTGGCCAAGTAATTAAGAAAATTAAATTATTTATTTTTTTATATAAATCAATATTTAAGCTATATTCGCTTATTTAGGTTATATCTATATCTTTGTAAACCCGTTATACGGTGTACTACATCGGGGGGGTGGAACAGCGAAGACTCGTATTAAACCGTTACGGGTATTACAAAACATAATTACAGAAAATCCTGAAAATTTCGCAATAAAGTTCCGAATGTTCGGAGTATAGTTGTAGAATTTTACAAAAGTTAATTTAAGTTTTCTATTTACAACAAAATAGGTAACACGCCTCTTTGAATATTCCGAGTATTTTAATAAATCCCATACTCGCACTCATTTAAAGAGGCGCTGTGCTCTTTAATTCGCTACCGTTTTAAAAATTCGTTTAATTAATTACAAGCGTCGAAGGCTTTGATTACGTTGCTAGTAAACGCAGCAGTTCATTCCTCTTAGATCATTTTTCGTAAGATGTGTGCTCGATTTTATTTTGTTTAATTTTCTCGTAATATACAACTGTATATATTTATATATTCATTTACTTCGTTAGTATACGCTTTGTGTTCTTAATTTAAATTTTATTATACCTTCGATAATTTTTTTTAAAATTTATTTATTATTTTTTTAAAGTTTATTTTAAGCGTATTTTATTATATTCTAATCTGCTCGTTTCAACGTGTAGTTCTAGAGGAAGACTAATTACTGGATTCTAACTGGTTAAAAAAAAATCATTATAAACGACATTTTCTAAAAAAAAAAAAAAGTTTCGGTGTTTATACGCGAAATACTGAGCTTCCAATTCTCAAGTTTATCGTCGAACATAGCTGAAAAATTTATCAATAACATTTTCTATTGGAATTTTCTATAAAAATCGCGAATTGTAATCAATACCATAAATCTAGACGTTAAATTCGTATACACTGATCACTTTTAATACATCATGCGTTATACGTTTAATGCGAATGAAACAAAAAGGGGCATTTTCAATTCTAAACATATTTATATTCTTCTTAACGACCAAACTGTCCCATGCATCTCAATCTCCGTCCGTACCTGTTAGTCTTCTTATTTCTCCGATCCCCGTCCCAGTCCTATATATTCTGTATCCAGGATAACCTCGATCTACCTCGACTTCGATTCCCTGCTAGTTTTCCTTGCAGTATTAGTTGCAGCAACCCGTACTTGTTTCACCTTAAGACGTGTCCTAGATATCGAACTTTACGGTTTTTTATAATTGCTAGTAGTTCGCATTCCTTCTGCAAACGCTGTATATTTTTGTTACTTATTTTTTCCATCCAGCTTACTTTCAGCAAACACACATACATATATATATATATATATCCACATTTCGAACGTCATGATTTTCTTTAGTACAGCTGTTGCGTGTGTCCATGTTTCCACTCCATATAGCAGTATTGCCCATGTATAACTCCTGACTATCTGCAGCTTCAGTTTTATAGTACACTTTTGTATTGTTGGAATGTGTTCCGCGCTATTTCCATTCTACATCTAATTTAGACATCCGAGTTCCCGTTTTTCGTTATCCACAGCTTCCGAGGTATCTGAAGACCGAGACTTTATCTATGTTTTTTCCATTTATCACTACTTTGTCTCTGTATGACTTTCTTCTAATCTAGTTATTTCCATTATTATCTGTGTAGCGCTTCTTTATTTTAAATTTATTATAAAAATAATACAAATAATTTACGAATAACAGACCGAGCGAAACCCATCCAATTAAGTTTGCACCGATGAGACCATTTTACAATGAGGAAAGTCTATACGATAAATTTAATTAATAGTAAGTGTGTATTTCGCGGTTTTTAATTTCGAATATTGCGATAATGTTAAATAAAACGAACTCCTCATTTAGTAATTCGGTAAAGTTCGAAATCAGTCGTTGCTTTACATCCTAACATCTACTAGGTGCGTACTTATTTCGTATTTTTTACTAGACTATCCGACCCCGGGGTTTACACTCTCCCCTAACAAGTGTTTCTAATACAGAAATATCTTGTTCCATTCCATTCGTTGCATCGCATAAGTTCGACTTCATTCTTGATCACAAACTTAGTTCGGCATTTACATTAACTAACCCGATAAAAGTTTTTAGTCACACTACTTGGGGTGGCGATCCGGTGGTACTAATTCTTTTTTTGGAAATCATCCATTCGAAGATAAGACCTTCAATAACTTAGTTAAGATACAGAACCTCTGTTTTTGTTTATCTCTCGGAACTTTTTCTTCTACTCCATTCATGCATTATAAATTATGTTCAAGACCCCCCCTCTCTAGCTGGAAAATTCTCATTAAATTTCTACTCTATAAATAATACGTCCTTCTCTCATTTTTTCCTTCAAATTTATCATAATTGGAAATTCACCTCTTTACGCATTCCTGTGTTATGTGCACCACCCGCCGGATTCTAGGGAGTTTTCTTATTTCCTTTTGGCGTGCTTTTCTTTTTATCTTCATAAATGTAAGCCTGGACAAATTTCAATTCATTAAGCAGTGTGTCCGTTTTTACTAATGACTTATTTTGTTCGAATCGCCTAATTTTTTACACACTTTCACCGATGCATCAAAATGACCTTCTTTCATTAGTTCCATTTTCGTTATCCCTCATTTAAACATTATTCAGAAAGTTTTATTAATACGCTTCAACTTTTACCGTCGAATCTATTCGATCTTTTAATAAATACGCGCTACACGACCGACCTTCTAGAAAAATGTCCGTATCATTTTGCACTCTAAAATTTGTCTTTCAACGAAATAGTCGTCGTTTAATTTTCAGCTTTCCTCCAATTATTAAAATACGTAACCTTTTAGTTCAGTCGCACGATGTTGGCACAGTAGTTGAGTTTGTATGGATTGCTGGCCACCCAGGTATTACGGGTAACTCCCTTAACTCGACTTCCAGTTTCATAACCCTTTTTATTTCGTACTGTCCTTATATCGATCTACTTACTATTAAAACTGTTCGTAAAGATAACCGGGAATCATTCAGTTGCTTAAGTTTAATTCTATACGATATGCCCTCTTTATCGTGGTTTTATAAACTCAACACGCGGATCAAACAGAATATTAAAACGGACGGCGAACTTAGAGAAAATCGGATGAAATAAAAATGTCTTGGCTAGCGGATATGCACCACAGTCGAATTAGAAGAAGCTGTAGAACCAAAATCTCAACGTTCTAAACTTCGGACGAAGACGAAAGCAAGAACAGACCAGTAATTTGAACTATTTCATACCAAAAATAAATGTATATATATATGTATGTATGTATGTATGTATTTGTATAATTTTCCGCAAAATTAGATATTGACCGATTGAAAGGATTAAATTGTTTAAAAAGTATTTATTCCATTTACGTTGCTTTATTAGAACGATTTCTCGTTTCTCTCTGAGAGCTTGTTTATGTGAATACACCTTAGAAAATCCTAAGATCAATCGTTTGTCCATCTCACGTATACAACGTACAGAAATAACTAGAAATATTAGGGAATTGACCGTAGGAACTCGTTTTTTTTTAAATAAATTTACAATTAGTATTTATTTATTTATTTATTTATTTAATGAAGCCACACAACAGCTAACAGCCAATTATAGTGTAGGCTTATAAATAAAGTAATACAATGAATAATTTTTCTGAATTATAAAATTAAAAGTAAAAAAAAAAATGAAATACAAAAGAAAATACATTGAACACATTCACCAGCCTCACACCCATTAAAAGTATGCACATTTATATAGTACACAAACACGCCTTATAATTAACACTTTTCAATTGTTACGTCAAACATTTGTTTGTCGACAGATTTACTTATATATAATTTACATCCTCTTAATATAATTATGTAATAATTTTTATAACTTAGAGATAATAAATTACACTTACACTCACACTTGTTCTCACTTACACATCATTTGCTCACATTCATTTCCACATTCTCACTCACACTTATTATTTTTAATTTTCTTATTATGTAATCATTCTAATTCCTTATATATATACATACTTTTTTGCACTAGTACTTTCGTAGCGTCGCTATGCTCAATCCCCTCCTGAGTTTTGTTTTTTACAATGCCCTTTTTCCAATTTTTCTTTATTTCGAGTTATTATTTTATTTACCACCGTTTCATCCATCAACCAACTTTTAATTTTCTGTTTTTTTTTATTTTAATACTTATCTCTTTTAATATATCATTCGGGATTTCATTTAACATTCTTGTCATAATATATTCGTCTATTTGTGCGCCATATTTTGTCCTCAGTATCGGTACTCTGTATTTTAATTGTTTCCTCAGTAAGTATTTTGTCTGTATACTTTTCACATATTTTATATCGCATTTTATGATATATTTACATATTTTCACTAACAAATATAGACCATCTACATCTAATACATTTAATTCTTTTTTCAATTCACTCATTGATTTATCTTCACGTCGAGTTATATTAACCTCGAGCATTTTTTCTGTAATCTTTCTATTTTGAGATACTGAAGTTGGTTATTAATTACGTATTGGGAATTAAAATTACGCGCTAGTTAACCAGCCGACACTCATTGTTGTCCAATTCGATATTATTACGTAAAGAAGAAAAGACATATTATATTATGTTTCCAACTGGAATTTGAAAAATAAAATAGGACTGACAAGAGATGGTATTCTTAACCGGAGCTATGAAAGTTCAATTTCAAACGTGATATGTCGTTGAATAAACACAGAATTAATGAATCGTAACCTGTATCGTGTGTATGTTAGTGTGTGTAAACAAATAACGCGTACGTGTCTTAAGAAATTAAATAAACACGGACAGACGTAGTATGAAGAAATAAAAGTATTATATACAATTGTAATAAAACCGCAGACGTAAAATTATCCCTAATTTTTTTTTCTGCTACGTTCTTCGAGGTCAAATAGCTTGCATTACTTTTATCGTATATGTCATTCGTACATCGTTTGAAAGTATAGAACGAGAATAGGGAATTATAAGGCTTTATTCGCACTATAGGCATAGCCCCGATCCGGGCTTGATCCGGGCTCACGCTAACACTTACGGTCAGTCCAGAACCGTCGATAATTAAATTCGGTCGTATTCCGCTTTTAATAAAAATTATTTTTATTTGTTTTTATTTGAAATTAATTAAATATTTAATTAATATAAATGTTCTCGACTAGCCAAAATTTCTTTTGAATTAATCATGACTGATGCGAAACTCCAGCATTACCGACAGTGTGAGTGCTTACATTGTTTCCCATTCGAGAATATTTTACCGGATTGAGAATCTATAGTGTGAATTAAGCCTTAAAGTTCCAGATTGAACCGATGAAAATAAACAAAATTTTTACGGACAGCGTGGAATGTAGTGATTTAAAACATAATAATAATAATAAACAAATATATATATATATATATAATAAAATAAAAATAAATAGCTTCCTCGTTAGACATTCCACTCACATTTATTCCATCATCGGATCTACACTCTAAAATTCAGATAAACTATCACAATTTTTGCTATAGATATCGGAAATCCTCAAATATCAAGGTCAATATTTTAGTGTCGCATGTTCAGATATTTCCACGGTACGTATCCCAATATCTGTCTCCACCTCATTAACTTCGCAGATTTTTTACCGTAATTAGTAGGTTAATTCCCGGTATGGAGTTAAATTTTTCAAACGGAGATAATCAGGTACAACGTACATATTTCCATAAATTTCCTTGAAGATATAAATCACCGTCGTCTTAATTGTCCTCGATTTAATTATAACAGACGAATACTTTTTAATAAACTCTGATATCTTTCGCTGTTTTTCTTCCATATTCCCTACATTATCTATTAAGCTGTGAAAAGTATTATTTCTTATTTTTATTTTATATTATTATTTAAAATTATTGGAATCCACTGACCACAAAGGTTTAGCTTAGGCAAAAGAAAAAATTTTTTAAATCCGACAATAAATTTCGATGATATATTAGATAGGTTTTATTTTGTTTTTTTTTTTTTTTAAATAATATTGTGTAAATCTCCATATGCCGTTTGTAACTACCAGGGTTATTACAGCATAAGGAGACGTGTGCCTAGTTTACATGTATGCTAGAAGTCCACTTTCTCTTGCAAAAGCCAGAAAACTACCTATTGATTGAGGGTTGTTTGAGAGTATTTTGTGTTTTAGCCTGTGTGGTGTGAGTGTTTAGCAGTTGTAGATAAAGTGTATGACTGTTGGTTCTGTTAAGTGTTCGCATAAGGGGCAGTTTGTTGGTGGAGGGCTTTATAAAGATAATTGTGCGATACGGCTGTATGACCCACACGTAGACGGTTTAGGGTACCAAATTCTTTTCTGTTTGTGCCATCTGGAGGCCACCAAGGTTCTATGGTTGATTTTATGCTCTTAAGGAAGGTTGCTTGTGAAGTCCAGTCGGTGGTCCATTCCTATTTAGTGTTATTCATGAGTACGTGTACTAATGTGGATGAATATTCTGGTACTGGTGAAAGTGCCATAGACCGAGCTTGAAGTATCACTACCGTGCATCCCAATGTGACTTGGGACCCGCAAAAAACGGATTTTCCTTTCTTCCTTATGTAATGTGTGTAGATTGTGTTGGATTTCTAATATTATGGTATTTGTATTGTCTTGACGGCATATTAGTTATAGAGAGGAGAGGTAGTCTGTTATAACCAATACTTTTCGACATGGGAGTACAGCTGATCTGGTGTATTGAATACAGTACATAATTCCATACAACTCTGCATCCATAGAAGTACATCCATCGCTTAGTCGGATTGAGTTATATTATCAATTTCGTAAGAACGAGCTGCTGGTGAATTCTCGCCGCCTGCTGTAGATTTTGCTCCGTCTGTGTATGCGTGTGTGTAGTCATTGTATTTTTGAAGAGTGATATCACGAAATCTAATATATATAAATAACACTTTCATTCCAGCCAGGAACAAATCACTGAAAAAAAAAATCATGTTCCAAACGTTTAAACGTCTATTCCCAATTATTTGTTACTTGATTAACACTACTAAATTTGAAACTCGGATCGACTATCCATAATTTACATCTTCGAATTGAAGCCATACATAGAGCTTTCGCCGTTCATGTATTCGCGGACCAATTACTAGAATCAGTTCTGGTTTTTTTTTTTGTTTTTTTTTTTTGAAGGCGAAAACTATCGTATTTTCTTATCAACCAAATAAGATGTTATATTTGCAAACAACTTGGCCATACAACCGAACAATTGGAAACATCAAATTCCAACCTGATCATAACTCCGAAAAATCTTAATACATCGGAAAAACTGGTGGGAAACCTTCCGATGTCAAGCAATGTATACGATATTACATCCTACCTTGCCAAAAAGCGACTTCATTAATCTACTACAAAATCGTCTACACAAAGAACTGTGCAGAATTATTAACCTCCCCAACACATCCAAAAACAAAAAACAAAAACATAAGCAACCACAAAATAGCCGACCGATAAAATTGTCTTCGCTAAAAAAACAAATTCTTAAACACTTAGAAGAACCGATTACAAGTAAGTTTCAAACAAAAGAATCTCCGCTTAATTTCACCAAACTTCTGTCTATTATTACATAGTGGTACGAGCAACCATCCGCCAACTGCACGGTTCACATCGAATATCGATTATATTATTCGTACGCTCCACATGATAGTTATGCTCCGGTCCAAAACAGATTTCTCAAAAATATGTGTTACAAAAATTAAAGAAGCTCGTTAGCCATTACAATCTTACAAGAAGAGAACTCATTCACTTCTTTTGAAGAATCTAACGTCAGCATTCTTAAAACAAACGTCGTGACAATAGTACAAATCATAAGCCGCAACCTAAATAGCTTTAAGTCAAACGTCGCCGGAAATAATAATAGCGAACAATGATCCAAATTTCAACTTTAGAAACTATAAATAATATAGGAAATACTCTAAAAAATTCCCCGCAATAGCTAATTGGAGTTGTTCTTATAGCGCACGAAAGTCATCTGTACGCGGAAAGTATAAGCCTACAAACCAATTTCCAAGCAGCATCTATCAGATTAAATCTTCGAATCAACATAGCATTATGTATTACATATTTATATGAAAATGACAGGACAACACATCCGACTAATCAATCGGCTATTAAAACCGCTTAGTAAATCAGTCTATTTAATCGCGGTGTACGTGTACTGCTGTCGCATTTCAATCTAGTAGTGCGTTTGCAACTCTATTCTTATCTACACCGCAGCCTACGCAAGAAAGAATTGAAAGTTCGTGAAGGAGCCGGTTTTATACATACCTCGTATTCGTACGTTGCAGTGGACGTAGTACTACTAATCGTAACGCACGTTTTCACGCCGGATCCGGTTCTAGTACGACACGTTCTAGTGGGTATTTTGGTCATCGTTTGGCTTAAAAATTTACGCTCCGTTTCAGAATTATAGCAATAACGAACGGATCGAAACTTAGGCGTATTAAAACGAGGCACGCCTGTACTTTCCGTTAATTTCCGTTAATTTCCGTCATATCACGAACGTAAAAACTCGATCACAATCATCAGATTTTCTATTTCATTAATCAAATTTCGTTTTACCAGTAGTCTACAATATAGACGTATACATTTTTTATTTAGCGGTAATTAACCGTTTTATTCTTAGTCTCAATTATCACCGTGTAATTTTTATCGATTATTATAATACATTTATAAGATTATCTTTCTAGGGAGGTCCTTTTTTTTCTTATAAATTTTTCCGGTAAATTACTACGAATAATTCGTGTCGTATCGAATGATGTCAATTGGAAAACTCGTCTAAACACTCGCCGCGGAGTTGATGTAAATCGTCAATCGTAATTTCATTTTCCGAGTATATTTCACATTCTTCTACGATGTGTATTTCCATATCCACAACAGCAACTAGCCGAATCAGAAATATCCACTTCTGCAGCAGGTATCTACCGTGATCAGTTCGGATTCAATTCAAGAGTTCGAAGTTACATTCCTACAGGTTTTTCCGTTTTCGACGAGAGCTCCATTTGTAAAGTAAAATTACATATAGATTTCCATTCCATGGTACACTGTTCTTTTCAATCGAGCCTAGGTTGTGCATTCCTAGATTTTAATCTAATTTTACGTGCTTCTCTTATAAATTTCCTAATTAATAGATTTCAGTTTTCTTCGAATTTCGAATTTTACTTAGGTTTTATTCAACGAATCGGTTTTTTCGAATGTGAAGCGGTTGGATTTTTAATGACAAAAATTATTGCTCGGCTAGCTCTACCTCCTGAAGAAGAAAAAGCTTTATTTCATAATGACACACACCATAACAAGGGATTCATAAAGTTAACTTATATAGTATTTATTACTAAATCTAGAAAATTAACGAGACAAATATTATGCTACGGGAAAAAATCAATAAAAACCTGCGAGGAAATAAATAAAATATGTTAAAGGAAAAATAAAAATATACGAGGTACATATACACACACATATATATATACACATTACATATGCGACTATATAAAATAAATAGAGTAACCTATGTTCAATTCTACTATGTTTGTATATAACGCACGATGAAGCTTAGCATATCGTAATCACCTAGCAAATTAATTAATCTATTTCGATATACAGCTATCGTAAAACTTTTTCGATAATTTACTCATATAAGAAGATAATAAGATGTTTAATTCTGAGTGCGTATCGATGATTTTGTATACGTGCGACAATTTAATATAATTCCGAAACGATGATTTTTAATCAGTTGTAATTATTTGAAACTGATAATCGAATAATAATCCGTAACTTAATCCGGGCCGAATAATATGAGTATATAATCATTTCTAACGACAGAAAAATGAGATCGTCGATTAGAGATTGTTGAAAGTATATTGCTTTATTATCAATTATGTAATTAATATTATTATTAACGGATAATCGAAAATCCAGGATGGCACCTAAATATCGAACTTGGTTTCGCCAGTGAATACTTTCGCCGTCAATGTTAATTTCCGCTGAAGGTAATTGACTCCGTCTAGTGAAGAGTATAGTTTCAGTTCTATCAGTGTTTATTTTTAAACACACCCACCCCGTCTATAAAATTTAAAATCTACCTTCTGGATATTGAGAATAATAGATGCCCATATTGGAAAGATTAGAAATAGTCATTCTAAGGATTCCCGCCGATGATGACATTAAAAATTCTCAATATATCGGTAAAGGATATTTTAAAATACTTAAATTAAGAAGGTCTATTCCAAGAGTAAAACAGATTGTATTGCGCAGATAATGCAAGAACATAATATAGACATAATTACGAATAATTTATATATATATATAAAATTAAAAATATTTTCATTTGATGAGGAAATTTTTATCGTTCCGTAGCAGATATTTGAAGTTTGATTATAATAAGCACCTACAATAATAAATAAATAAATATAGGTTTCCGTTTTCTAGAACGATGGCCACGACGTACCCTAGCAGTCGTAATCTCCTCCGGAGCGGATTATATATCCGGCAATGATCCGTATATACGATTCATCGCCTAAATCTACATAATTATATACGTTCACATATATATATAAAACAATCGTAGTTAGCTTTTTTCTTTGTTCTAGTCGTAGTCTCATTTCTTTGTTTAACCATATCTATATAATAACACCTCTATGCTGCACGGCCGTCGTTGAAATGCTCACATCGGAAAGCCCGAAGAAATATTTATTATTATATCGTAATATCGGATTACTTTTGCTCATTGAAACGAATCCGCATTATTACGATATGTCTGTTCTATAATATCCGCGATATCCACAACTTAACCGTACGACAGACATACACACCAACACATACGTAGCATATATATATATATACCGTAACTATAAAAAAATAAGTAAAAAGAAAAAACAGCAAATACCGTATACTTCCGTGTCAATGATTTCATTCCACTTCGAATTAAACCGGGTAAATCGATCCATTTCTCTTTATCATTCGTTTTTTGTCTCCCTCTTCTTCATTTGGAACTTGGTATATGCAAAAGCCTATAATCCTCACTAGCGTCTTGTTTATTACTTATCAGTCGATAATAGAGTAAAAAAGCAAAAAAAAAAATAAATTTCACCAAGTCGAAAGTTTGTAAAGTCGACAGACAATCGTCGTCAACAATGATGATCGAAAGTATATCGACCAAACGAAGCATCCTTGGCAAGCCAATACGGAAGAAGGTTTGCCATTTTGTATTTTTTTTTATTATTAAGCTAAATATTAATTTTCCAATGATTTTTTTTATAAACGGACAACCGAGTTGACTAGAAACCTTTTTTTGCCATTCGAATTTAGGTCTTACCGCGACCATCCTGAGCCCATTATATATACGTACATAATATATTTATGGTTCTTTTTGTTTTTAATAAATAATTAAAAATTTGTTCGTCCGCTCAGTTATCTCAATCGTGAATTCTCCACGTAATATATCTACTATATATATATATTATATATTATATATATATATATATATATATATTCAATGGCCTATTCGATATCGAGTATGGGGCACCGTTATCTATGCGTTCTAAGGTGACTGATAAGTCAAATTTTTTCACAATCGTTGCATATGTAAACGTCTTCCAACGAGTGAACTTTTCCGCGGCATCATGCTGACGTTTTCGCTTTCTATTTTCGGCCGCTGTTTCTATATTCTTTTTGACGATACCAAGGCCATGTTTCACTATACGCTTCCAGGTTGCTCGATCCTAAGCCAATTCTTCCCAGCTGCCGAACTCTATACCGCATTCTCTGAGTACAAGTCTCATATAATCCCTATACCTCTAACGAGGGCGTCCAATATGCTTTGTACCCAACGTCATATAGATGAAGATGTTTGGGGAGCTGGATGTTGTACATTCTTGCTACATGTCCGAGCCATCTCAGGAGACATGTGCTCGTTAGCGCGGTTATATTCGACACCCGATCCTGCCAGCGTATGTGTAAAATACTTCGTAAAATTAATTGCTGCCGAAGCTGGCTGTATTCTCCTCTGAACTTCGTTGTCTAGGCAGGTCTTGTCATTTAATCGGCTAACAAGGTAGTTAAAATTTTCCACGCATTCTATCGGTACATCATCTATTTGTAAAACAACTTCGCTCTGTACGTCATTCGTTGGTGAGAGCTGCACCAACATTTTCGGGTTTATTGATAAGCCAAATCTTTTTTATACTCTTACTAGTGATCAATAGCGTAGATCTTGTAGGATGTGTGCCACCACAGCAGAATCGCCAGCGTATAGTAGGTCAACAAGTTCCACAATTGAACACTTCGTAAGTGCCTTAAATCTACCAATGCAAAAAAACCACCACCAAGTCGGCACCGTATTTATACTTTTTCAGTCTGCACTTGAATATTACGTGGTATACAAAAGACATATATACCGAAAATAATGATGGAGCCAGAACACATCCTTACTTTACACCAGAGTTTTCTACAACCTCCATGGATTACTATATTTTCATTACCTTCGTGCAACAGCGATAGAATTTCTACAAACTTTCGCGTACATCCAGCTTTAGTCGTGCAGTTTATTAGCAGAAACGACATACAAATATACATTCTGTTCGCGGCATTTTTACTGCAATCGTCTTAATAAAAATAATATATACATACACACACACATACACACACACACATATATATATATATATATATATATATATAGGGGTGACCCAAAGAAGAGAGATGGGTTTCTTTTTTTGAATAGCGCCCTTGGTAAGACTGTTACAACGCAAATCACGTGCTCCACGTTTAGTGTATACAGGAGAGATTCATTTTTGTCCACTTTCACTTATTACGGGGTTATACAACGAAATGATACGTTATTTTCAGCGTGGATCCATTACGACAGTGCAGAGCTTCGAAAAGAATTCAAAGTTACGCGCTTTTGGGGGGTAATGTAAGAGCTCCCGAGATGTGGAAGACCTGAAAATTTTTGAAGAAATTTCACAAATTCAGCGACCTATGATAGAAAAAGTCTTCGAAAATTTTGTAAAGAATTTTTGCGAATTGCGGTCATCTGAACGATACTGTGTACCACAGATGATTGTAAGCTAATCTATCGTTAACCTATTTTCAAATAAAATTTCATTCAAAATTTTGGTCGAACAGTTTTTGAGTTATTCAAAGACAAACAAAAACCGCCCTACTTCTCTAGGTCACCCTGTATATATATATATATATATATATATATATATATATATATATATATATATATATATATATATATATATATATATATATATATATGATAGGCTTCCGATCGGATGATTTACATAGGACATTCGGTTTCTCGAAATGCCCCTAACGAATCGTCTATCCATCAACCATTATAATATTTCTCGTTAGCTCATTCAAGATTTCGTCTACGATCAGATACAATTAACGAGATACTGTACGCTTACATGGCATCGTCACTATTGCTACTGCTGCTGCTTCTGCTAGTGCTACTTGCTGTTATTAATTTACAGAATTTTTAGTTTTCATTTTCGTCCGAAAAATCGTCATCTTCATGTATATATATATATATATATATATATATATATATATATATATATATATATATATTCTTTGTTCGCACGTTACATTATATCCACTATCGGAGGGAGAAACCTCGCAGCCTGTCGGAACTTGACGTGTTCCATAGCAGAGCGTGGACACTCGCTTTCGTTACGCCGTGTCATATTTATTTGTACGTACGTATCAAAAATAATAATTGTGTAATTTTAACGCGATATAAATATATATGTGTGTGTGTGTGTCAGCGCAAGAACGTATCTTCGGGGCTGTTTTACCCGGGAAGAATTGTTCTGTTGTTGCGGAGGAAGTTCCCCTATTGTGTAGAGATGGAAACCGGAGATAAAAATGAAATCGAAAAGTGACGGTATACAGAAACTTTGAAACTGTCAATCAAGTCTTCTAGTCGAAGGTCGTGTGTATATAACTTATTGTATTATTAAAGACTCCATATTTATCATACGTTATATATATATATATATATATATATATATATATGTATGTATGTATGTATGTATATAAAGGTGGAATATGATTAAGATACGTGTGAATGTATACTAACTACAAAAGAAGCAGGAATATAATTTTTTAAGCGGGGAGACACACAGCGATAATGATATGATAATAGATTACAACAAATGATGTATGTATAACATCAAATTAAATCCGAAATAAATAATATAAAATAGACGAAATACATTAACACGTATAATGCATATAATATGCAAATAATATACCAAAAACGTGTTTACGTATAGAGAAAGATGTGCAAAATTACGTAGAAATCTCGTTAACCCTTTTAATATGAGAAGTAAAGTGTATTTGTAAAGCTATGGTTTCTCAGGAATACGGTGCCGTTTTTTAGCGTTCGTAATATTACGTTGAATTACGTCATAAGACGGTGAAAAATAGATGCCCGCTTTTACGATGAACCAGAAGTGTAAAGTTAGAAACACCGTTGTTCAATTGTTTAAATACTGTTCATTTTTTGAATCATATACTTTTTTAAAAATGGACAATTTAGATTTAGCTTTATGAATATATTAGGTTTTGTTTTTTAAACTGTAGATACAGATATATTAAGTTTCACCTATTCTATTTTTTCATTATTCATTATATACCTGTTTTATTAATTTTTACACTAATTGTATCATATATTGTTTTTTTCGTGATTTATAATAAACTGTGTTTCACATTACTATACCCGTTTTATTAATTTTTACACTAATTTATCATCTATTCTATTTTTTCATTATTTATAATAAACTGTGTTTCACATTGTTACTATACCTGTTTTATTAATTTTTATACCAATTTCGTCACACAAGCTTTGCTTTAATCGGGTTTTCCGATAATCTCTATTTTTTATATTATATAAAACATCATGATTTCTTACAAAATTAATAAGTATTTTGTCGTCAACGCTAATCCAAATAATTTCACTCATCTTGTTTGAAAAGTTTTGAATACAAATAAAACTAAAATATTTGCCGATTATATCACCGTACAATGATAAAACGTTGATAACACTGTTCATCACCGTAATGACAACCGCTTTAAAAGCAACGCTGCCGCGATTTCACCGGTTTTTTTTTTTACAAAGGTAACATTGCCGCTTCCTAAGAAAACACCGTCCTTTGTTTCCATTGAGAACGTTCTCGTGACGTCATTCAACGTATTATTACCGCCGCATGAAAACGGCACCGTACTCATAAGAAACCATAGCTTAACGGGTGAAAATATCACCATTACCATTCTATTTGTTTACATACACACATGCACACACATCCATATAAACATTAGCTTTAATTTTTAATGACGAATAAGGCGAACAGATAACGCGTATTCCAGCGAATTCATCAAATCCTAAAATTCTAACGATTCTTCGAATTATTTTCTTGTATATATACACACACATATATATATATATATATATATATATGTGTGTGTATATATAAGTATGTAATATACCACACGATATGCCTATATCGACTCACTGCTGGGTGTAGACAATCCCCAAACTTTTCCGACAATTTCTATCTCGTGCGGCTCGGAACCTATTGACTCCTGTCGATTTAATAACATCATCGAGTACGCCGGCTGCCAATTAGCCACCACTATAATATCCGTTAGTCCATCTTTCATGTTCTTGTCTTGCCAAGTGTTCAGCCTATTTCCATTTTCGCCTGGCGACCCGCTCTTCGGCGTCTACTAATTTAGTCTGTTCCCTAATACATGTAACCATCTTGCAATCTTTTAGCTTGATTCCAAGAATAATCCTCTCGTTTTGGGTTTTCCTAATTCTTCTAGCTATCCATTTAGTAAGGCTTCCATGTTTCAACTCCATATGTCGAGACTAGAACAGCTTACTTTCAAGGTCGGTATTTCCCAATTTCTAAAAATAAATGTTTTAACGTAATTTTTTAAACGTTTATCGCAATTATTTTTTTTTTTTTCGAGAACTTGTGTACTTCGTTCGTAGGTGAAATTATTTATTTTAACTACTTCAATAGTCGTGGTAGCCTCGTTAATTATCCACATATACATCAGCTCGTCGGTTCGTGACTTTCAAAAGTCTGCTATAATAAATATAAAAGAGCGCTTGAATACCCAGGTAGCCAATACATTCTTATTTAATATTTCAATATTTATTTAATGAGAAAATAACATTTTAAATCACTTAACAATTATTATGGTATAGGTGTAAAAAAATTTTACGACACGCCAACATAAATAATTATTTCGATATAAGACACAAACGTAGTAAAACCTGACGGTATACCCCACATGAAGAAATCGATGCCGACAACCGTTAGATGGATGCGCGCGATATTATAGTATCCACATCAGGCGATGGATACATTCCGAAGCGATTTGCTCGTTAATAGTTGCGATGAATATATAACGAGATTAATATTGTTTTACGGTAGTGAGTTACTATAAATATAGTTCTAAAAAAACATTTAATACGCGCCGCACACTAGAATTTTGTTCTGGAATTTGACTACAAATTTAACCAAACCTTACATGAAGATTTTCGCAGATGAAACATGTAGCTGATGTAATTCAAAAATATCCTAAAACACATGTAGCAAGATATAAAATAATTTCAGAATAACCGCGTACAATTTAAAAAAAAAAAAAAAACGATTTAAAACAATGTATTATTAACTCGGGTTCGTTAATATTAATATATTGTTTTATTTTATTGTTAATAAATCGGTTTTTTCTAAATTGTACGCGGTTATTCCGAAATTATTTAGTTTAAACACGAGGATTTCCCCCATAAAGATTTTGTCTCTATGTTTGTCAGACTAAGGAGTGGTCATAAGTGTACACCTAGTAATCTTGCCAATTTGGGCATCACCAGAAGTGGAGTTTATGAGATATGTAATATCGAAAAAATGTGGTCCTGACCCAAATACAAAAATAGTTTTCTGTACTTCCATCGACAAGAAATACAACTTAAAGATCTTATTGTGGATCATAACTCCTTTGATGCGGGTAGATTATATAATTTTATTAATGCTAATAATATAAGTTTATAGTCCACCTAAACTGGTTAAAAAAGAAAGAAAAAATGAAGTAGCCTAGTGATTTTTTTTTTAAATTAACAATAAAACAGAAGTTAAAATCATTAAATTTATATTAGAAAACATAAAAATCTTTTCGGCTGTTAAGCTATTTTCAAATAATAATACCTAATAAAAAATTTTAAAAATGTGAGAAAAATATTTTGGATCTAAATTAAGTATTTTTTCGCATTTTATTTTTATTGTTTTTTTTTTTTACTTTTTATCATTATTATAATTATTATTTTATTAATTTTTATTTACGTACTCTCGAAAATAGCTAATAGTCGAAAACCTTTTTGTATTTTTTAATGCGAATTTAGTGATTTTAACAAACTTTAATATGGTTCATTTTATTAAATTTTTAAGGGAATTTCCCACTTAAAATGGCATTGACAAACGTACACACACTAACGCGAAATATATATTAAAGCCTTAATAATCATAATCATAATGTTTATTGTCTATTTCTAGGAAGTAAAAAAGGATCGTTTACACTTATCTAAACAAAAGGTAGAATAAAGACCGTTTCGAATGCGTACATCAGTAGAATAAGCATGACGAACGGGATTCTGCTTCCAGGTGAATTCGATGGTATAAAAAGAGTGTAAAGATTTCTAAGGCTCACAAAAGAAAAAAAACCTGAACCCTGGCAGGCACCATTTCTCGCGTCTTGGCTGGCTAAATATGATGATTTTTCTATTCAGCCCGGATGACAATAAGGTGAAAATTAAAATGAATATGGCGAGCTGTCGTTGTCATCTGGTAAGTAAAATCCCATAGAAACAGTAAAAAACAAAACACACACACATATACGTATATTATTATTATTATTATTATTATTATTATGTGTATGTATAATTCGCACAGAGGAAACTGAGCGTCTGCTATAACCGGAAAAGGACATTCCCCCAATAAGTGAAAAAAATGTAAAAAAGAAAAAAGTGATAAAATCCAAAACCTATACCATCACCAGTGACGACTTTAATTCAATTCGAAAACATCGTTTTCCTCTACTGTGTCTAAACTTTGTGGACGCTAACGAAATTATCTATAAATAATAAATAGCATTTAGTCGACGCAGATTGTATCGATTCTAAAAATGCATTTATATAACGTCTCAAAAATTATCTAGAATCATTATTAAATATATATATATATATTATTACTCTACATTTTGAACATTTCGAATCATTTTGTACCGTATACGAGAACACCTCCTACATTTTAAAAAGTAAAGTACCCGTCAAGAAAAATCTATAATATTCGACTAAAACACAGTTTTAATCGTTACTACACATTTATTATAGTTAATTGCACAATAAACGTTAATGTAAACAAATATTTCGCCCGATTTAATTATCGCAAAAAGAAAATGTTGCGATACACGTAAAACGCATCGGAATAAGCTGATGACATGCGTTCTATGTTGTACAGGTGTAAACATTCTTAAAACTAAACATATGTTATTTTTATAATATTTAACGTTCATATAAATTATTTTTATTTATAGATTCGCTTGTACATGTGTATACGTGTAGTATAGGTGCATGTGTGATCATATATATATAATAAGCACATAGAATAGATAAATAATAAGGCCAATAAATATTACTATAAGTCTCTTAGTGACAAACAGTGGAGATTAGACTACAAATCCAAGGTAATATTCTACAAAGGGTTAGTGAAATCATTGTGCTCATACTGCGCAAATGTCTATTATAGTTATATGACTAAACAAACAAATAACTAATAAACTCTAATTGTCGGAAGTTCCTAATTGATTTAACTTCTTCGTATATATTTGAAAATTCACAACGAGTTTAAAATACGATTACTCCAGCAAAGGATAAATTAATATATAAGTTCTTTCCTAACGTATTAGAACGCTTTAAAAATAGAAACATTATCGTAAATTATCACACGACACAGATACTTACTGGTCGTGGTTCTATCGCCTATTATCTAAATAAATTAAATTACTAATCATAGTACATGTTGTAATTGTGAAAGCAATGAAATAGAACGCGTTCAACATATAATATATAACTTCAATAAATATATTCACCTGCGACAGATTTATAAGATTGACAGTGCGCTTAAATTAAGTTAAATTATATTATTATAGCAGTTTCCTATTTTCATATCTGAATTATTTAAAATTAAACATGTATATGCATAATCGTTAGTAGTAGCCCTAAGCAACTTCTGCAGGCTACTCTACCTTATTATATTCTAGTATTTGTAAATAAATGTATATATATATATATATATGTGTGTGTGTAGTACATACGTATCGAACTACCCTCTGCCATATTATAGTATTCTATATATATGTATATATATATTCTTATTCATACTGCAATCTCATTTTTCGAAAAACGTAATAGAAATGGTGGAGTTGCTATCCAACTTAAAGTTCCCCATATTCTTCTTCTATTCTCACTCGGGTCCGAATATGAGTCCTTCTCTCTTATCCTTACTAGTGTTTTTTGTTGTTGTTTTTTTGTAAATAATTTGGCTTAAGTCTAATAACTAAAATTACCCATTGTGTGCACTGTTAAAAAATTCAAAAATAAAAAAATTTCAAAAAAGAAAAAAAAACGACTTAAAGACTAATTTTAGATATAACGACGTAGGTGGCCAGAGCCGTGAGGATATCGTTGTTATTCCGGGTCAATAAGCAGGCAAACGAGTAGGGGGTGTTAATATTTAATTATCAAATCACAAGCAAAAATCACATGATTAGCGTCGGCTATATTTCCCGCATGCACAGGGCAGTATACAGATGGAGTGAGATTGATAGAGTACAAATGGCTAGGAAGGCAATTATGGTTGGAACGAAGTCTGACCGGGATTTAAAAGAAAAGTCGAGCGGGGAGATTTTTAGGAAGCGTAAGAGCGAGAATAGATGTGGAAGGGAGGTTAGGTTGGATGGATCTATAAAAGTTAAACCATCTTTTACAAAACATAGACTTCCATCGATGAAGAAGGTCTGCTCGAACGGATGCTACTAAACAGGAGGAGGGAACTCTCGGAATGAGAAGGTCCTCCAATGCCCCAAGTTTTGCAGCCCGATCACATACTTCATTACCCTGAATACCCTCATGGGCGGGAAAAGATACCAGGGCATGGTTATTGTATAAGTAAACTAAATTTTCTACTATAGATAACAGAATGTAGTCTCTATGGTAGAGTAGGGTAACCTAGGTTTCTTCAGGGCTTTAAGAACACTAAGAGAGTCACTTGCTATTAATATTTTCCCTCTGATCCCATTACATCTGATATACTGAATGGCTTTGAGAATGACAAAAGTCTCTGATGTAAACACACTACAAAATTTAGGGAATGTAAACAGTTTGGTGTAATTTAAATGAGAAATATAAAATGCTGCACTAGTGAGTTGAGATACCGTATTCTTTGAACCATCTGTAAAAACTAACATGTGATCTGGCCACAAGCTAGCGGTGATTGATAAAAATAAACTATTCATTTGGCAATGATTTTTCATTTGGTGTAGTGAAGAAAAACAAGTGTTTGTGTCGCATGTGTTAAGTAACCCGACGCCATGCACCGTTATAAAAGTACAAAGTTGACATTTTATGGTCTGTTGTACTATATCGCTTCTAACTGTAGGGTTTCTACTTTTAGTAACATCTGTTAATTTCCGAATCATACCACGATCTACGATTTTGGACGTTATTTTCCCACTTGTCCTTTATTGGCTTAATACCTAATCTTTTAAGGTCTCCTGAGAGTACATATTTAAATCGTAGCCGTGGTCTGTCGAGCGGATGTTTACCACTGGCCAGAACGCTGTACAATATTCTTTTTGGAATTCGCTTGTCTTACATCCTGATTACATTTCCCGTCCAATGCGTTTCTCCGCTAGCGACTGATCTATTGATCGACATTTTTTTTCTAACTAGAACTTTTTCGTTTGATACGCGATCAAGTCCAACGTATCCGAAGAATTCTTCGCAATTATCTCTGATGGCATATGTCTAATTTTTTGATTCTCTTTCATTATTGGCCACGTTTCGCACGCGTATAGAAGTACCGGAATAATAATAGTTTTGTACACTGTTAATTTACTTATTATTCGATTTGCCGCATCTTGTTATAAGATGCAACCTTCTCAGTAACAGCCAGCTGCTTTGCGGTTAAGATGTTTATCTAAAGGCTAAGGGAGACAATCCTGACAGAAAACAAACCTCGCAATAGCGGTTTCTCTTTCCTTCCTTTTCCACCTCATGTCCTTTCCTCACCCACTCCTTAATTTTACATTTTTTTTTTTAATTCCACTTTTTCCTATCTTCAAACAGCCTCATACCGGTCGTCTGGACTTGCCTTGCCACTAAAAACTTTTATGTTCAGAATGAATATGGCGGCATAGAAGTTGTTTGCACTCTAACTACTGTATTTCTAAGTGCGCTGCTATTCCTTCATGACTCTAATGACGATTAATGTTCGAATCATTGGCCGATTATGTAGGCACACAACCATCAAATAATTTTAAAAGCAACTAAAATTTCATAAATAGAAAAAAAAGGTTTAGAAGAATCATTAAGTAATAATGAGTGTATCTATTTGCAATACGGAAATATTCTCTTTGCGTCAGATATTAGCGCAATTTTAAATTCGCGAGATTTCTGCTATATCTATCCGAATTTAGTTAAGTATCTATTTAAAAATTGTAGCGGAGAAAATTCATTTTTGCAAAAGGGTGAAATATTATGATCTACGAGCAGGCACCAGTCGAGATATGCTTAGGCTTTATTATCGATTGAAACGCGATTGGTATATAAAAAATTAAATATACAGCAATATTATCGATAATGTCAAAGCAAGAACCAAATAAACATAGTAACGTACGGAAGAGAAATAAATTCTGATTGTAGTTGAAATAATTTGCGTATGGCGAGTATATCGAAGTAATGAATTTTAAAAAGTCAGTTTTTTTAAACGATTTATTGCGTGCGTATATTTTTATATTTTTCGTAAACATACTTTAAAAAATGGCAACTTGAGTTAAATCCGCCACTACTTCTCGAATCTCGTTCTATCGATAATCGCATCGCACCGTGTAGATAATCCGATGAAATATTACGATTTTCTGTTATAACGCACGCCACTTTAAATTTGGTTTTCGTTCACGCTAATCGCAACCGTTAAGATAATCGCGAAAAATTATCTTCTACATTAAAAGGTTTACACGTTAGGAATGGCAAAATTTTAATTTTCTCGTCGAATATATTACACACCTCGTAGGTAATGAAGGTTTTAAATTTTGTTCTTCTTTTTCCATCAGGTCGAATGTTGCCTCGTTCGCAGTAATCCAGTATGACCAGATGATTTCGTCACACACGACTTTTCATGTGCTATCATTTATCGTATTTGTTCTTGACAATTTACGTAATTTCGGATTTTTATTAATTTTACACCCGACTGCAATTTATTACGCTTATTATAAGATACTTTTTTAGCGAGAACGAAAAACTAATGAAAAAAATTTATTTCGAAATTATGTTTTACAAAATTGGTTACTTTATAAAATTAATTTAGGAAATAATTGAAATTAATTTTATTAAATAATCGTAATTAATTTATGAAATATGAAATAAAATTAATTCACGAACTAATTAAAATAAACTTATGAAATAAATATTAATTTACGAAGTAAATATTAATTTATGAAATAATTAAAATTAACTTATAAAATAATTAAAATAAATTTATAAAGAAATTAAACTTAATTTACGAAACAATTGAAATTACTTTATGAAATAATTAAAAATAATTTATAGAATAACTAAAATTAATTTTTGTAACATTTATTTATGAAAATTACAATTATTTTATAATTATTCGAAAACTCGTATTATTTATAAATTACGATTATAGACAATTTAATTGTCTCGATTGTAATTAGATGAACCGTACTAAAACTATATTTCGAAAATTTCTTAATAACACCCTATTGTCGAATTTAGTGAATGTATTTTTCATATATATATATATATATATATATATATATATATATATATATATATATATATATATATATAAATAAAAAGTTGAATATATTGGAGAGTAGTGATTTTATTAATTAATTATATATTTAAAAAGATGTAATAATTTTTGTTCGCGCTTGAAAATGACGTAACTGTCGAAAAGTTTCGCGATTAAAAAACTTTTAGTGATTGTGCTATATTTTGTTTGTTTATAATTAATTATATATATATATATCTTCTTCTTCTGAACTCCCTCGACTCCGAGTATGAGTACTGTCCCAATTGATGTCTATGCAGACTATGCGAAATTAAGCCGATATGATGGCTGCTTCTGAAATCGTGGCATTTGAATTTATGTTGCTTTACTGTTCCAAAGTTTGGTTTCAACATTTTCTTTTCCATCTTGCCCTTCCACCGCCGAGTTTTCAAATTTTCGACTGCGTCTTGTACGATCGCTATCCACCTCCTTTCGGTTTCTAGCGCTTCTTTCTCAGTTTGGTTGTTTTGGGTTTATTCCTGCTTTTTTTAAATCGTTTGTAATAACGTCTTTATATCTCAATCTTGGTCTTCCAACATGTCGCTTTCCTAATCCGACACCGTACAGCAATCTTTTCGGGATGCGGTTTTCATCCATTCGGATGACATGTCCTGTCCATTTGAGTAGCTTGGAAGTCAGTATTTAATAGATTGCATTCCAGATATATCTAACACTTTTTCATTTGATATAAAATATTTCCAGCTGATGTTTAATATTTTCCTGATCATTTTTTGATGAAATTTTTCCAGTTTTTGTTTAGATGTTTCCGCATAATTGGCCACAATTCAGCTCCATACAACAATGTTGGAAGTATTATGGCTTTATATACTGCCGTCTTTGTTTTAACTGTTAGATCTTTATTATTATTATTATTATATATATATATATATATATATATATATATATATATATTTAAAATTCGAATTATACATATATATTAAACAAATAAATAAATAATAACGGACGGGAAATAATTTTTATTTGAAATTTCGATCATTTTTCTTTATAATAATCGTTTGAAATTCAAAAAAAATTATATATATTTTTTTTAAATTAATAACGGAATAAAGCGTGTATTATTAAAATTAAAATTTGAAATTATTCTAATCGAGGTTTTAACAAAAACAAAACTAAAAACATAACTGCCGAAAGAATGTGCCGGAATGATACTGGTTCGCTGTTTGACATAGTAGACGTTCGATTCGATTATACTATATGCATCGTTAAAAGTCGTTGCCATAGAGGAATTTCGGGTCGGTAATAATAAATTGGACGAACGAGAATTACGTATGGTAACGTAAGCGGAAATAGTTAGAAAATTTAGGCATACGTAATTAGAGGCATACGTATAAAAAAAAAAAACTGGTACGAAAGCACACACACACGAATGATACCACGAATTGATTTCAGTACCTTAGCGAGGTATCATAAGTACTTAATATTCATATATTATATCGATAGGCTGTACAAGAATAATGAAAAAAATATATATATACATAAGTGTGTAAATAAATAAAAAGTTAAGAATATAAAGCCGCATTAAATCTCAGACCTTTATTCGTTAAGCCGAGAAAGAGTTGCTGCCTGCCCTTAAGCGGCTAGTACTCGTAAAGATGTCATTTATTCTACAGAAACACACACATACAACCGCTCAAAAAGAGGACTATTAAAAATTCGACGTCGACCGCGTGTTATCATCGAGGCATAGGAGAGGTCGAGATATCGAGGGGGTATGGAATCCGTTATAAGATACATAAATCGAGCTGTATCGACGCGTCCGAGTAAACCGAGTAGAATAAAATAATAATAATAATAATAATAATAATAGGGACGCATATTTCGCGGCCTTTTCTCCGTGGGAGTTCCCGTTTAAATTATGTCCCATTAACGAGGAAATAGGAAATGAAAAGTTGGATACTCCCGTTGGAAATGATGCGCCTAAAAGCCATTTTATAAGCGATAAAGGTAAGTATTAAGGAAATCTTATAAACGTATACCATTGTGGGGATTTCGTGAAAATCAGTAAATTTTAAAAATTATTCATAGTTACCTACATTATCTAACGAATTATTATAAGAAACGACATTAAAAGGTGAAAAATACGCTACTAAATTCGAAACAGAATTTGGGGAGCTCATTCGTCGAAGAAGTGTCATAACCGTACACCTAAGTCACCTCGCTAAAGATCGTCAGAAGTGGAGTTTGCGAGGTATCTAATAATTGAAGATAATATCGAACATCAGATTTGGCCCTTATTCAAATAGAAAAACATAGATAGGCTTTGATTTGAACTTTTATCGGCCTTAGAATAGGCTAGCGATAGAATTTGAAGAACTTATTGCGGATTCTACTTCGTTCGATGATTGTATAATTTCATTCGGGCGAATAATATAAATTAACAATCCGAGCAGTCCATTTGTCGCAAGACTGACGATTAATTATTTAATTATTTTTAATTACTTTTAATCGTTTAATCATTCAATAGTATACGTATAATAACGCGTTAGTGACAGCCCGTTGTTGCGACGCGTACAGAAGCCGATCAATAATAATGACGAAGATTATATCGCCCTATAATTGTATTTTGTTCGTTGACGAAATATGCGCGAGCATATATTGAATGCATAGCTAATCACGCTTAAACGATGTTTATTACTATTTTATCGTATTGCGATGTGTACTTTTATTTGGATTATCGAAGAAACTAAATATAAAATATATTTTAATATATATATATATTAAATTGTAGTATTATCATCATTTATAGCTACTTCAAACAATGGCACGAATAAGGTATCCCATTACAGGGTGAGAATCTGGAATCGAAGACAAAATAGTAGAAACGCGAAGAAGTAGATACTAAAAATGGGCATATTCCCACAACTATCACCATTATTACTATTATTATTATTATTATTACTATTATTTGTTATTATTAATAATATTATTTTTCGAATAAACGGCTTTTCATCGAGTTTTTCGCGATAATGAGATGATGCCTACTGCGTAGGACTGAATTAATCGGACACATAAGTGGCCGTTGAAGATACGATAAGAACCCATTATAAAGGATAAGAACCGATTAACGTATTTAAATTTATACACATTTACGCCTGCCAGCCAGGAGGCTGCCTTGTATTGTAATAATGTTCGTTCTTCCTTAATCGATAAACAATAACGCAAACAACCGGAAAACGACTGAATAATAAATAAATATAAATATATATATATGTATATGTATAAATATAAACGAATAAATACGAAGAATATCTTGGAATTAGGTAAGGAGCAAAAAAAATAAATAAAGGAATATCGCCTTATACGTAGAAAAATGTATTCTAAGGAAGGACAAAAGAAAGAAGCGTTATTCGCCTTATACGTACTAACCGGAGGAGAAATATTTTCCGTCGTTAACGGTGTAGGTAAATAGTTAAGCATAAACAGCGATAAAATAAAAATAATTAAATTGACAAATTAATTTAAAAAAAAAAAAATATTAATTTGTTTTTTTCGTTTCGTAATAATTTAATAATTAGAAAAAAATTATACAATCCGATTATTATAGAAGTATATTGCCCCGCTAGAAACTTATCGAAGAAATAAAAATTTTAATAAATCGAAATTTTACTCATTTCTTCGATGAGACTAGTTGCAATTCGAATAAATTAAACTAAATTTAATTATTATTATTATTATTATTATTATTATGTGGGTTAACATTTCTACTAGCGAAAGGAATACGACAGATCTAGAAGAAGAAGCTGAAATTTAATAAATATCACACACGAATACGGTCGCTATACTCTATAATAAGCTAAAATTGTTAAGGCTAGCAAACGTGACGAGGATTATTTATACATCGAAAAGATCGTTAATGACTTCTCTAGAATACGTGCAGGAACAACTGTAGATTATCCGGATGGAGAAGGGACGATAATGGGGATGTGTAATACACGCAGAACGTAGTAAGATAAGGTAAAGCTGAGAACGTAACGGTGACGAAGCGGAGAATTGGGGGAAAAAAAAGATCGGAATTGAAGCCTGCGCAGAATGGAGGGACAGAAGAGTTTAAGTTGCATACCGAAAAGAACGGTCAGGTAACAAGCGATGTATCGCAAACTGATAAGTAAAATCCCTCGCGAGATTAATCTTAAAGAAATGGAGTCAAACTTTAAAGAACTAGAAGAAATGGAGAAAGATCTTATCTGGGAGATTTAGTTCTGAAAGACGGTTGCGATTATTAATATTAACCGAAGTAAGTAAAAACTTTTCAACAACAATTATCCGATTAAGAATAGGACATAATAAAACACCGGCATATCTAACCCGAATATAATCCAAAATAGTTCATGCGATAAATGTCAAGAGGATATCAACCATATCATATGGAAATGCGACAAATACAAACTAAATCGAAATAATACGATACGGGAATTATTAAAATAAAAATACACACTTCCTCTAAATGTAGAATCAATAGTAAGTGACCCAAACAATGCAGAACCAGTCAAAATCATATATAAGTTCATAGCCCAGAATAGTATAGAAATATAATAACTCAACTTTAATAGTTTAAAACGAGAAAATCATCCTCTAAATGGCCAAAGCGACCTACGATATGTTTATCTTCTAAATTTGATCACGTACACAAATTAGGGATGCATCCACTCATCAACACCATCATCATTATCATAGTGCAACGTCCGTTACTAAACGTCGACTAGGATTTTTCGACTTTGTTTTTTGCATTCCGGAACAGTTCAACTGTATTTGCGTATTACTACCGTGCTAAGTTCTGCACCCAAGTTGTTCTTCTTCTTCCGGGGGGCGGTCTCTTCCTCGCAATCTTCCCTTATAGAAAAAAAAAAAAAAAGGAATGATACCGTTTCGATTACATGACCGAAATATTTCTCAGTTTTCGATGTTTGACTTTTTTTTTACTATACTACTTTCATTTAAACCACTTAATACTTTACAGTTTCTTATCTTAGTCCATTTTACATGAAGAATTTTGCGGTATAGCCGCATTCCGAAGGCATCTAGTTTTCTCTCTAACGTATCGGTTAAAATCCAATACCGCAGTACCGAGAATAGCATTTTACCAGTCTTAGCTTTAATTCGATATTTATGTTTTATACTGTACAATATAGGCTTAAAAACTGCATTTCTCAATTCGGATTTTTATCGCTTTCTTCGTACGCTACCCAGGTACTCGATGATATTCCGTCCTTTAATTATCGTTGATCGTGTTCTCGAATCCACACATGTACGTTGTATATATATATATATATATACATATATATATATGTAGGTTTGTAAATCGGAATTAAAAAATATATTCGAATTATTATTATTATTATTACTATTATTCGATTTTTTATTTTGAAAATTGTTTCATTTATAGCGATTATTGTACAGTAAGTTTGGAAATTTTTCGAGCGTTTAATTTCGACGATAATAAACGGAAATAATTTCATTTTCATCGTGACTTTATTTCGTTAATTACACTTACGTTTACGAATTAGTACGTTCTTTATTTTGTACGTGTGTAGATATTTTCAGATTTAAATTCGTATATTTAAATTGCGATGGCGCTCGCTCTCGCGACTGTCAACACGACGGTCGATGGTTTGACACCAACACGCGACGTAGAGTATTTCAAATATCGTTGTTTAATCTAGTGCATAAAGATACTACAAAACAAAACAAAAAATTCGTCAGAAAACTGTTCAGTTCCACCCGGGGTGCCAATCTAAAACGTATAAAGAACGTAAGGATTTTGCGCTGAACTGGCAGATGAATATGCTATCCTAGAGTGGCGGAATTCAATGAAGCAACTATGGGAATGACCAGACACAACTCCCGATAATAAATTACCGCGACCAAGACGAATTACGGCAGCAAGAACGGTAAAGAACGTGAAACTATGGAAAATTACGAACCATCACGGATGTGAATACAAGACTCAGAGCACCTACTTGCTTGGCCGGCTCATGGTTACTTTCGCGATGAGGTATCGAAGATATGACCGATCTAATCTTCCGAACGAGGTAATTTAACGTGTGTATATATATATATATATATATATATATATATATATATATATAAACGGACCGACACCCGATAAGAAGAAGTGATGGTAAAATTAAAATATAAAATCGAATAATTTAATGAAAACGCCGACTACCGACGATGATCCCTAATTTACCTAATTAACAAATTTTCAATAATTTTCACGAATTAAACAGAAATTCGCGGCCAATCTTAATATTAAAATTTAGTTATTGTCAAAAATTTTCGCTTAAAATTCAATTCGAAATTTTTCTCCGTTGACACTTATAAATTAAATAGATGGAAAACATATATATATATATATATATATATATATATATATATATATATATATATATATACGTATCTTTTATGTTTAAATTAATCGCGTAATTTCAGACGGTTTGGAGATGAGGACCACGATATATTTTTTCAATAATCCGCTTATTAAAAAATAATTTATTACAACGAAACTCTTTCAGACGTTAGAAATTCGCCAAATTTACCGACTAAACGGATTAAATGTATTCAATCTCTTACGTCGGACGTAGAAAAAACCCGACATCTAAGACGTTACATATAGAAAAGGTAGAAAGGAAATTATTTACGGGATTTGGACGTTCAAAAGTAGTACCGGTAATAAGGATAGTAAAAAAAAATATATCAAGAAGCCAGATTTGTGGACGTCAATGTTCGCATGTATCTTCCACACATCTTAAGTTGGATTATCTATTCAACTGGAGCTGTCGGTAGTAGCTACTTCTTTACACGCGCACTCCGAATACCGCAGTACGCGTCCTTACACACTGAAATACATATAACACGTATATGCCCAGAAGTAAAATAAAAATATGGTAAAATATATATTTTATATATATATATATATATATATATATAAAATTCAGGAAAGAATAGGAGTAAAATGAGACGGTTCTAAAGCCGCTCGCGTCCGACAACCGCCATTATTTTCAACTTCATCATCAGTGACTTTACGTATATATGTATATAAATAAAACATAGGAAGTGGTTATATTGTCAGTTTACAATGTTGCCGCATTTACGACGTTTTAAAAAAATCTTCGCATGAATTCGAAAAAAGATGAAATACAACAACATGGATATATGTATGTGTGTATGCGTGCATGAGAAAAAACCTAAAATTACGTTTATAAAGAGTTGACTGTCCAAATAGTAGAATGAGCCAGTTTGAAGGAAGAATAATGGGACTCAGCCGGCTACAGTAATATTCAACTAGCATAAACCTTATTATAACACAGATACAAGTCATTATGACACACGCTTATAAATATATATATATATATATATATATATATATATATATATATATATATACATATATTCTAAAATTGAAAATGATAGAACATTACCACCTACCAAAAAAAATTCCCCGATGGTTTCGTATAATTAATTTAAATCATTATTCGCTAAAACTTTCCAAATTATCGCGAAGATTTATGCGATTCGTACAAAAAACTGGATGCGATCTAAATTGACAAATCGTGTACACCGATGGTATCCAGCCTCTCCCTAGAATAGATTAGAGACTAAATCGTGTCCGTTTACAAGTGAGCCCACGTATAAGAAAATAACAAGTACATTACGCTAGAAACGGACACGAATCGTTTAATAAATAATAAACCTTTTTAATAACGCGATTAATTATGCGTAAATGTTTTTTCTTTTCATTCTTTTATTTTCAATCAGAATCAAGTGACGCGAGCCGCATTCTTACTAGAGACCTTGAACCCCAAAAAATTCCCTACTTATAATAATACATAACTTCGAAATTACTAAAAAATTGTTCGTATATATCGTGTATACATCCGCACACAAAAACACACACACATGTATATGTATACATATATATATATATACATACATACATATATCTATAGAAGAAGCGTTTATTTATGAATTATTTCGTATATAAAGCCGCATACAACATGAGTATCAATAAAGCCTAAGGAGCGAAATTACAAAGTTGACGCAATTATAAATATCTTTTTTACACATAAACTGAAAACAATTTTCTTTCGTAACTTAAAGGCTAAGTACCTATACATAGACCTTAGCAACTCTAAATATGTATAATTACAAAATTTATAATATATTTTTGAAATTATTTAAAGAAAATAATGCAGGAAAATATGAAAAACCCTACAGAAAAAACAGGCGCGCTGCAGAAACAAAAATTAATAAATCGATAAATTAATAAAACAAAAATTAATAAATCGATAAATTAATAAAACAAAAATTAATAAATCGATAAATTAATAAAACAATTAACAATGTCTTTAAAAATAATTTAACCCTTAAAATATTTATACTTAACGGTAGGTTAATAATTACGAGAATCTGCGTTTTAATCTACGATGCTTATAATTAGTGTATATAGATGCTCCGTATATTGTAATTCCCTATTATCGTCCGAATTTGATGAATTTTACAGTTTTCATAAAAAATTTTCGATATCTTATTAAATTTAAATTTTCGTTATTACTTATTAAATTGATTAAATCATACTTAAGCCATAGAACATAATTATTATACGTTACCAATTATTTCGAAAAATCGTCAATTAAAACACTAAATGCAGGGGTTCCTCAGCGGAGTATACCTTACTTGTTCCTAATATTAATGAATTACCTTCCAGATTTGCCTTTCGTTAGTACTGCGTTGTACGTTGATGATATTGCCTTATCTTCTTATGTGGGACAGATACAATATATAATCGATTGCATTAAAATATCTAAATATTACAATAGGTGGAACTTAAAATTGAATGAAGAAAAATCGGAAGCAATTCTATCTACTAGAAGACGACCACTACATCTAACTGAAATAATCATTAAATTCAAATAGAATTCCTCGAGTCAAACAAGTTCGGTATCTAGGAGTTATCCTAGATAGCGGACTAACTTTCAATAACCACATTACATTCGCTATAGAAAAAAGCTCATAAAGCTATACACATACTTTTTCCATTATTTAACAGGAAATCGGGTCTGAGTTATGTAAATAAAAAATTAAACCGTTATACGTCCTAGATTAACCTATGCTTGCCCTGTATGGTCATCAGTATAGTACATATAGGAAATTACAAAATCATTGCTGCAGAATTTAGTTGAATGCTACGCGATATACTAGAATTTCTAGTCTACAGGATCATTTAAACATTCCTTACATATATATCCATTTATTAATTATATATATATATATATATATATATATATAAAATAAATACGACCAACGTTAATAATTAGCCGACAGTACGGACGCTTGTTTAAAAATATTCTTTACGATAATTTTTTTTCAATGTGATCAATTTTGAGATATAATTGATTTTTTAAATTTTAGGACAATTTCTTCTTTTGTAAATTATATACGTTTTAGACAGTTAAATATAGGGTGACCCAGAGAAGACGGACGGTTTTGTTTCTTGAATATTCGATAATACTGCTACAACGCAAACCGCATGTTCCGCCTTTAGTGTACACACGAGAGACTCGTTTTTGTCAAGTTTCTATCCTATAACGAGAAGGATTTGCGTGGAACGTTATTTTTGGCGTGATCCGATCACGACCGTACTAAAAGGAGTTTTGAAAATAATAATTCAAATTAAGGGAATTATTTTCTATACCCTAAGAACCGCGTTTAACACGTTCGCGAGATCTGGAACACCCGAAAACTCCTGATTTTTGAAATTTTCTCGCGACGTCTTACGGGTAAAATTGTTCTTTTAATTTCATCCGCGAAACATTCTAACGCGCCAGATTTTCTATCAGCTTATTTACCCAGGTGACGATTTATCAGTTAACCGAAACTTTCGCGCTGAATAGTCCCCCGATAATGTTTAAATACATCCTATACACATCCGGACAAGTGGGCGATTATTATTATTTCAGTGAATATCGTTATTATTATTATTTTTACGACGAGAGGGCGAAACAGCGTCGATCTTGACACCAAGATGTATCGTACCAATAAGACGAATGAGTAACACCTCTCGTTAATATTTTTACGGTGTCTATCTCCGTCGTTTTTTTTTTCGTTTTTGTCTTTTTTTCATTCTGTTTCCGAGGTCTTCTGAATTATCGCCGATCATTTATTTGAACCTTTCGCAACGTCCGCGCGCATTCATTAAGTAATACGAGGAGTTAATGATAAGACAGCAACTGGAACAAACTACAAGGAGAGAAATGGGAAAGTATTTTTTTGGTTTCCAGAGTAGTCGTTAACAGTGACAGTGTAGTAGTATTAGAAATAGTTATAACAGTAGTAGTAGTAGTAGTAGTGTAGTAACGGTAGTTGGAATATATTAAAAATAAACAAACACGCGGGACACCTTTTCTTTTTTTATTTTTTTTTAAAACTATTATTTTTCTCGTTTTATCTATTCGTCACTTAGTGCGATATTTGAAGACCGGTAGTCTCATCGGTTAAGACTCGTCATTATTCAACTCAAGTTATAAATATCGTTAGATTTCTCTCGGCCGGCTGGCCAAAACAATTTCCGAACACTTCACTCCTTAGATTATAAGTCATTCGTCATAATCCCGATCGATCGATCAATCGATCGCTACACTGGTGCAACGGCTACACTATCAATACACATCTATTACTCCGTACAGATACAAACGTAGAATATCGCTCAGAATACTTATTATTACTACCGATATAAAGTCGAATATCGTTTAAAATAAAAGGATATATATATATATATATAAAATAATATAAATTTATTTGACACCGATATAATTCGAGTACCATGAAGAGATATACGTAAATACTTCGTAATATGTACGAATTGTTCAGTAACTTCGTTGTTCGGATTCCCCCGTGTATAATTATTCTTATTAATTTATTTATCAATTATAATTTAAATAGAAACTATTCCACGTCAAAGTATGTTGTTTAACAAAAAATTAATAATGGATAAAATTTAGCGCAACACGGATTAAATATTAGCACGATTAATCAAATTAAATAGTTAGGCGTAATAACAACCTAAAATTTTATTTCCGATTTACTAGCAAAATAAATAAATAAATTTTTAACTATATTTAACGAATTGTATAATGATAATAACTGTTTAAATTACAAAAAGGGAACATAAGTATTACCCGACATTCTTTACGGCAGAGTCATATATAAAAATATGCTACAAATAAAGAGATTTCAGAACATATTCTTTCAAAGGATTATAGCGTTAAAATTGATTAAACCCCATAGAACTACCAGCTATTTAGCACTGTCAAAACTATTAAGTTTAGATATAGAGAAACATTATATATGTATATGTACTGTTGCATGATATAGGCACAAATCAATACTGGAAACGAAAAAAGCTGCAGAGAATCGGTTGGGATAGAAAAATATATATATATATGTGTCAAATGGTGAAGGAATGCGATCCCAAAAAATGTGGAAACTAAGAGTGGATCATAAATCCTGGAGGGGGCAAGCAATAGGAAATGGTCTGCAGAAAGCGGATTAAAACTCTCGAACTGTGTTGGAAAGGAAACGATGTAATAAAGGCTTACCGGAAACGACCGGAGTAGATCGTATTAATACCGGCGCTTTTACATCTGATGCATGCGGAAAGAACTGTGCCGCGAGAATCGGGTTAATTAGCCACCTTCCATACTTATGATGATATATAAAAGTAGGAAACAAGAAATATTATTGGACAGCACCGACCACAATATTTTTTCGGGATTGCTTAAAAATACGAAAATTCGAAATAAAAGTAAAAGAATGAACAATTACAAATGCAGCGAGCGTTAAAAATAAATAAATGAAAAGAAAAATTTAATCGATGAACGAATATAAAATATCGAAAATACAAAGTGTTGGTTTTACTTTGTAACCTGATGATAATAATATTATTAATAATAATAATAATAATGATAATATTAATAATAATATTATTAACAATAATAATGATAATGTAAAAAATGACGGCCACGAACGTTGTTTCACACATCCGTAGGCGATGATCTGATACTCCACCGAAGCAGCTGAAAGCCAAACAAACAGTAGCGATTTCGTCTCCGGTCCCCTTAATTACACTTTTCGTCTTTAATCGATACTATCACGGCTATTACGTCGTCATTATTATTATTATTATTATTACTAATTGAAATAATAATTGTTATTATTTATTGCTATAATTACCGCTGTTATTTTAGTTATTACCGTTATTATTATTATTATTATTATTATTACTATTATTATTATTATTATTATTATTATTAATAACAATTTTATTACCATTATTAAATTTATTTTTATTTTTTTAACATTGTTATTATCATTATTATCATTATGAATAATACCTATTAGGACGTCCTAGTTTATCAGACGAAAGAATATCGCCTACAGATAATCGTGTCCGATTGTACTGCGTGTATCTATTTTTTTCTCATATTATCGATTTGTTTTCGAAATTATTAATTATACACACACACACACACACATATATATATATATATATTTACGTATTAAGAAAGATCTCGTTACTCCAAACGGGATATTTTAGTCATTTATTAATTTTTTTATTATCTACGTAGATAATTTTCTTCCTTTAACGCGAAACACCCTCGAAGATCGGCTTTACCCTAAAAACTATTTATTAATTTTATTTTAATTTCAACTTTATTATTTATTTATTTATTTATTCGTTTATCACACGAAGGTAAAAGAAAATCGATATTTTCGTACGAGAATAGCGGTTAGTCGGATTATATAAAATTCTTTATAGGCTAGAAGAGGACGATGAAAAAAAATTACGGCGATGATAGAAATTTGAAAATAATAAAACGACCCCGAAAGGGTAGAATCCAGTAACTAGCCCAATTCGTTCGTACGCTAACCCATTTTATTATAATATTGCGAGAAGAGTCTTAGCTGTTTCGAGTTGCGGCTCGTATGCACTCTAGCGTTTGAGCACACGTTATCGGTTTCAGTTGATCGATGAACCGTCATATTGACGGTCGACCGATATCACCCGGATTTTCATCTTCGATACTTTTAATTTTAGAAAAGAATTTCCCGGTAAAATTTTCTCCCGAGCTGATAACGACGAACGTTAATTTTTTGTTCTTTACGGAAAAACTCTCGTAACGACTTATAAAAGTAATTTACCATGACGGCGATTTGACGGATAATTTAGCGCAAAATATTGACAACTGGACGGAACGATGTGCCGTGTATCAACAATTATTACGGATTAAAACCGGAAAATTAAGTTACACACACACACATTTAATATAAAATTAATAAAATAAAAATAATCAATTAAAAATACCCAATAATTTGGCGTAAATCGCACGACGAAGTTTAGTTAAGTAGACGCCGTCGGTACAGTGTATAATAAATCTAAATCCATTAAATAATTCCCTTTTTAAAAAAAAAAAAATTACAAACACGATTATATTAAAACACATAATTAATCCATATAATTTACAACAATGTATATATATATATATATAAAAATAAAATAATTAGATTTAAGGATTATCATCGGTGTGGTAAATTAATTGTGCTATTATAAAATTCTCAAAAGCAGTGGGAATCGTACAGAATCTACATATATGTAATACACGCCTTTATTCCCTTAAACCCTTCTCAGCGGGTTCGAAGATTAAAAACCCAAATAGGTCCAGATGGAAAGATTTATACAGAATGAATTAATGTCCCGCGTCAACTATCATTAAACATTAATAAAGATTAACACACGATCACGCTTACTAACGTCAAACTTACAGCTATACGGATGCCTCGATTCTTAAGCTTATCGCCATCCTCTAATAGTGACTAGGTGGGAATTAATGTAAAATAACGCTAAGGAAATCTAAACTAACGAAAGCTTTCCCAGATTTTATCGCACTTTAAAAGTAACACGTACATCGATGATCGAGGCGGCTAAGAAGCGAAAATCTCGGTGTATATTTTCGTAACTTCAATTTCTGAATCCTCTTTTAATCGGAATTTATGGGAAAAAAATTCAACATATATATATATAAATGGTATTTATTCTAATTCACCTGCTAAATTATTCGCCCACGACAGAACAACGATATCCAATCTACGAGATATTGCTTTTATACCTTTGCCCAGTATTCTTTATACTCTCGCTTCTAAAAGTAGCGACTTCTTACTATTATTATTTTTTAAATAAACAACAAGAAAGAAGTTAAAATTTAGGTAGATTTTCTAGTTTACCGCCATTCGCTATTGAGATTACATATGTTTCATTTTGTTAATTTCTACAATTTATATATCTAAACTTAGTATTTTTACATTTTATATTTCTCTTATTATATATATATATATATATATATATCACGTTATGCCCATATCGACCCACTGCTGGGTGTAGGCATGTCCCAGACGTTTCCAACGACTCCGGCTCTGTGCCACTCGGATCCAATTGATTCCTGCATGTTTGGCAATGTCGTCTCGCCACCGTGTTGTTGGTCTGCCCCTTTTCCTTTTCGAATACAATGGACACCATTGCAGGATATATTTTGTCCACCTGCCATCATGTCTACGCGCCACGTGTCCAGCCCATGTCCATTTTAATTTTGAAATTTGTTCCACCGCGTCGGCCAATTTTGTGCGCTCCCTGATCCAAGTAATGGTTTTTCTGTCTTTTAACTTCACGTTTAATATTATCCTTTCGTGTGCTGTTTGAGTTTTCCTGATTTTCATAATTATTCCCTTTGTGAAGCTCCACGTTTTCGCTCCGTATGTTAACACCGGTAAGACACACTGGTTATAAAGTTTGCACTTCAAATTGTTCGGTATATCTTTGTTCCTGAATATGTTGGATAACTTCCCAAATGCGGCCCATGCGAGAGATCTTCTCCTTTGTATCTCTCTTTGCATATTTACTTCTCTGTCTGTAGTTATTTCCTGTCCTAAATAAATATACCGATGTACCTGTTCGATGTGCTCCCCATTTATCTTCACTGACATACCATCCGTGTTATTAGTCATTACCTTTGTTTTCTGTTTATTTATTCTTAATCCTATTTTCCCAGATTCAGTTTGAAGCTCGTTCAGCATAGATTCTAATTCTTCTTGATTCCTGCTTATATATATAATTTTACGTTCCCTTAATGATGGCTTAATAATCGAAAAGCTTCGTGATTTTTAAAAAACGTTTATTCATTTTAACTCCTTCCTCGTGGTTTAGTTTTCTACTTACTTCTCTTTCCGGTTCTCTGTGCTTTCTGTTAAGTGAAATCTAACTCAAGAGCGAACGACGATGAATTTTAACGCAAACTCTTTAAATCCGTGTATAACTGCAATTTTGCAACATCCTGAAATCAACTTCCAATAGTAGCGCACCCATTTTTTGTGATCGTCTCTAGTTTGTTTACCGGATAAATAGATTCAGCGATCATTAATTTAAAGAAACAAGAAATATCATTGACGTTATGTGTATATATATATATATATATATATATATATATCGGACAACGTTTTAAAAAAATGCAGGTAACCGCTAAGATGATAAAGCGATAAGATTTTTAACATCATCCTCAGACATAAAAGGAAAATGGCGACGATAGCCGAAATTAATCTTATCGTAATCACAGCCGTATCTCTTATTGCCGACGTATAGCCAAAAGGAAAAATAACCGTAAATAAACTTTATCCGGACAATACGAATAATAACAATAATAAAAATAATAAGTAAGAAATTAGTGGATAATATGCACATTTTATCGACCGCGGGGGGTTTTATATCGTACTGGACCAGACTTTGGGGTTTATCGACCCAGCCAGTATAAAACAGCGTTGTCCGTCTGCCGACCGGATGGAATGGCCAAAAGGAAACAGCGCGGTGTAATAAAGGTAATCGGACTAGCTACCCGGAATTACGACTAGCGTTGCTTTATCGTTCAATTGAGCAGAGTCGTTGGAATTAAAGGCTAAGTTTTTGGTAATACTATATATTTAATTATTTTTTTAATATGTATATTTTACTGGTGTACATATTATTTCGAAAATTTTATCGGCGGTCATTCTGAAAAATTCGGCATGGAAAATGTTACCTTGAACACGACGAATTTAAAACCTGTATTTCAACCCCCCCACACACACAAAAAAAAACGGGCAGAAGTGTTAGTGACAGATGCATGGTGAAAGCATACGAAATTTGCGAGTGAGTATGTAGTTTAAATATCGAAATTCCGTCTACTCCCAATGTTGCTATCCAAAATGCAAAAATATACTTTTTCGAAAATGTGACATTAATCCACATCATATAGATCGCATATGTGCAATATATCCATTCGTAGTGTTATTTGTCATTAAGACCGATGCACTTCAAGACTGACTTTTGTAATATTTCTATAAGCTTTAGGCGATATCTAGCCACGGCTCATAATCCCGTAAGCAAGACGTGGTTGTTGACATAGGGCTATAATCCTCGGACGAGAAAAACTGTTTTAAATAATAAAATAAATAATTCGGTTTTGTTTTTTGTATAATTTTTTGCCAGGTAAGTCGAGCACACTAATTTAATTTGTTATCTAACACGATACCGTGATATTTAATTTCAGTAATCCTCGTTATATACACTGTCTATCCGAAGCAGTCTTATTTTAATATTTACCTCTCTAATTCATTATTACTTAACCAATGAGAATTAACATCTTGCTGAACTAACTTTTGTAGTAAATTCGAATACCTTGAATCAACTGTTAATACTGTCTCGTGGGCGTGGTAAATAATATACTATTAATTTTTAAAATAATAATAATAATTCGGAAGAATTGAGAAATTATCACGTTAGGTTAAATCACAAAAATTCAGGGCCCGATATACAAAATACTCTCAAACAACCCTCAATCAATAAGTAGAATTCTGACTTTTACCAGAGAAAGCGGTCTCCTAGCATACATATAAACTAGACACATGTCTCTCCTTATGCTGTAATAACCCTGATAGTTACATATGGAGATTTACATAATATTAAAAAAGTATATATTTGTGTATATATAACGTTTTACGTTCGCCCTATATACTATTACTTATCATTAAGATTCATATACGAGCTCATACACATACATATATATACATACGTATATATACATATTTCTATATACATTTACATATATATATATATATATATATATATATATATATATATATATATATATATATATATATATATATATATATATATATATATATATATACCGAAAAACAAAAGACCGACGACTTTAATTAACGATGTTCGATTGTTTTTATATATATATATATATATACATATACTGACACACACACTAACGTAGACCCCTTATAATATAAAATAATAAACGTACCTGTAATATGCACGATCCGGCCGGCGTATCTTCGGGAACGGACGTCCGGTAAAATGTTTTAGCGAATATCGGTTCGTTATCGTTTACGTCGTGAACCGTAACGTAAACGGTCGTCGACGACGATAACGGCGGTTGACCGGCGTCTACGGCCGTAACGATTAATTTCGGTACCGGATCTAATTCGCAATCGACGTGCGCTCGAGTAGTAATCAATCCGGTTTCGCTGTCGATTTGAAACCACGACGAATAAATCGAACGATTACTATCGTCGTTATTATTATTATTATTATTATTATTATTAAGGATGAAATAATTTAATCGACCGTTCGGTCCTTCGTCTTTGTCGCGAGCCGTTACTCGTAAAACGGACGTACCCGGTTCGGCGATTTCTAATACGTTCGCGTAGTAAGACGTACTGGCGAATTCGGGCGCGTTATCGTTCACATCGGTTACGCGTAAATCGAACGTTTTCCACGCGTGCAACGGAGGCGTGCCATTATCGGTGGCGATAACGCGTAACGTGTAATCGGATTTTTGTTCGCGATCTAACGGCATAGCGACGATTACTAAATAGACGACGTTGTCGCGCGTAGTTAAACCGAAATGACCGTCGCCGCCTTCTAAACTCACGTTCACGTTCGAATATTCGGTTCTCGAATCCGGATCGTTAACCGATATACGAGCGACGAATTCGCCGGATTCGGCCGCTTCCGATATTTTCGGCGTGGCGTCGTCGCTGAGAAAGATTAAATTTATAATCGGTTGATTATCGTTCACGTCCGTAATTCGGATCGTTACGAACGCGGTCGATTCTAACGGTTGTAAACCGCGATCGCGAGCTACGATAACTAATTCGTGCGTATCTTTCGTCTCGAAATCTAATAATTTATTCACCGATATCTGACCGTTATCGGCGTCTACGACGAAATAACGTTCTCTATCGCTTTGACGGCGATTAATCGAATATTCGATAACGGCGTTATCGCCTTCGTCGCTATCGTTCGCGTATACTTTTAAAACGTTCGTACCGACGGTCGCGTTTTCCGCTATCGTAGCGTAATAACGAGTTTGATCGAATAACGGCGGATTATCGTTAACGTCTTGAATCGTCACGTTAACCGTCATTACCGCCCTTAACGGCGGCGTACCGCCGTCGACGGCTTCGACGATTAAACTGTAGTAAGCGATTTGTTCGCGATCTAACGGACCGTTTACCTGCAAATCCGGATAGAGTACGCCGTCTTTTTCGCGATGATACGACAATTTAAAAACGTTATTAACGTTACCGGACACGATATTATATTTCTGCGTATTGAAAATTCCGATATCCGGATCCTTCGCCGGATGTAACGTACGTTTAACGTCTCGCGGCGTATTTTCCGGGAATTCTACGTTCGTAGTCGACGTCGGAAACGTCGGAGCGTTATCGTTTTCGTCGATAACTTTAACGGTTACGTGTATATTTCGACCGTTTAATAAAACGGCTACGAAATAGTACGATTGACGACTTTCACGATCTAGGACGGTTTTCGTTTTGATTTCGCCCGTTTTTTGATCGATCTCTAAATCGTTATCGACGGCGATACCTTGTACCGGTATGATTAAATAAGGCGGACCATTTTCGCCGGAAAAACCGTCGCCGATAAAACCGATTCGCGTACCGATCGGTACGCCTTCCGATATTTCCAAGTCTCGACTATATTCGCCGGTTATCGGTAGTATTAAGAAAAACATCGACAAAATCACGAACGATGACGATAATAGTACGACGTGCGCCATAATATCTTCAAGAAGAAGAAGAAGAAGATGATTTCACAAATTCGTCGTCATCGTCGGAGTCTTCGGTCGAAAATTACCGATCATAGTTTGGACATTCTAATCCGTTATACCGAAAGCCTATAAATAGATTAAACAAATATATACGTGTTAAAACAACGAAGGAATAATAAATTATATTCACTATTAATAAGTACAATGTAATTCTAGAATAGAAAAATAATGACGTAGTATATCCGTCGTATCGCTATTTCGGAATGACGACCTAGCGTTTGCGTGAAAATTTTGACCGTACGGTAGCCAGGTTTTTATTACTGGAAGTATAGTAGTGAAACAGCTTCAACTCGTTGAATACTTATAATCCTGTCACTACTGCAATGTAGCCAATTGACTTAAGTCTTTCTCGCAGCTAACTTACATATCTGCAGACCGTTGAACAATTGAACGCGCTTCGTTCCGCTAAGAAACGAATAGACGTACAGGTGCCCCCAAATTGGATACAAATATAAGGGACGTTCAATTTTAGATTCATTTCAAAAAAGAAAACCAGAGATGCTATAGCATCATTCAACGAGCATTAAATGCCGAGAGTTTTGGCATATTTTACCGATTCGGACAAAACGTTTGATCGAGTATGTACGCTTAATACAAAACTATTTATTGGCAGCATCGCGCGAATATTAAATTAAACAAAAAGTACTCGGATACAAAAAATAACAGCACGACAGCAGGGATGTTATGCCGGAAACTGTTCAATACTAAAATGACGAAGTTTACGCTCTCTAGGGGAAAAAAACGGAAATAACAATGAAAATAATACCCGGGAGCTCTTAACACAAATGAAAATAGTCAAGATTCGAAAATCTTACGTCAGATTACAGACGCTTTTTAGTTCGCGTAAAATAAATCTATTTTTCGGATACCGACTGTTTCAGAAGTAGCCCCAAAAAGAGTTGCAAGCTCTTTTCCAGCAGACTATGAAATGCCACTAATCCAACTATTCTAGAACTGGCGACTCGTAATATGCCGCACGTTTCATCGAGTCGGTTAACCAAAAGATAATCTGAAAACTTCCTCCAACATTCCCTCCTAGATATGTCGTGTCTCAATGGGTCAGCAACAGTATTCTGTTCTTTCTCGCATTTACTTATTGCGTTGATTGCAAATTAAAAAAAAAAAAAAAACAACTGAAACCAACATTAAACAATTTAGACGCGGTATTTAAGAACAACAAAAAATTAACCTTAATTTAAAGAAAAGCGTATTAAGATAATTAGCGCAGATACCGAAGCAAGCATATTCAAAATAACATAATATCGTGAATAGGGAAGCAATTGAAAATATCGGGGGAGAAGAAACGAAAGTGCAGTAAGAGACATTTTGAAAAAAAAAATGGAAGGTAAAATAGTCGATTGACAGTCACGCAGAGGAAAATAACGTTGAAAGCAATAAAATGAAGAAAAAGATAGGAAATGGTTACTATGCCGTCCAACGTCTTAAGTGAAATCATACGAAAATCCGAGATCGGATTATAAAGAAGTCCGGGGGTAATTCAATTATAAACCGCACCATCAATCTTTCGGTTGATGAAGATCATTGGGCGACATCTCCTATCCAACTTTCAAGTTGATGGAACTTTCTCTACTTTAACTAATAATTAAAAAAAAAAATTGTTTATTATGTAACAGACGTTTAGCGACATGAATACAAACAAAAATATGGAACTTGAGATGTATCGCTTTCATATATGCAACAAAACAGAAAATATGTATCTACTAGTAACGGTCTACCTGTAGGAATGTCGATGAAATGACTGAAGTACTATATTAAATATTACCGAACGCAAACAGGGGTACTTAAAATTAAGGCACATACGAAGCATCCCTTGCATTCTCGTACATGAACATCGTGTTAATTTAATCGCAATATCTAATGCGAAATAATAAATGAGTTTGTTTAGAATCGTCAACTTCTTAGTAAGCAGCGGTGATGATGAAGAATTACAAAATATATGCTTTTACAATTGGCCAAAACGTAGGACGATTTCGGATTTACGATTAATCGTAACAGGAATTATCCGGATTAGCGATGAAACTTAACACTGCTCGTTGTGCGGTCAATTTAAATAACACCGTCTTCGAACGGAAAATATCAGCACTCGAGCGTAATGTAAATGCAACTCTATCGGTAAACTTACGTAGAAAATATTCAACAATAAAGAAGTCGCAATTCTACTCATAACGCTATGTGTTAGGGAAAGCCGATAATGAGGGAAAAAGGAAACGAGGCTCTAAACTTTTAGAAAACCGGTAATCGCTTTAAAAAATAACTGACGAAAAGATTTTAATAATATCACCGTCACCAGCATCGATCAAATCTGTCGTACCAGTATGAAAACGAGACGGGTGTGAAGTAGAATCTTGAAAAGATTATTGTACAGGACATTAAAAAGTAAGAAGCGGAACGCGACCGCTTCACGCATCAGCTCTGTATGCCGCGAATGACTTCTCCAAACATATGATTATTTTTATATATATATATATATATTTCAATATTTATTGATAGTTTTGGGATGGATTCTATAAGAAGTTTATTACATAATATTAAGAACATACCGTTCTATATCCATGTAGAATTTTCCATATTTTCCAAAGAAACCTTTCGTTTCTTAAATTACGAATGTCATTTTAAAGTCATTCGCCAGTATCATATTTTTTTTTTTAATTGGAATATATCCTCTCTTTCCGATGGTTTTACCAGTCGGCAGACACTCTTTACATTTCAATGAACATTTTAATCTTAAATATACGACAATTTGCATCGTTTAATACAGAGCACTATGTATACGTATGTGTTTGCTAGTGTTCGTTTTGTGTGTGTGTGGTTATATATTATTGTTAAATGCGATGCGTGTAATCCGCGAATTGCGTTCTTATAATTATTGTATGTCTCGTATGAGTTCATTTGCAAACGAAATATAAAATTAAATATTCCGCGACTTCTAGCAAATAAATTCGTTTCTCCCCCTTAAATCTAGTTATATTAAGTAGTAAAAATAACATTATTTTATAATAGCGACGCCTATTTAATGCTGCCTTGACTAAGTCCGTACCAGGGAGGTTGAAACCAGTCACTGATACAGACAACGATGGCACGAGCACCGTGTGGTGGTTTTTAGTGAGTAGGAGTCTCGCACAACAAATCCTTTGAACCTGGTGTATTCATGATGGATTTTCCACCGCGTTAAAAAAAACACAAAACTGTACGTATTAATTCATATTAAACGTGGGGACAACTTTTCTAAAATTTTTAAGTTATTTAAATCTATCCCCGTCGTTTTATAGACAATTTTAATCGTTCTATTGTCATCTTTGGCAAATTTTTGGTAAATTTTCATATTTTAAAAATTGAGGACGAAATATCCGTAGTCTCGTCGGAATAAATTCATTCCGAATAATTTCTAACATTCATACGCTGAAATTTACTGAGCTATATAAACTTCTCTCCGGTTTAAAAACAATAGTAATAATATAAATAAAGAAAACACGAAGCTAAGCTGGTTAATTTTTTTTGCTTCATAGAATTGAGATAAATATAAATCCACAAACACGATGACGTATATTATTACCTATATATACGTACACAGTAATTAAGAATGCCTATCATTCGGAATTTAAGAACCGGTTATGCACGTACATGTAAAACGACTTATAGTTAGGCGTGCATGCGCAGTATTACGCTGTCAATAAGTCAACAGAGCCCTACAGAATAGTCGGGCTATGCTCACGGGTGGTATAAAACTTACAAAAGAGTAAATGGCTGAAAAGTAAAAAACTAGATTTTCATATGTTAAAAATAAAACTACCTTAAAGAAGTAAAAAAAAAAAACGCATTTTTAACCGTACCGGTTAATATATACATATATATACGGCACCGGGAGACGAATCTCGTCCGTTAATATATATATATATATAATAAGTTATCTACCTAGTCGGAGGGCTCGTCATAATTAGTAAGAAAACGGTTTATAATTATTATATATTACCGGATAATACATATTAGACTAATTTCCTAATAATTAATTTTTGAGAATGAAACGATTTTCGCGGGCCAGAGAGATATTTTTCTTTTATTACCGGCTTGTAATGAAAGTAATAAAAATTTAATTCGCATAATAATAATATTTTAATCCGGTCTAGATAGAATAATAAACAAGTTAACTTTAATAAATAAATAATATTAATTATAAAATTTACCAGATCGAATTTTGATTTTTACATATTAATTAAAGGTAATAAATTATATACTTCTTAAAACTGCGTATTTTAATTAAGTCGTTTTTCAGCCGGGTTTATTTAGAGGTTTAGACGATTTTTAAATTCTTATTTGACGACATTTCGCGAAATTTTTAATTACTTCATCGAGGATCTGTGAATCTTTACGGATATGTAGAAATAATAGCGTGTTTTATAGGCCGCGAAAAGGCTTTCGTAATTAGAGAATTATAATGCAGACGAAAATAGAGACTCATTAATTGATCTTTATTGGCAACAAACGGCTAATATTGAAATTAAAAATAATTACTCCGATGGAAGGTGTAAAATACGTAAAACAAGGATGCCCATTGTCACCGCGATTGTTCAACGCATATGTCGAAGAAATAAAAAGAAAAAATGACGAATTAAATAAAATCGATTGCAAAATAAATGGGAAAGTGATCAATAATATTAGTTACGCGGACGATAGGTTAGTAATTGCAGAAACGGATGAACACGTGCAAATGATGTTGTTATTAAAAGTGAAGGGAAAAAATATACAATGAGAAAAAAAAACAAAAAAATAATGAAATACTGAAAATAAAGATATAAAAATTAATAGCAAAATAATAAAACAGGCGACAGAGTTCAAATACCGGGGCGCGATATTTACAAGGCAATATGCAGCGGAATCTTGGACAATTAACGCCGAAAGAGAGACAAGAAAGAACAAACGCATTCGAAAGGTAGACGTAGAAGGAATTTTTCAAAGGGAAGATGCTTTGAAAGGCAACAAGAGGAAGGAAAAGGATGGAGTACATAACAACAAACATGGGGATTGGTATGAAGTACTAAATTCAGCTAGACACAGTAAGTTACAAGATGGCTAACGGTTCTTGATGTGCAACCTCCTGAAAGGAGATGCAACAAAATTATGATGATGATGATGATGATATTTTTTACATAACGTTCAAAATGTTTATTATTGGAAAATTAAGTCATGGTGCACTTCTGATTTAATTCTTCCACCTAGAGATGCTGTAACGAAGATTAGGTCTAACGTGGACAAGATTTTAGATGTGGTATTAAAGTGGGTTGAACAATTTTTTGGATTTAGCAAGAGGAGATGTTCATCAAGCAGAAAAATTTTTTCTATTAAACTTTTGGAATTGTATGTTGAATTCCACATTTTGTTATGGGCCTGGAAGTCTCCTAGGATTATATACGGGTTTGGTAGCTGATTGATAAGTGTTTGTAAGTGATTTCTATTCAATGGTAAGCCTGGTGGGAGACAAATGTTACATATGGTAATATTCGATGCATGTATTTTTTGTGGGAGTTTTACTGATACTGCTATGGCCTGCAAATTGGTGTTAATATTCCTGATAACGGGAGACTGAGTTGTGGATTACAATTGATACTCCAGCTGCTGCAATGAGGTGACTGCAGTCATCTAGTCGGAATGTTTGCTATTCAAGTAGAGTAAAGTTTTGGTATGGTTTTAAGTGTGTTTCTTGTAAGGCGATAATTTTTGGTTGTTTAAAAGCGACTAGTTGTTGTAGCTCAGTATAATGTAGTAAGAAGCTGTTTATATGCCACTGAATATCTATTAGCAATATATAATAAAGTTTTTAAAAACTCCATTTTTCCCGATTGCTGGAAGACTGCTATAGTAATCCCGATTCCTAAATCGAGTAGAAACTCTTCCATTAATAGACCAATAACTCTCACAAGCGTACTAGGTAAACTTTTTGAACAACTACTAAACAAAAGACTATCATGGACACTCGAAGCCAACAATATACTATCTACACATCAATATGATTTCAGACAAGGCAACGATCAACACAGCTAGCAGTAAGTGATCTTGTCACGAATGTCGAAAAATCATTTCTAAATTCAAATTTTACTATCGCAGTTTTCTTTGACCCTTCAAAAGCTTACGATCGCGTTTGGCGCTACTCAAAAAACTACATGAAACTGGAATAGACGGTAATTTAGCAAATGTAATCAAAAACTTCCTTACTAAAAGACATATTCGCGTTAGAATAGGCAACATCCTATCAGAAGAAAGAGAAATCTTTAACGGAGTACCGCAAGGATCACCCTCGAGCACTACTTTATTCCTGCTAGCGATAAACGATATCGCCTTGATTGCCAAGATACCAATTTCAATCAGAATGTTCGCTGACGATATCAGCTTGTCTCTTCAAGCATCGTCGTTTGAAATCGCTAAACAAATAATACAGCAAACGATAAACAACATCAACACCTGGTGCCATGATCATGGATTTCTAATATCCGCCGAGAAGACAAACTACATAATCTTTTCAAATATCAATAGCAATCAACAAAATATGGTTCTGACACTGCAGTCAAAACCAATTCCGGAGGTACAGTCAAATTTTAAGGAATCGTGCTGGATAAAAAGCTATCATGGAAAGATCTAATAACATACATACGCTTGAAATGCATCCGCGCTCTAGGAATCAAGATGCTCAACCATACCGAAATAGGTTGTAGTAGAAGAATATTATTATACCGGTCCTTTATTCGTGCAAAACTGGATTATGGTGCACAAGCTTTATAATTTAGCAAACAGATCAACATTGAAAAAACTAAATAGCATCCATCACCAAGGCATAAGATTAGCAACAGGAGCATTCAGAACCACACCCACGGCAAGTCTCTACGTCGAAGCTAACGAACCGCCTCTCAAATTTCGAAGAATGATACAAAAATCTCTTTATCGCCGCTGCGATTATATCAAACTTGCCATCAGATAATCTCCTATGGAGGAAATTCAAACTGAATAACAAAAGCGATCAGCACATCGCACTGAAATTTGAAGAAAATACCCAAACCCCTTATACTTCGAAAACATACCGCTCGCTCTATCATCTTTTCGTACGTCCTGCACCATGAATAATACCCCCAATTCAAATCATTGACGAACTTTCGGTGTCAACAAAAAATTCCGTGGGCATCGTAGGCTTTCAGTCAAGATTAAACAAAATTTTAGAGCATTTCCCGAACAGCATACACTGTTACACAGATAGATCAAAAACAGTATCAGCGACCGGAGTGGCTTTCTTCATTTCAGACACCAATAAGCAAAGCCGAAAAACTACCACCAGAAAGCTCAATTCAACGAAATTGCTGATAAGTTAGCAAAAAGCTCAATCTCGCTACTTTCAGATCCGAAATCATATTAACAGCAGATGATATAAAGACTAGTCATAAGAAGAAAATTACAACACTGTGGAATTCCAAATGGGTATCCACAAACCACCTCAGAAATATAAAAGGAAAGATAGAAGAATGGAAGTCATCCGATCGAAAATCTCCAAAAGAAGAAATAGTTTTAAGTAGATTAAGGCTTGGTCATACACGTATAACCCACTCACACCTATTCAATAATGTACCACCCTCTTCCTGTTTTTTCTGTAACACTCCTCAATTCACTCTTCGGCATATCCTAACAAGTTGCAACCATTTATCCGAATTCCGTCAAAAGTTTAACCTATCCGCTAATCTATCCCAACTACTGTGTAATAATAGCCCTCATTTAAACGATCTCTTCCTATTCCTCGAACAATCTAATCTATATAATGCCATATAAATAACTTTATACTTTCCGCTTGATAACCTCATAGCTGTGTTAAAGCCGATAAAAAAAAATGTTTATTAAAATTTTTTGTTTAGTGCATCCCCCTAACTGTATATTGTAGGATTTTAAAATTTGTTTGTATATTAACAATTTATCATAAATTAATAGGAAAGAATTCATCCAATATAATTTTTTTTTTCATATATCTTATTTCCAATTCCTCACTTTTCTTCTTTACATGAACTTTCCAGCGATGTTTAGCGTCTAATGTCATACCTAGGTATTTAGCTTCTATCTGCATACGGTGTAACATTATTATTAATATATATATACCGTAATACGTGCAATGCGATTATTAGTGAAGAATTCACACGCACTGATTTATCGTTTAATTTAAGATTCAGTTTTTTTTTTTACCCAATTATAAATGTCATCACCGCAGTTCGCAACTTACTCGTTGTCAATACACCATCCTATGCTACCGCCGATATTGCTGTATCGTCAGCGAATGTTGCTACAGTATTATGTAAGTCCTAGGTATAAAGTACATAGAGTAATCAAAAGAAAAAGACGAACAAAAGAAATGAGATTATTGAGTAAAATTTAAAATTTTTGAAAATTAACACTAGTCCACATTGTATATTTTGTAATAAATTTAATAAAAAAAAAATGTTTATAAGACTGTTAAATAGCGGATAATAAGCTGTATCACTCCATAAAATTATATATATATATATATATATAAAGTCCGAATATTTATATTTAGAATTAAGACAGATTTATTAAAGAACTATATGCTTTTTCTAAACACTACGTGTTTCATTAAACTAAATTAAATACTAGTCGTCTTCGAAACCGCGTTTCACACCTGCGAGTTCACATATATTTCAGATAACTGCCAACTACTCGAGATAAGTCGCCTGTGCTTATATTTAGAATACATGAAACGAAGTTGCTTAGAATCGTAATTAGCAATCGAGGAGACGAGTACATTGGTTCGGTATGAGCATTTAATAAAAAAGTCAGTCGATAGCTTTAGAAAAAAATTTCTAATATAGGGCAGATCAGTAGCTTCGTGCATGTTGACGATTCTGGCATAGCGAGGTGCATTGAGAATACATCTGAGGCATCTATTTTGAATGACTTGTAATTTGTTAAAGGAGGTTTTTGACATAGAGCTCCAGGAATGGACAAGCGTAGCAAAGTATTGAACGGATTAATGCTTTATAGAGGATTATCTTCTTGTTAATGTTGAGGAAGGACTTGTGATTAAGGATACAAAGAATAGAAAGCATTGTTCTTGATTGCGATATTATTTATGTGTTTAGTGTAAGTCCATTGTCGAGGATTACACCAATATACCTTATCGTGTCATTCTAAGGTATTTCCCTGTACCATCAGATTATCAGGTAGAGCCGGTCTCCTACGGGCGAAGAAAATAGCTTCGGTTTTGTTCGGGTTTGTGCTATATTACGGATTGTGCTAGGTCTATAGCAGCTGCAGAATATCGCAGCATCATCAGCAAATAGTCCAACTTGCGTGTCGTGTTGGTTGGGTTTGGAAAATCGTAAAGATACAGGAAAAAGAAAAGTGGTCCGATTATACTGCCTTGCGCAGCACCCGCAGAGCGAGATTTGTGAAAAGCGACAGCGTTACCTACAGACTCATAAAAAGATCTATTGCCTAAGTAACTACCAATTAAACGAATTATGCAAGTAGGAAATTTACATTTTATTATTTTATAAAGAATACCCGCGTGCCAAGTTGTATCAAATGCTTTAAGTAACGTCAAATAGTACCATGGCGATATGCTTATTTAAGTTAAAATTACGGGTAATAGAGTCGGTTATTCTGCATATTTGTGGGATTGAATATAAAATAATTCGAAACTTATAGTAGAAATATATTAAATGCCACCGATCAGCCGACTAAGACCGAAACGTTAGTTGATGGACGTATAATATAGCGAATTAGTTAAGTAGAATATTCTAATATAAAATTCAGAATAGTTCAGTAGGCCGGATAATTCCATTAGTTTTTCTTCAGCGCGGTAAATTTAAATTTTGAATTCGTCGTGCGCGAAATAAATGGTCATTGAAGACGGCCAACTCGTTTAATCTGAATAGAGATCGAGTTAAAAATACTTTTCAATAAATCTTCAATTTCATCATAACGAACGAACCGCCGTTTTGTGTTTTTTTTTTCGTACGAACCTAACATCGAACTGGATCATCATCGGATGGAACAAAACAGAGTAAACGTTAAATAAGAAATTTCTAATTAATTTAGGTATTGCCGGCGATCAGAGTTAAATATACATTTAAATTGTCGTGAGTCCGGAGTGATGCGCTAAGAACTCTTGGCACGCGATGTCGTCGGGAATCGTTTGTTCGCTAGAATATGACATAAATTAAAGAAAATATAATACAAATAAAATCGATTCGATCAAACGGAAAATTAAAAAATAAAAATAAAGAAAATAAAACGATAACGATACGCGTGTCTGTGTGTATATGCATTCGCGTGTAAATGCATCTCATTTCGTTAAATACAACAATTAAGTCGTGGACCGCACCAACGAAGCCGTGAAAGAAAAGTGCTCGGACGTATGCAAATATGACGCGCGAGTAGTACGCAGCAGGGAGTCGTCATCGTTTTGTTCCGGGTTGGTATATAGACAACAAAGTGTGCAGGAGTACAAAAAATAATAAGGAAAAAAAAACTGGTCTAAAAAAAAAATGAATATACACGGTTATAAATAATAGTAATAATAATGAAATTCTCCAACACCATCGGTAATGATAATCGCGTCGTTGATAGCAAATGTGACGTTGGCCGAAGATAAAAAATGGATTCATACGCGTTTTACCGTCCAATGATTAGCGACCGGTTTGTTTTGTAATAGATGCCTCTCACCACGACATATACGAGGAAGACAAAGATTTCGATTATAGAAAGTATCCCCAATTCCGAAAGGAGGTTAAAATCAGTGACGACTAAAATTGAATTAGCGCGCATTCTTTCAAGTGACGATGATTTCCTCCGCACTTTCTTGTTAAACGTTAACTTTAATCATTATCATCATCATCATCATCATCGCTTCCTCCTTACAGAGGATTGCGTACATCCATTACCGTTCGTACTAATAGTGATGAGAAAAACCAGATATTTTAAAAAACCGAATAATGGATAACTAGACGATACAAAAACGGATGATTATTCTGATGATTTTCATCTCATACTACATACACTTCTGTTTCTGTGTACAGTGTGTCATTTATATTAATAAAAAGACAACACTTCTTAAAATTCATTTTATATATATATATATATCGGTTAATACAGTGAAATTAATACGAACGATTTTATTTTTAATTCTTAAAACCACTTTACGACTTTAATGAATCATCCGAATCAAATCATTGAAATGCATATTTAATAACTGCGGCAAAATTGTCTATACAACTAACTTCGTGCGAATTTCTAGACAATTCTAAATAAAGAAGGGACAATAGAACATCTGTTTTGATTATTCATTATCTGCTTATAATCATCGGATACTGATTACAGATGTTTAATAATCGGTTATTTTTCATTCGGATGATCTCATCACTAGTGTCTAGCGTCCGTATTGAGTTCTTTCGGGTTCTTACGCGGAAAAAAAATAGGATCGAAATTTTAAACTAATTTCATCTTTGTAATAATTTTGAAAACGGTCTTATTATGAGAAACAAAATGATTTTTAAAATATGATAAAATTCAAATTATATCACGGGAAATTGTTTTTTATTTTTTTTTTAAAGTAACGACATTGGGGAACTGATCATTTAGAACAATTTTTAATAGTCTCCACTCTCCGTCGCTATACTAGATTTTAAACGTATTTCTGATTTTAAAAAATTATCCTCCATACTAATTGACAAATCTCATTCATACGAACTTTTGTAACCAACTCATTCACACGCATAATTACCGACAGATTTATTACACTTTTAAAACCACGTAAAATGGAATTCATCTTCTTCGCCATATCGGGAAAATTGTACATCATGCCAGAAGTCCAAAAAGTTAATTATTTTCCCATCCAATTTCAGGACGTCGTTAAAGGTACAGTTATACTAGAAAATGTATATGAATTCAAGTTTGTAAGTGAAAATAAATAGAGATGGAACAGATCGCAGAGAGACAGGAATTGCCCGGGCGAAAACAGCATTTAACAATCTGAGCTCGTAAGCCAAAGCGTGAGCCTAAATCTAAGGAAAAGAATAATAACAGGTTACGTCTGGAATGTGCTAAAATACGCCTCTGAAACGTGGACAATGGGAGCAGACTGCGAAAATAAAATAAACGCTTTTGAAATTTGGAGCTATAGAAGGCTGATGAAGATATCGTAGATAGAGACAAATTCCGCTGTATTGGCAAAAGCAGAAAGTAGACTACTTGAGGATAATGAAAATGGAAAATTGAAATACCTGACACATAAAATTCCAGAGGATGGAATGTTCACGATAGCAATGCAAGGAAAAATTACCGGAAAATCAATAAGAGGAAGAAGACGACTGGAACTGGTGAAAACGAACACACAGAACTTACAAGAGACAATTACTCTCTCAAGAAAGCAAAATGATAATGGTGATGATTGATATATATATATATATATATATATATATATATATATATATATATATATATATATATATATATATATATATATAGAAAGAGCAATGTGCAAATACACGTATATACATGTACACACAAATGCATGCACATAACATGTGTCTCTACAGCACCTGTTAAAGTAGATAAATATAACAAAGTTAGTTAATTATATGCTTATAATTACTAACTGGTATTTCCTGAATACACAACATATAGCAATAATAATAAGTAATAGCAATAATAATTATAATAATACGTTATACAAAAACAACACTAATAGTAATAATAATTTAATTTTTCAAGGATGAAACGGTTTATATTACAAACATTAAATTAAAAATTAAAATATATTTTTCAAAGATGACCAAATATTTAGGGAAAGTAAGATTTATATATATATATATATATATATATAATAAATTCATAAATCAATTAATCAGTTAACATTAATTGCGAAATCTTCAGGTAAACGAATTTTTGCACGTGAATTAGAACTTTTTGCATATCTATTGGCATCAGAAAAATGTACCAGTCAATGACACGCTGGTACGCTGTTATTATAATAAAGCATACGTCTATATTTATGAACACGTTCGATTACCACTTGTTCGTCGCGTGTGAATATCTGCATGCGTGTGTATGTGTTGGTTTGTGTCGCAAAGAAAAGTGACCCGACAAAATAAGAAAACAAAACGGTTGAAAGTTTATGAAGTGGACAACAGAATAAGCGAAAAGCCACATGACACAGAACACCGAAGATATATGCCAGTATTACCGTCAATAATATATTATGCAGATTCCCAGGACGCGATTATAAAATAAGGACCCCCTGCTTAGTAAACGAATAACTAGGAACATTTAAACGCACACACACGCATATACCGAAACTACATTCAACAGTGTACCTAATGTAGACGCATAAATCGCGGAGACGAATTTATATAAATAAATCTTCGAAAACTTGATTAATTATTTTTAAACAGGAATTCCAGTTTTTTCTCTTATTTCTGTATCATAAAAGTAACGGAATAATTTACACGTTACTATTTTTGCTTTTCTTAATATATATATATATATATATAAAATATAGTTTTCATCTAACGAATAACAAGAATAATAATAATAATGATTTAATGGTGATAATGCTTTTAAGCGGTTCCTTTTATTATTCATAAAGAAGTTACTGAATATATAAATGATCAAGATATGACATCACGTCTTCCATTAGGTTTTATATATATATATATATAATTTCTTCAAAATATTTTTTTAAATGTAATTTCTTTCTTTTTTAGTAGTTTCGCTTATCACTATTTGTTAATCATTTATCTAACGACCGTCGATTTAAAATACTGGAATAAATAGGATCGCCTCTTCACGGTTGAGGATGGTTTTTTATATTTTCTTCAAACTCTGGATGGTACTTAACCCTTTCACTTTATCGATTTTTAACGTGAAATTATGTACGCGCAACTATTTAACGTATACGATGAATATGACTTATTTCATATTCATCGAAAAGATAAAATGATCTTGTAACAAAACTAGAGAACCAGGCCCGCACTAATAAAACGAATGTTCTCTCACCAAAGAAACTTTCAAAAACGACGTATGACTGTAAACGATCAAATTAAAAACCACCGTTTAATGTCAATCGTTGATGTCAAATCAGAACGTAGGAAATACGCAACGACTAGGTTTCATCAAATATCGCTTATGAACCGCCTATCCATCCCTCCCATCCCAGAAATAGAAAATGCAAAAGAACAAGAAATCGCCACGTTCCGACACAGTAGTAGTAATAGTAGCAGTAGTAGTAGTATGGTCAAATGGAACGAAGAAATAAATATAAAAGTATTGCACCAAGTAGACATTAAGATTTGTACAACAAATGAATAACCGGAAGATTGGACAAAATTTTTATACATTCCAATATATATATATATATATATATATATATATATATATATATATATATATATATATAAAGAGGAAATAAATAAGAGCGCGGCAATTATAGACTAATTGCCTTAGTCGTGTTAGCGAAATCATCGTATACGATCGTGGAACGTCGAAAAGCGCATCTTCTGTCTTAGATCGCGCAATCGCATGCAGGATTTATGCCTAGGAAAAATGCGCGAGAACAACTGCTTAATGTACGATAAGTAATTCAGAAAGCTTATGAATATAACATTTCGACCGTATTTCGCTTTTTTATAGATTATGCAAAGGCTTTTGACTGGAATAAAAGATAACATGTTCCGAAGCACAAAAACTTTTAAGATATGAAAACGATATCGGGGAAAATTTTAAAGCACAGTCAGCATTCTATCCCCCAAGCTATTTAATATACATATATAGTGAATTGATAATGCGCCAAGTAACGCAATGTTGGGGAGGTGTAGTAGTCGGCACAAAATTTTAGTATAAACGGACGTACATAATGGTAAATTGTAGTTTCCTTCATTAACTGGTTTAATCGAATTATTGTCGCATTTATTTAATATAAGAACGTATAAAAAAGAAATAAACCGAACTGGAAAATAAATTATTAATATCATTATTATCGGCGGTGATTGTTCTGTTTTACAGCGATTTATAATTTTTTTAAATTATTATCTTTATTTTCATTATTATTTTTATTATTATTAATTATACAAAAATTAAATACCAGTGGTTAATTAATTATAAGTAAGTTATACAACTGGCATATGATGTGTGTACATGTATACATGCATGAATTTATATATATATGTATATGTGTGTGTTTGTAAGTGTATAAGTATGTATAAAAAATTAAACGATAAGATAATAACGTTACGAATACTGTTAAATATTTATGTCTGTATTATACAGTTATTATAGGAAAAAATTAATTTCTCTTATATTCAATCGGTATCGTTTATTTAACAATGATTCTACTGGAAACGTTCGTACATCTGAAATTCGTTCAACTCTTTTATTCGGTAAATTGTCAGTTGTCAATACCGAACTAATTTAAAATCGTTTAAACGAAATCGAGTTATTGACTTTTTATTTTTTTGTTATCGGTTTGTTCGCTGCTACAAGAGCACCCGAAAGGAATTATTGGATATTATATAAAATTAATCGTATCTATATTTAGCAGAAATTGAAGTTGTGTTGCAATTTAGTCATCTGAACTTTCGAGGTCGGAATGTGAAGTATTGTGGACAATCGAGAAATAAATTCCCGGAGTGTTAAGGGTGTCCGGACGCAGCGAGAACGGTGGATCTGTTTTATTTACAATGTAGCCACGAATCGATGCAAAGCGTAGACGAGATAGAACTCCTACTATGTAAAAAAGATGTCCGAGGAAAATAATGAGAACGTATATAAGGTGATTAGTTGTAAGAATAACATTCCATAGATCGCAAAAGGTTTCATTCGTTTTGTGTTTGGTGAATTTTTTTTTGTTAAACCTCTAACACCGGATTATTCGGACCATCACCAAAATTCTTACAATTAGACTATTCTAAAGACGAATAGAACAAAATTCGTTAACACGGTTTTGGTATTTAAATTGTTTTCGTCGTCCAAGTAAAACACGGAAAAAAACAAAAAAGCCGAATAAAAAATTATTTTCCGATATTATTACAATAATAATTAATAATTATTATTTATTATTATTATTGTTACTATTAGGGCGGTTGAGCCTGATGGTTATTATTAGCTTATTTTATAACTTCGAACGAAACCATTTATTTTTTAAACGGTAAATAGAAAAAAACCTGTTGTCCAGAATTCTATCCATAAACGTCATTTTATTAGTTGTAAAATGAGAAATTAGAAAAAGCAAAAACAACAAATATTTACAATGTGAGGACGACTTTCAACTATAATAATATTGCTCGTAATAATATGTAATAACGATAATAATAATAATAAAACTTGCATTATACATCGACGCCTGCGTGATAATAAATAAATAAATAAATAAATAAATATAATATATATATATATATATATATATATATATATATATATATATATATATATATACTAGCAAGCTTAGAAATAATATTAGATACTTAAAGAATGCCGAGCTGATAAGTCGTAAAACTATATTTATACTTTAGTACGTTTATTTCGTCAGGATCTCATTTCTGTATTTTTTCTTTTATTTTATCCATTTTTTGTCGGGATTTTTCATTTCATCTTTATAGATTACTATTTCAATTGTAAAGACTTTAACAGAAATTCTCATTTAACTGGACGAATAGTTTCCAATATCTTTCAATCTCGCGTTTAACGACGTGAAAACCGAATTCTTTCAAGTACTAACGTATATACGGAGATGGGAGTGAAAATTCCACTTTGGCTATATATATATATATACACACATAGTTTTCTTCTTCGATCATAATTCCTCGTAACAGCTTCGTAATTTTGTCTACCATCAATACCTGACAATCATTGCATCTGTACATCTAAAATTCAATAGCTCGACGTATCCGCGCGTTTTTCCACGCTTAAAACTCGGAGAAGTCTGCTATAGCGCTAGATTTCGAATGTAAGCAGCCACTTCGATAGTTCTGCACCGTGTACAGAAATATTATTGAAAAATTAAAAGTTGGGACACGAGTTGAACATTTTTTAATGGGAGAATAATATACAATATACGTACTTCAAAAAATGATAAAATAAATAAATCAGCAGAAAAGTACGGAATGCAGATTAATACGAAAAAGACCAAAGTAATGACAATAGGGATAAAACCGCAACAAACGAATACGGTAATCGACGGAACAAACATAGAGCAGGTTTCATCATTCAAGTACCTGGGAAGCTCCATTACTGAAAATGTGCGTAGCTCCCAAGACATACGGGAACGACTTGCCATAGCGAAACAGGCTATGCTGAAAAAAATAAAAATAATAACCAACAGAACAATGCCCATAGAGCTGCGAAAACGCATTATAAAAACATACGTGTGCCCAGTAGCATTTTATGGATCGCAAACATGGACGTGCACAAAACGAGAAGAGGATAGGATAGAAGCATTTGAAATGTGGTGCTGGAAGCGGATGGAGATAAGCTGGACGGAGAAAACAAAAAACACCAAGAAGTTTTAAAACGGGCAATGAAAGGCGGCAAATGATGAACCAGATTAAAAAACGGAAACTATGTTGGATGGGCACGTGTTACGACATGGAGGATTGCTGCGAGATGCAATTGAAGGATATATACCAAGAAAACGAATAAGAGGTAGACGACGATTAAGCTGGATAGACAATCTGAAGAAGGAATTCTCCAGTTACTCGGAAATGAAAAGAATGGTCAATAGCCGATACGAGTGGAAAAAGACAAGCATAGTGTTGCACCAGATGATGATGATGACGTATACTAGAGTGCTCGACTATCAACCCGACGGTCAGATGTTCTAGATAGATATATCTTGTTCTTATCTATACCATCTCCGATCGGACTTCAGCGACCGATAATGGTATTTTGTTTAATTCCGGCCTGTGTACTATTGTTGGAGATCCAAGCACCCCACTGAAGTTTTCTTCTGTCTACGCTTCTGTTGCTAACAATTTCGCTTGTAGTACCACGAAGGATGATATTTTTCATTTTCTTACTTCACGAACATATATACCAATTTATATTTTTTACGTTAAACCTCTACATTGTATACGTGTCCAGGCTGCCCCCCCGTACACTTCAAGTAGCGATTAGCGTATAAGTTGTTGGAATACTTTAATTTCTACTTCTGTTTATTTGGCCTTCTTTAAATACCGTATAATAATTTGTAAACGTAAATAATTACACGCGTCGCTAACGATCAAATTTCGATTATACAAACGATAACGACTTATAACAATTTACAACAAATTAATTATATACCTACGCTGCTCGAGAGTGTACGTAAATTTTTAAGCAGTCTACAACAATTTTCGAGAGAAATTAATTTTCACCTAGCGAGCAATGAGCAACATTAAGGACATAATGTTTCAACGATGGCGCATACGACAAATATAGGCGTGAAACATATATTTGTAACTAGCTGTAAACTCGCTAAACTGAATCGAACACTAGACACATTTGATAATGGGACGAATAATTTTTATTTTATATACGAATAAATTATTATTAAGATAAAACTTCGAATTAAATATAGGATGAATAAAAAGGAATCATCATCATCATTTAGTCGTAACTCCACGTAAGAGTATCGTGATCAAGGTTTTCCATATTTTCTGCCTCCATCCTTGACGATCTTCGGCATCATGAACGCATCTTGAAAATATCATCCGAAATGCGGCAGTCATATTGGTACTCTGCCTTCTGGTCGCACACTATTCATTCTTCCCATAACTATTGCTCTTTCGATTCCATCATGTTTTCGTATGATCTGACCGAAAAATTTCATAATACGTACGAGTAGTTCTTCCATCCACGAAACCCGAAGGAACCGCCTCCAGCACCGTACTTCGAAACTATTTATGCGAATTCGGATTTTCTGATCGTCCACGTTTCTGCACCATACGGGAATATTGAAAAAACCAGGTTGCGTATAAGTTGAATTTTAATATTTTTCGTGACAGAGGAGTCTTTCCATATCCGGGTTAGTTTAACCATCGCACTCCGTGCTAGTTGAATTCTTCTCTCGATCTCACCTTCGGAGCCTCCTTTAAATATAGGACGAGTAAAAAGGACTAGGTTTTATTACAAGTTAGTTTACCTGTACAATCTACGACCCGAGTGACCCAGAGAAGACGGGACGGTATTAAATTTTGACTGAAATTTTCTTTAAAAATAGGAAAACGAGAGATTGGCTCACAATCATTCGCGGAACGCAATATCGTTCGGATGAGCGCCATTTGCAACGATACGTTCGTTCGGTCTTTTTACAACATTTTCGAAGACTTTTCCGAGCATAGCTGAATTTTCGAAATTACTTCGGAAATCCCGCGTATGTGTTTCGTAAACGCGATTCTTAAGGTATGCCCTAAAAAAAGAAATCGCGTAACTTTGAATTCTTTTCGAAACTATGCACACTGTCGTGATCGAATCGCGCCGAAAATAACGTTCCACGCATTATACGCGCTCCTTCCCGTTATAGAGTTGATAACTAAAACTGGCCGAAAACGAATTTAATACGGAGCGCACGCGGTTTTCGTTGTTGCAGTTTCACCAACTGCTCTATTTAAAAAAGCAAAACAGTCCTTCTTCTCCGGGTTATGCTCTGGTAAAAAGTATATCGCGGGAAATAGATTATAGCCGTGTATGTATAGGAATCGGATGTAAAAAATAATCCAAATCGTTAGCATTTTTTACAGCGCGTAGTGGAACTACGAAAGATGCTAATTGAACTAAATGCGTAGTTAAATAAAATAGGCATTAAAATTAAAATTACATCAAAAAACAAAATTAATCACAAATAGCCGAATGGAATTACGGAAGAAAAATAGACGATCTAAGATAAAATATTAAAACGGCAAAAATGGCGCGAAAATTACGGTCGCGTCTAAAATAGAAAAATTCGTATAACCGCGGTGTAAACATACGGACATTCAAAAAGACTAACATCAGGAAGATAAGACACACACGACGAGTGAAATCTTAATATCGAATATAAAGCGAACCTCTGCGTTGTACGGTGATAGCTCACTTGCATGATGACGTAATACGAGTTGCAGGGAAAAAGTTTGATAAGAGAAAATTGCGAACAACTGGGGAAAGCCTTAGCAGCGGACCGACGTAGATTAACGGCATTATACAATACACATAAATCTAACCGACATAAAATGCACCTCCCTGAAAAACTATTAACGATAATAATTTTCTTGATTTTCTTATATTTCACACGAGGAAAGCGAAACTTTAAAAAGAATAAAACTATAATTTAAAAAATAAAACTCGAAAATTCCAACATACAAGCCAATTATTATAATCTGGACTGAGATCGTCTTAAACCGGTACGTGTGGCTAGAGCAAACGGTCCAGGAAATTAGACCAGTTTTCGGCGCGTCACAAAGACTAACGTGCGTGTATGCTGCTCGTGGCTAATAGATATTCCTGTATATGTATACGTAGTAGACCAGATGAGCAATTTATTCGCCAGAATGAGCAACTAAAGAGTAATTCAAGTGTACAGCCCGGTGAAAATTTCGAAACCGAAGACGATAAAAGAGGAATAAGTGAAACGGAAAAAAGAGATAAAGAGTTGAAAGTTATACATAAGAAATTCCTGTCTCTAGTGTGTGTATCTGTCTGTCATGCTCGTACGAAAAATGAGTAAACCAACGAGAACACTACGAACGTAATAAATTAAACCTCGAATATTATTCGCGGTTCGTAAATAAATATTCGCGTCTTCCACGAATACCTCGAAAATCGACCATCGTGAGAGTTGAAAGTGCACGTAAAAGAACCGGATTATGATATGGAAATTGATTCGCGTCGTTATTAATTATAATCGGATTTTTTCGAGACGCCGATTTTTAACGGAAAGTTTCCAAAATTTAGTCGAACCGGCTGAAAAATTTAGTTCGAGCTGAAAAATGTCCAAGATTACCGGTCATATTCGTTAGACGTTAACATTAAGCGTTATTGCTTGAAAATTTCTACACTATTTTTGTTCGAAATTTACATAACCATTTTTGTCGACGTACGTAATTTTGTTTTTTCATGTACTTTATTTTTTATTTTTGGAAAAAAGGAGGACGATAACCGATTAATATCGAAGAATTTTGAAGAAAGATTTTCTCGTGTAAGCGGCAGTTGAAGAAAATCTGTTTTTCGTCAGAGAACGCCCGTTACGTCTGGAACGTAAACGAATTTAAAGTACCAAGGAGAAATAGTAACGCGGAGTTGAAGAATCGGTTAAACATGAAGACCAATCGTAAACGAAGGAAGTGCCTGCGATAGATATTAGATCTGAAGTGAGTGCCTTAACGAGTGCACCGTAAAAAATAAATTCCGGAATATTCCGGAATTCGGCCGTATGAAATAACTATACCGTGCGGTAGTATAGCAAGTAAGTCAGTTGTCGCACCGCTTATGTATCTAGAATTTAAAGTAGTAGTAGTGTTTTAACGACGCCAGAAAGCTTCGGAAATCCGATAAAATTAAATATTGACGTGACGAATAGGAATTAAGTCGAGATAAAAACTGAAGGGATTTTAAAATGATTAAACTTTCGGCAGTATAAATTAAAATGAACGAGAAGGATACGGACGATTTGGAAACATTGTTTAATTATGTAACGGAGCGATGAAAATACTAGAATACGATTATTTGTCAAGTATGATGGAGTTCAAATTAATGTAGGAAGAATGAGAAGCAATCGAAGGTAGATGCGTCATATTCAAAATGTTGGTGAAATAAAATGAAGGACGGGATGCAAGTTATATTTTCGGAACTTACAAAAGGCATTGGCGAGTAAGGAATACGAGACGTGGTGAAACGCAATCTTTACTAGAGTGCAGTAATTTCACTAGAAAATAATAAAATATCAGATCAAATTAGTATCGAACAGCAGCGCTGTATACTGTCTCCTATATTGTTCAATATATACGCGGAATAGGCCTTTAAAGAAGCTCTCGATAACGGGAAAGAAGGCGTTAAAATTTGCGACGAAATTATTAATAAAATTAGATACGCAGACGACACAGTTCTGATGGCTGAAAGTGCAGAATATCTTGCTATATTAACAAAAGCGGCGGAAAATGTATGCTTAAAAATATGGATTATTAATTAACGCGAAGAAAACTAAAGTAATGGTCAAATTATCCGTACCATGTAGATATAACGATAAACAATGGAAGACCAAAACAAGTCGATAAATTCAAATATCTCGGTGCCTGGATTAATAAGGATGGAAACTCGGACGAAGAGAAATTGGATGTCGTATTGAGCAAGCTCTGCCTTCGTAAAAATGAAGAAGATGCTAACAGCTCATGACCTGGATCTTGATTTAAGATTCAGAACTCCGAATATGTCTGGTCAGTGTTACTATATGGTGTGGAAACTTGGACACTGACGTCCAGAACACTCGATAGACTAGGAGCTTTCGCGTTTTGACGCTATCGACGTTAGGATCCCGTTGATCAAAAACATGATAAATGTTGAAGCGCTGCAGGTAATGAAAAAAGAAAAAGAACTACTCGATATTATTAAAAGAAGAAAAATTTGTGATGCGCGGCCCAAATACACACTATTACAGAATATAATAATGAGGAAAGTAGAAGGAAAAAGAATAGTTAGGCGAAGAAGATTATCTTGGTTCCAGAACTGACGAATTTGGACAAGTTGCGGCGTTGAAGAACTGTTTCACACAGCACCGGAGAGGAATGCGTATAAAGAATTATAAAGAATTAGTGAAACTTGCCAATAGACGAGCCTAAGATCGAGATCGGTCATGGCGCTGGAGAATAAGAAGATAATATTAATTACGAATTTTTATGCGATAATAATTATTGTAAAACGTTCGAGAAGGTATAAACGGTATATATTATGTAAAGATGTGTGTGTGTGTGCGAAATTTTGCAGTGTCGTTTGTATTTCTACGCATTCGTATTTGTCACACTCGAATGACCCCCCCATCTTCAGGAGGTACAAACATCGACCTTGGTTTGTCGGTATATGATTTTTAAATAACCATATGGAACCACCGAAATATACCTTCAGCTACTCTGGCAATTTCATGTGCTGATTTTTTTTTCGAATAAATAATTCTTTAATGTTCATTTATGTCGTACCGATATTAATGCGGGTTCCTTAAACATCTACTTATTTAACAGTGTGTTGGAGGAATATTTTAATGACGTTCGAGCAAAATATTAATATATTATCGCTCAGTTTTCAAACAGTTTCCTAACGAATTATCAGCACGAAGAATCCTTTTTCAAATATCCTTTTTTACTTCTAAAAGTGAATATCCTTCCTTCTAATATATATATGCCAATACATATGTATACTTTTTCGAAACAATCAAATATCGACATACGAACGCCTAAATTGTATACGAATTAGTCAGTTTAGTCGATAAATTATATAAATATTTTACAAGTATCCTTTAATTCTTCGAAGTTCATAAAATATCTTTTCGCATAAAATAAAATGGAAAAAAAAATGGAACATCTAAGTTCGACAGTCCTCGACGAAGAATACTCAATGTATATGTATTTAGATACGCTAGTATTTTCTAGCTTGAATATGCCACAAATTATATGATGCCCGATGTTATCAATTTTATCAATAATTTCTTCATAATTTAATAATCGCATATGCCTACTAGATACGTTTGGATATACAGTAATTAGCTGTTTACAAGTTAAAAAAAAAAAAACAAAAAAAAATTAAAAAGTATATAAAATGAAACACTTTTGATCATCTAGAATCCTTCCAAAAACCACAAAAAAATGTTGATCGTTGTGGGGTCCATGTGTAGGTGTGTAAGAGTTAACGGGAGGCTACACTATGCGTATAAAAAGGAAAATGGAAAATGTACTAAGTTAAGACATCTGGCGATTTAAATACTAAAAATTGAGACGACACCGGCAAAAATTTTAGCACGCACCTGTTTTAAGAAATAATAGGTAAAAAATTACCTGAAGCCGTAACTAACTAACCGCGAACAGATAATGGTAAAAATGATAGCCGAAGCTTAGGAATTATGCTAAATAGAATGTATTGTATAGGAAATATCGCTGGAATAATTGAAATGTTAAGTAAACGCATAATAAAGTGACGAGAGAATATGAGAGACATATCGTTGAAATTCTAGGAAACGTTCGAAGAACGACAAATTTGCTCCTAATGAACGAGTCTATATGGAAAAGGTTTCGTTTTAAACCTGCACGAATCGGCTCAATTAGCGTGAAGTACGAACCTATTTGTATTTTCTTAACTATTTGTTCCGTTAAAACTGTATATTATTATTATTATTATTATTATATGTATTTAACCATCCATCCCAAAAGTTACGAAAATTAACCAGACTGGTCGATCGTTCAATTTCGAACTGTGAAAAGAAATTAAAAGGTATATATATATATAATATGAGAACATATGCGTGTGTGTGTGCAGTGTTTACTTACGTTTATCGTCGTCTAAATTGAAACTGTTTCATCTTACATTATATGTTCCAGCTCTATCAAAATTATAACTCGTCTATTGTTATTTATTAATATCTACATTTGATGGTCTCATCGTAATACCAAATTTTGCACATTATTAAATTAAAATTTCATTTATTTTTATTTCCTCGTCATATTTGTTTCTTCCTTACTCCGGCTAATTATCGTAAAATATAATTTATTTTATTTAATATGTTTATTGTCGTGCAATTAGCTTATCTTTAATCGTAATAATAAGAAATATTTTTATTTTCTTCCTAACTTTCAAACTACCTCGTTCAATTTCGTGCGATATATTTAACTCGGAAATTTAATACATTCGCGTTTCAATTATAAATCGGAACATTGGCTTTTATATATTAATTTGTACACCTATACGTATATTACATATATATATATATATATATATATATATATATATATATATGTATATACTTATTATTGTTTAGAACTACTTCATATTTCACCTTTATACAGAACTGCCCCTTCTTCTGCAGCGATCTCCTACCTCTTGATTTATTTTTAATCGAAAGAGCAGTTACTTCTGAATACAGAATTACACGTAACTTTTTACAAACTAAATCGCTTAAATTTCTCGATAATTTTAATAATTCAGATATTGATGCAAATTTGCCCATTAAAGCAGTTAATAAAATGATTAGGTGCAAAATTATCAACTTGTGACAATCACGTTGGGATTTGAGCAACACTGGAAGAATTACCCACTCATTCTTTCCAGATATTTTAGATAACGTTAACTATAAAAATATGAATATAACCTTTTTAAATGAGCAGGTTCTGTCAGGTCGTGGTAATTTTGGTGAATATCTGTACAGATTTAAAATCACTAATATTCCAAATTGTAAATGTTGCAACCTAAACACACCTGATACAATCCATCATTGCATTTATGAGTGTTCATTCCTAAAGGAGATAATTTCATAATTGATAATACCTCTCCACTTGTAATAAACAAAAATAACCGCACAGCATGGCTACAATATTTTCACTTAATAATGAAAAAAAAATTTAGTTTGAAACAATAGATCCTTTAATATAGTTTTAGTAATACAAATTATTTTGTTTAACTTTCTTATCTATGTTCTTATTCTTATTTAATTACCAACACTGTTTCAAATATAACTTGTTAATTTATAATTGTATATAATTAAAATTAGGTAATGTAATTTTTTTTTTGTTTTTAAAATATTCTCTGGTATATATGAAATTCTTAAATGCAATGGTGACTAAGTATAAACATCACCACTGCATATTCGTTTACTCGCTTAAATATTCGTCTCCTGTGTTAACTTGTTAGTACACATTGCACCTTACTCACATCACTCTAGTTTACAATTTGTAATTTATATAATATAATAAGCACACAACATGTCTTTTGTACACAAGTAACCTAATAAACTTATTATTGTTTATATTTTTCTGCGAGTTTTAAAATTTATTTACCTCGCGAATTTTATCGTAAGAAATTGTTATATTTATGATTTATATTTCAAATTTTAATCTTTCATTATGCAACTCCGACTAATTCGAATTTTATATCCGATTTAGTTCACTATTCGTGCGCATCATCACAAGTTTGACAGTCCTAGGCCTAACATTTTAATTCATGGTAAATAACTTCCAGTCCGACCGATTATGCGCAGCTCTTTTCATTTTCCAGTATTGATTTAATGTTGTCACGTCTACCACGACCTATTTTCACTGGAATCTGCCCTTCTATTACATCGCGTAACAGACCAAACCATGTTAGAGTACATGCCCCATCTAGGTTAATCTTTTCTTTATCGAATATAAAGGTTCGTTTATACATATTTAAATGTTTACTTTTTTAGCTTTATTTTCTTGAAACATATTGATTGATTGATTAAGTTTAGCCTATTTTTACAAGTATATTAATCTCAAATAGGACGAGGTTTCGAAACATTTTCCTTTTGTTCTTCATTCTTCTATCTGCACCGTCTATACGATAGGTCCGTGCTATCGGCAAACGGAGGATTATTTAAAGATAGTAAGGAAGGAAAACATCTAACTTTAGTCATGTTTGGAAACGAAATTTATCTACGTGTAAATTATACGATGACGTGATTAATACCTAAGACACAGTCCAACTAGTGGGACTGAGACATACTTAAGCTAATATCTCGTGAGATAATAAGCCGGACAGCAAATTTTACGCCCCGACCTAATAGGAATTATAAATTTATAGAAATAATAATAATGATAATTCGCTCGTATCGTAAGCCTACGATTCCGAGAAAAACGTAATCCGAAAAATCGGTTAAAACTATTTTTTTTTCTTTTTGACTTTCCGACGATGTTGTAGAGAGACTTTTATCGCGAAATCCAAATTATTTTATCGAGAAACCGATTGTTCCGACAAAATACTTTTAGATTTGGCGATAACAGGACGCTAGGACATGATCCTAAAAAAATACTAAATAAGAGAATATCTTATCGAAACGCGGCATCTCGAATACCCTATTTATAACTTATCGATCTAAGATTCAAAGATCTTCTTCAGAAAGAATCGATCGCATTTTCCGGTTCAGTCGTCGAACATTTACTGGATGAAACCGTTAAGTAATAAATTATCGCGCGGAAGAGAAAATTAACAAAGGCGACCAAAAAAAAAAACACAAAAGAACAAAAAACATCGCCTTATTAAATAGTAGAACAGACGGACTGTCCAAAATTTTTTGGAAGCAACACGCTCGATTCTCTGATGATTCTCTTCCAAGTTCCAACCGACCCAGACCGGTTGATGGTGTGAAGAAAAACGAATGGGTAACTCTGGATATTACCGGTCGCTACATCATTGCTACTACTATTACTACTAAAAACTACTAAACTACTATTGTAGCAGCTCTAGGAAAATAACATCGCCTCAGTTTCGGTGGTTGTTGAAGAATTCTTTAATTCGGCGCGGACGTCTTAAAAAATAATAAAAATAAAAACCTATCCTTATAGCGTAAGCGCTAGGAAGGTGATGGGCTGGGGGGAAAATAAATAGGCAGGTATGTTATATACGCGCTTTCACAGACAATGTGTACGTAAAGCTTACCTAGTGTATACACGTCCCGTGTGCTGCGTGTGATTTTAGAGGTATCCAAAAGGAATGCGAGTATCTCGGTAAAGTTGCTCGTTCCGTATCATTAGACAACACAAAGACAAACAAGGTGACTACTGCTCAATACTGGCCAAGCGACACGATCGACAAAATTGTTGAGTATATTTACTAGGACGTATTGTCTTCCGGCAATTTAACCAGAGTGCAGTCGACACAACGCTGGAGACTAACAGCGCAAAAACAGAATCTCTTAAAACAAGAACAGACGCGCGAATCTAACTATTTTATTTCTTTAATTTTTTATTTTAAATCTTTTTTTTGTACTATCACAAAAAAAAAAGAAAATAAAAGAAAATGACAAACTCACGAAGACCGTGTAAAAAATTTCTACATACACTATCGTACGTCGATATAATATATAGCCCGTTAACCTCAGTCAGTAAGTTGTCAGTCAACATATTTTTCACGAAACTTTATATATATATATATATATAATATATATATATATGTGTGTGTGTATGTATGTATGTATAAATCTTATTTCGATTATACCATTGTGGACTACGATTTAAGATCAATATAAAAAGGAAAAAACTATTGTAATTCTGTTATCGCGAAAATCGATCTATTACGGGATGACTGGATTCTTAAAATTACATCTTGATTTTACGCGAAATAGTTATTACGTCGTCCGATTCAATTCACGATTGGTCACCCGAAGAAGAGACGGCTGCAATGAGTATTGAAATAATCGGAACGGGTATTTCGTTCTATTTAATATTAAACGAATTTGACGACACCGTTAAAAAATAAATTAAAATTTTCAACCTTACCTGTCAGCCCGATAACAAATATATGTATATGTATGTAATCTATATAGGAATTTGGGAAGTGTGTTCTTTGGAAATTTCTTAAGTTCGTAAATATCGCGTTAGTAAAAAAATAAAAATTACGAAAAATTATTAATAAACATATGCCGGACATTTTCAAAAAATTTTTACGTAATATACTCTTACAATGTATAGATGAAATAATTAATAAACGTGCAATTATTAAATGTAATTTTTGAACAAAACGGCAAGTCATTGTATTAATTTTTCAAAGTTGTCACAACGATAAATCCGATAGAATTCAAATTATAAGCTCGCAACTCGCCAATTTTACAGTTCAATTTTCAGTTGAAAGCTAAGCATATCAAAATGAAAAATTACGTACACGTATATATATATATATATATATATATATATATATATATATATATATATATATATTTAGTACTCGAAGATTACCGAAAGCTTTGTTAAAGATTATATTTATAATTTCCCCGATTCAAAATTTATAATATGCGAAACCGAAATGAGTTAAGGGTGAGCGATTAATTATGTAATTATCGCGATGGTCGTAAGTATTAATTCGAGCGACTAAGCTCTAAAAAATCGTAACAAAGACCCGGAAAACACGATCTAATATCTTATCTTGAATTCTCCGGTTAACTTCAAAGTGGTAAGAATATTACGTGCAAAATTACGCGCATTAAAGCCAAATATACATCCGGATAAAGTATGATGTATATCACGAACATTGCACCGATATACAAATTACTATTATTTAGTGGACCAGTTCTATGGCGTACCTAAAACGAATGCCAATATTATTTATAATAATTATTATTATGATTACTATATAAATTTATTGAACAAATGTAAATGTAATCAGAAGAATTATTGGAGTATATGGGAAGGAAACGTTTGCAATTACAGAGCTTAAGATTAATAATGAATTAGTTTCGGTTGATGGAAGTTAGAAATTAATTCCTAAATATATATTAATGGCTATTTTCGGAGTGCTGTTAATGAAACTGTACAACAGTGTAGTGAAAATAACTTCGTAATTGAAAGTGAGAATTTAACTACTAATTCTTTCGTCTCTTTGAGCTTTGCAATAGACGATATTCAGGAATCGATATTGTCATTATGTAATAAATCTTCTTTCGGGAATGATAAAATTTCAATTGGCCTAGTTAAAGATAACATTAACTTTTTCTCGGAACCTCTTTATCTGTTTAATCATTCTGTTACGGATGGAAGATTTCCTGAAATACTAAAATTAGGAATTACTACACCTATCTATAAAGGTGTAGACAAAGCGGATATAGTAAATTATAGATCGATCTGTATACTGTCGACTCTCTCGAAAATATTCGAAACTAGTACGAAACGGCTACTGATAAATTATTTACGAAAGATAATTTTTTCTTAGCGTTAATCGGTACGGATTCGTCCCCGGCAAAAGTACAGATGATGCGTTATTTGAACATATATCCTATATTGCTGAATGTCTTGAAGAAGATCTGAGTGTATTTCGACTTACGTAAAGCTCTTGACATTAAAATACTTCTAAGGAAATTGTACAACTGCGGGTTTAGAGGATTTATACACAATTGGTTTAAGACTTACTTGTAAAATAGAAAGTATGTTGTCAAAATAAATAATACGTATAGTGGGTGTGAAGTGCACAGACCTCGGGAATGGTAATGTTTTAGAGCCTTACATTTTCTTAATATATATATTAACGATTTGCGTAATTAGACGTCGCTGAGAGAATATTAGTTACGCTTACGGTGCTTGCTCTAAATTCACGATATCCTAACATACTTCAGAATTTAATACAAAACGACGTAGACAACATTTATGAACGGTTGCATAGGAATCGGTTGGTTATTAATGTTACTAAAACGAAGTATATGATATATATTAATCAAGATTTAGCGTTGTGGAGAGATACATAAATATCGCTAGGAAAAGACGACAAATTAGTTAGAGTCGATGATATTAAATACTTAGGGATTCGGCTGGGGAGTTCACATTCGTTATATTTATCTAAAAAATTGAGAAGACTAAACTACCTACTGCATTACTTAAAGCGGTACTTTTCTCCTGTACACTTAAGACGAATTTACCTTGCTCTGTATCAACCAGTTTTAGTATATGGAATACTGCATTGGGATTGACCATATCAAACCTATTGAGCAATTGCAAATATACGTGTTAAATAGAATAATTTTTAATGAACATACAAACATTAAGGATAAACTTCTACCTGTACGAGATTTGTACATTCTATATCTGTTGCAATTTGTGGTCAGAAATCGTACTAAGTTTAATATATCATTAAATAAAGGTAATACACTAGGACGTGCGGATAATATAAAGCGCAAGTTTCGTAATTTAATAAAACCAGAATGAGAGACCGAGCAGTTTATGCTAATAGAATTTAATGTACTACCTCGAGAGCTAAAAATAGACCTAATTAATTAATTGTAAGCGAATATGGAAGAATTTATTCATTAAATATTTAATGATTATCTCTGCAACTAGAAATGTCTAAAATTCCAATTTTTTCAAAACATTTTATTTTTCGTTATTATTATTATTATCATTACTATCGTTGTCGTTATTATTATTGTAATTATTATTATCATTACCGTTAGTGTTGTTATTATTATTATTTAATAATATTATTATTAGTTAAACTTCATATTTACCTCGTTCTTATATGGGTAAGACTTTAACGTCACATTGTCTTCATGAGGTACATTCGTATATATATATATATATATATATGTGTGTGTGTGTGTGCATACGTATGAGTGTGTATATGTTTATGTGTGTACATATGCTGCGGTTATTCATATATATGTATCAGAAGAAGATGATCACGTGTATATAATAATATTAATGTCTCACACGGTTTATCGTTAGTTTGTGGGTGTATCTACAGTTATTTAAATTTATTTTCTATTTTTGGTTACATTTTTTCTTTTTTTTTTATTTTACTTTTTCGCGCGCATTATGATAATTTTAATTTTATTTTTATATAATTAAATAATTTATTAAGTAGTGTTTTATAATTTCTTTACAATTTTTCGCTTATTACTACCATGTTTGTAAATGCTAGAATATTAATTTGTTAGCCGGCGCTCGCGCAGTTTACGCGCATAGTCGGTCTATGTTTTATTTTCATCTATGTAAACTTTTTAATGAAATGCCATAATAAATTGAATTGAATTGAATTGAATTAAATTAAATTATTATTATTATTATTATTATTATTACTATTATTAAATATTAAATGCCAAAAGATATATGTATCAGGTAGGATATAGAAGCTATCATTGCCCTAACTTTCCTTAGGCGATAACTTTTCATTATACGCACACAAGACAGAGGAAGGAAATGTATAGATGCTCGCATACGTCAGGTCCAAAATACACGTACACACTGTGAGACACACACACACACGTGTGAAATATTTCCAAAAACTACGAATAGAAGAAATTATGTTTAGTTCGGTACATAGAACTAAAAAGTAGGAAAAAAAAACATCAAATACTCTTTATTTAATACACCGTATGCTACAAGAACCAGTGTCCAATTTGTTCCACAGTTTCCTACTATGTAAAGACATATACATATACATATATATATATGTATATATATATATATATATATGCGAACGTGTGTACATACAAAGATTACGGAAGAAGAAAAATCGATTTAAAGACATTTATGGTAAAGATCATCGACCGACCTTCCCTATTTACGAAAAATTGAAATAGACGTCACATATAAACGTACAAATGCGTGTGTGTGTGTGTGCATTCTTACGTCTGTAACCTTCTCGATATAAGACAAAAATTAAACGATTTACATAACAAGGACTGTTCATTTCTTTTCGCTATTTTATGCTACAACCTCACACTGTTCACTCTACTACTTATGTACAATGGGGGATATTTTTTTTACGGAAACCGGTTATTCATGTATACCCATGATAGCTGAGTTTATATATATATATATATATATAAAGTTCAATGTATGTTTGAAGAGTAATAGAATTCTTAGCCAAGAAAAAACAGTTAAAACTACTCAATAAATATAAGTTCATAGAAATATTTTAATATCTTGTCTATCATCTTTAGTAATAAAATAATCATTCCCCAAAATTTTGAAATAGCTTCTCCATTTTATTTTAACGGTGAAAAATACCACGCATACACACGTACACAGTCCACACAAAAAGGTATATATATTAGACTGTATGCGCGTGCGGATATATGTGTACATGTATAATATATTATATCTGTATAATAAAACGCGTACAATATAAATTTGATAAATATGATAATGCCTCGAGTTTGCAAACTTGAATATAATATATATTCATTAATAATAATATATATTTACTCTTTATTTTAGTTAACAAAAAACATTACAAAAACAAATAAGAATTTATGAAAAAACACACCTACAATAAATATATACGCATGTATATATTTCTGTATTTACGCATGATAAAATTTCTTTTTACTTTATTTGAGTTAACAAAAAAAAACACATTGCAAAATAAAATTTATTAATTACTTTTATTCGACCAGCATTAATTCCGCTCTTCGCGCTTTTTTATTTATTATAATTCGCTGTGAACCGAAGACGAAGTAAATTTCAAATTGAATTTAAATTTAAATTATTAGTATTATTTTGTTTTTCGTTTTTTCTCAATGAACATGATTGGGTGTATTCAGAAATGTGTGTTACGTTGTAACGATTTAACACTAACTAACGGCGTATAATTTTGTAATGTGTAAATTTATGCTGATTTAAAATAATTTGCATTTGATTATAATAGGAGGAGTAATTTTTAATTTTTCTAATGTGAAGATCGCTTAAAGGGTAGTTTAGTTTTTAATTTATTAGAATTACCTTAATTACAACTATTATTATTATACGAATTTCGCGGCAAATGTATATGGCACGATATAAAAAATAAGTAAATGATTTAGTGGATTAGTATTATTATTATTATTAATTTTCTCGGAGATTATTTTATCGATTTTTTTATAGTCGAAATATTTGTAATTTTGTATTTCTTCTTTTTGTTACTACTTTTAAAATGTACCGATGCATTGTATTATTGAAATAGAAATAAATACGATTTGATTTTGTTAATAGTAATATAATTATGCAAATTATACCATAATTATCGTTTATAGTCGTAATAAAATAAATACGAAAAATTACAGACAAGCTATACGGATAAATCAACTGGAAATTATCACTATAAGAAGTCAAAAAAAAAAACGATTTTAATTTTTTTTTATATAATAAAGCTTATAGATGCGTGCAATCTGTTTGGTTCAACAATAGGCAGCACTGATCTGTTTAAAAGCTATAACGGGACGTCTCCCAACGGTCGCTATCCCTTAATTTATCTTAGTATTATTATACAATATACAATATAATATAATACTATATAATAATACGATATATAATATATAAACTAGTTGATCGCTACGGTCGATTTCCCAATTCGATCTGACTGCGTCTCTTCAGTCGTTGGAATTGCACGCCGTTACGTAGAACATTGACTGCTAGTGGATTGATGTGGGTTTGAAGTCGATGCAAGTATCTTCCAGTGCAGTTTTTGTCTACCTCTTTAACAGACGGTATACGGAGATCCTTGTGTATATCGTCATTGCTGAACCATGGCGCTGACACGATAGTCCGTAATACTTTAGATTGAAATTTTTGTACTATGTCTAAATTAGAGTTGCTCGTTGTACCCCAAATCTGGATACCATATGACCAGATTGGCTAGTACTTTATTTTCATGCGACAGTGTTGACATATTTGCCCATCAGCCAATACATATTTCGGTATATAATGTTGAGTTGTTCGCGTTTGGCAGTAACACGATTTTTCCAGGTAAGCCGTTTATCAAGGTGTAATCCGAGATATTTTACGTTACACGATTCGGAAATTGTTTGTTCATTTAGCTTAATCGGTATAGCCAATTTTTAAGTTGGTCGTTTTCAGGTAGAAACGAGGAAAATAAATCCGAATTAATGATTAATAAATCTAAATTATTATTTATACGATTATTTATAGAAATAGACAAAATAAAGAGATGTAAAAATCGCTAAAATTTTTCTTTTGAAAAATCACAGGCCGTTATTATGCCTATCGAGTGAATATGTGATAAAAAATATAAAATTAAAAAATATTAATTTAAGATTACAATTGACAAAAAATAATCAAAATGAAGAACGGTATTAGTAAAACATTAAGAATCAAATATTTAATTAATTGATGTCAATACAATATTTAAATATTTAAAAACTACGATTAAAATTAAAACGACAAGAAGCAAAATATGGTTTAACCACGCGTGCTTATATTATAATATGTCAGATTGTTTTATTAATACTGTTGATTTTGCTGATTTTTTGTGAATTGTAATCTTAAATTAACATTTTTTCTTTTTAAATATTCACTCGATAGCGGTGTAATAGCTGAAAAGCTTTATGATTTAAACATTTTTATCGATTTTAACTTATTTTTCGTTGTTTATTTCAATAAAAATTACTCCATCCCGATTCTTCTTATTATTTAGAGATTTATAAAAAAACGTAAAATAGTAAAGATTAATCGTATTATAACGATCGCGTATATACAGCTCATTCGCGAGAAATTTAATAATAAAATGTGGAACTAATAAATCACGAAAGTTCCGCGTGGAATCAATTATCTCCGAACGAAGTGACCGATTCATCGTTCGTTATATCATCATCTCTCAACTGTATGATTGATATAACGTAATCGTCAACCTATTCAACTCTTCAAATTCTAGACCGGGTTAAAGAAACAATCTCCTTCTCGTACGTACGAAGCTTAATGGAGTCTCGCGCTACGTACGGTATGGAAGACAATTAGACGCAAGTGCACCGAATGAAAAAAAAAACAAAAACGGAGATAAAAATGGAAATCCGAGATAGTTGCCCGGTAATAACTGGAACAATATCGTCCACACCAGTCATGTATACACATTATATATATATATATATATATATATATATATATATACATATGTATTTATCCAGTTACGTATAGAGTAGCTGTTTAAAAAAAAAACATTTATCCCAGTAATCCACTTTCTTCATTAAAGAACACACATGAATATATATCTTATTGCATGCGTTATGTGGTTGTATCGAACGATTTTATAACACTGTCAGATTAGAGAATAACACACACACACACATATATATATATACATATTTTTATATATATATAATATTATCGTAAACATTCTGTTCTATTTCTGTCTCATTGATATTTTCTAGGATCATCCAAGTTAGACAGCTGTAATTTACAAGTAGCGTACATTAAATTTCCATAAAAATAATCATTATAACATTATAAAACTAGTATCTTACATTTCCCCCTCACATTTGCCCCAACTTTATAACCTTCAGCTATTAGCAAAATTACATGAAACTTTCTAAATTGAATACAATTCTCACGAGAATCACGTTATCAAAGTTGCAACCGAGAATGAAATTCGCAAGGAATGCAAGAACAAGGTACAATCTAAAATTTGTATAAAAACCGGAGCATAAATTATTATATTTGCTTCTTTTAATTTAAAATGGTCACGATTTTTTTTTCTTAAATGGAATTTCATTCGTGAGATGACACTAAACAGATTATCCTATAAGTAGACGTGTATATATATAAATAACTAAGTAACAACCCTACTTGTTACATAATTAGTAGTAGTAAGAGACGATTAAAAAATTTATTAACTACATATTAAAATTAAAATTTATAGTAAAAAAGTTGCGAAATACGTATGATAATAATAATAATATATTAAATAATATATTACGAAAGGTAGGAAGGAACGTATATATGTATACGTGTATAGATATATACCATGGGGGTTATATGTAGACACGGAGGACGCCACTTTTGGAAACAGATTTAACAATATAATAGATGTGTGAGAGAGGGCATGCTGACGCCAGTAGGATTAGAGTTTTTAGGAAATTCGTCGAAGGTAATATATATAAAAAATAAGAAAAATATCTACAAAAATTATAGTAGTAGGCGTAGCCGACAAAAGAAAATGAAAATAGACCCGATAAAATGGACTTCTTCGGTCTTTTAGTCAAAAAACAGTTCCGAATTTTCTGACTAGTTCCAAAAGAGAAATCGGAGGGTTTCGCCCAAAATAACGAATTTCGACAATTCCTAGGGCCCATATACAAGCGACAAAAAAAAGCATAATTTGTAGAAATGCATGTATATATATGTTACTGCTGGCCGCTGTACTAATAATAAAAAATAAATATATAAATATACACACACACACACATATATATATATATAATATATATATATATATATAACTTAAAATATAAGAAATGACCGAACTTTTCCATTAGGCCAACTATCAGGGTTTTTTTTGTTGACAAAAGGCAAAACACATTGAGAGAACAATCTTTAGAAAATAGGAATACAAAGAAACCGACATTTTGCCAAAAATAAGGTAAAGGAAAATAATAATAAGTGACCTCAGCGCCACTAGAGCTCTCGAGAGTTAGACTGTTAGAAAAGTCAGTGGATCAGTTAGTTAGTTTGGTTTAGGCTCAACGGTTGGCTAGAACGGATTGCCGGGAGTTCGATCGCGAACTTGAGATCACTTCCATCCAGGCCACCAAGATTCCGACAAGTATGGGAAAAGTTTCGTCAATTATATAAAAAATTAATAAACATATTTTTCAAAAAACGTACTAATCATATAAACGCATTAGAAAATCGCGCGCGTTAAGGTATATTAAGAAAAATTCGCAATTTATTTTTTTTCTATCATTCGTGAATACAATAAATTTTAATAAAAGAAAAAACGCGTTTTTTTTTGTTTTTTCTATTTAAATTCAATTAACGGTCATGGGCCATCCCACGTGGCATCCCATCTGAACAGTCGAGTTTGTGAAGTATTAACGTGTACCGTATAAATTTATATATACATAATTTACGATTTAGTACATTTCTTTTTTCATAATAATAATAACAATGGTAATAATAATAATTTAATATAATTCCAATAATAATAACATAATAACAATAACAATATTATAATATAATAACCGCAAACCGTATTAATAATATATGTGACGTTATATATATATATATATATATATATATATATATATATATATATATAAAAGTAAATAATAATAATAAAAAAAATATGAATAATCTGGGGACACTAGCTTATGACTAGTGATTATTTATGTATAAATTTCTTTTATTTTTTTCGACGCTACTACGCTACTACTTTACAAAATTTGTCGTTTCTAACATTTTAGATATAAAGTCAGTCACACTCCTTGGGGTGGGGACCACTTAACATTACTACTTTTGTATAAAAATTTCATACGTTCTATTCTCGACTATGGCAGTTTTATTTATGGGAATGCTTCTAATCACTGCCTTTCTGGGCTAGATAAAGTTCAAAACGAGTGCATACGCACATATTTAGGAGCACTTCGTGCTACCGCTGTACCTGCTATCGAGATGGAGGAAAAGGTTCCCCCTCTATCCTTACGAAGAATGTTTGTCAGATAAATTTCTTCTAAAAGCATTCACTCATATCGCCCCTCTTTGTATATTCTACATTTATAAATTTTTCAAAACTGGCGTTTTTCTATACTTCGACGTCCTTTATTATGTCATTCCTCTGGTAATCTTTCCAGGTACAGTGATATTCTTCTTCCATCCTACCCGTCTCCCTTCTATACGATTCGTTTCAAGTATATTAGCCTTAATATCAACATACAACCGTTTTCCTCATTTAAGAACAATGTTCTACCACTAGCCGCCAATTATAATTTTTACTTTTTGATTAATAGAAACTATCCTAACTCTCTTCTAATTTTCACTGATGGCTCGAAGTGCTCTTTTTCAGTCGGAGCTGCATTCGTAATCCCCACTCTCAACATTTCAAAAAAATTTACCCTTAATAGAATATGCTCCATTTTTACTGCAGAAGCTACAACTATTTTTCAATCTCTCCGATATGTATCTGTAAATCGCCCATCTACTAATATTCTGATCCTGTCCGATTCTAAAAGTTATTTGCTGGCATTACAGCACTCTCACGGCTCAAATCTCGTTCACCATCAATTATTTACAAAATTTCTAATTACATATACCGATTAAACTCCCTCGGTGTAAGAGTTAAATTTGTTTGGATCCCCGGGCAAAGCGGTATCCTACGCAATAATCTAGCTGATCATTTAGTCACTTCGACGGTTACATTAGGGACTTGTTTGTTTTATACTCCTATATATCTCCTAGCGTACATTAAATATGCGCATAAGGAATACTGGAAAAATCTGTGCTCCAATCCATTTGCTGCAAAGCATTATAAATTCATTCAACCCGACATACCTTCTAATCCATGGTTCTACAATATTCACGTTGAAACGATCAAATTGCGGGTTTTTATTACTACCATTTGTCGACTGACTCTCGGCTGTCCTTCCTGCTTCCTCCTAATTGCTCTCATCCTATGGATACCCATTTAGTGGCCGATGCAGACCACGTTATCCTAGAGTGTTTCCATCATAGTAATTTTTGTGTTACACATTTTATCAAGCTCTTCCCAGCCTTAAAGTTCCATTTCCTATAAATATTGCATTTCTCTTAGCTCTTCAAAATGCTGAAGTATATACGGCTCTATACTCCTATATTTTAGATTCTAGTATCATTATTTAATTTTACACATCCCTACATTAACTCTGCCTAATTTATAAGTAGCCCTTTCTTATTCATTCTATAATATACAGACACGGGTAAACTGTATGGAAGCCAAAAAAAAAAAAAAAGTCAGTTCTTTATTCTGAAGGAGATGTCCAAACCATAAACTTCCTCTAAAAATCGATAGGAATCGGTGTAAGTACTCTCTAAAATATACTCTCAAAATAACTTGATATCGTTATATTTAAAGTTCGCGCAATTATAAGGATCGCGTAGTATTAGGACGTCATAGACTGCGATGAATTGATTTCGGAACGCTTGAAAATTTCAAAGCACCTATCTACCTGGGGTCGACTAAAAATTTATAGTAGCCTGGTCGGAACTATGCTGAAATCTGTGGATAACTTCCTAAAATTTCGTACTAACTTGGTAAATAATTGGGAAAACAAAACCCAGACTAATAGACATCATCTCGTCGCTGGAGTCGGAACAATATCGACATTTCTATTTCAAATACGGGTGAATTATTATGTAACGGAATATACCAATACTGGATTGTTGATTCTACATCATTTTGTAATGTAATATATTTATAATTATCACTTATTTAAGTTTTATTTTTCTCAACAAAAAAAAACCTATTTATTATTATTATTATTATTTTTAATAATGGCGTTCCAGATTTTCACACTAAATATCACTAGTCTGCGTAAGCGTTACCATGAGCTATATAGTTGTTTATCTCGAACAACCCGTACAATATGACACTATAATCATTAATCGTGGTTGTACGAAATTAGTCGATATTGCGCCTTCCTGGTTTCACACTATAGGTTGAATGCAGAGACGATAAAAGTTCGGACGCGAAATATATTGAGAAATATTAGATATAGTAATATCGAGATGCTCTCAGCGAACGTGATATTGGAAAATCGAATATACCACAAATTATTACACGACGTTAGTCAAATTATTATCGCTTGCTCTAATTTATCAGTTATTACAGACGATCATCCTCATCATTAAGTGCCCTCTCCGTATCGGAGGTAGGCGACTACTTACTATACATATTTTGTTATTAAGTAGCCTATAAAGCAATTATTATATTATGGCGCGTAGGTAGACACACACACACACACACGCCCGGGAGAACTGATTGTAATCGGTTTGTTGTCACGATACAATTCCGCGTGTTATTGTAATGTACTATATTGTTTATCAGCGCGCATATGGTGTTGTTCGTGGTGGTTTGCAATTCCACGCGATAGTACTATTAGGAATTTTCTAATGATAAATTTTGCGTCGTCGATCGTATATCGGTACCTTCCATAAGTTCGTGTTCTTAGCCACTCGGCTATTCCGATGACATAACATCGAGCTTTCCCAGACGGTCACCCATCCATGTACTAACTTGGTCCGACATTGCTTAACTTCGACGATCTGACGAGAACCGGTGCATTCAACGTAGTATAGTCGTAATATTACAGGTGATGTAAACATAAATTTATTACGATAAGTGAGAGAAATAGCGAATATTTAAATTTTGTATATTCCAAAACCAACCTTTATAAAGTCTGAATATAATTTTACTCCTCGTGTCTCGATCATATGTGTTTGTCCGTGGCACACAGAAAGTAAAGCGGTCCAATTAATTTGTAAGTGCGAGATTCAGGATGTGTTTTTCTCAGTGATCATAAGACATTAAGTTCTGTTTTAACGTTTAGTGATATGAGGTCCAAATATTATACATACATCCGCGAACAAAATTAATTAATTAATTTTGTATTCGAAAAATATTTCATTAAATTAGGGAGCAAATTTTTATATATATATATATATAAAATATTTTCAATTTCTTTAACCGAGTACATCATTATGAAGCTATAAAATTTTTTTCTTTAAGGCGCCGTGTACCACAAATTAGGTTAGAGACACCGAGACTAATTATTCAAATGAGCGGATATATGTTTATTGCTTCAGAAATTGAATGGTGTTTGTAAGTTCTTCTGGATTGTGCCGTGTGTACTAAGATACAGCGTCTGGGATGGGGTTTTTTTGTTTTTTGTTTTTTTTAAATGGTACGCACGGTAATAGAATATATTCGACTGTTAATGGTCCTGGAGTGACAGCATTTGTTTAGTAATAAGCGCTTATGTGTTAATGCGGTATGACCAATTCTAAGCCGAGTTAACACAACCTCATCCCTCGTGTTAGTATGGTTGTTTCCCACGAAGCTCTGGTTGACTCGGATATTTTGAAGTTTGTTAGTGGTGGGGTTACTAAAAGTAAAAAAAAAAAACAAAAAAACATGCAAATACACAAGAATCCGCGCTGATGATAAATCTTCCATATTTTCATTAATTGTTATAATACCGGCTTTGCTACTTCTGTTTATATAATCCAAGGTTTCAAATATACGCCTTCGGTCTAACAATTTAATAAAAACAATAAAATAAAAAACTTCTAAGCCAACGTTCGATAATTAATTACAACAATAATGAACAACCGCGTAATAATAATAATTATCCGGTATTTAATCGACTTAATTAATCGAAAGCTATTCTTTCGGTTTTAAAGAACATCCTAATAAATCACACGGCCTATTAAGTACGGTGGAAAGATGAAGGTAACGCGATGAATTTATATAAAAAGAAAAGAAAATTTAAATAAGCGTGACGTAGTATATATATATATATATATATAGTTGGTATCATAATTGCATATTTATATAACAGTTCCACGGCTGGTCGCGCTTTGCTTATTTTCAAATGAAACCGACTCTTTAATCGCTTTAATTTTCGACTGAGACGTAATTTACCTGTGAATTCAAAAAAATTCTAACACGCTAAACGAGGTTTAATTTTGCGCGAATCGAGCAAGTATCAAATTGTATAAAATTAAATAAATTATTCGATAAATTCCTCGTATAAAACAATTAAAACCGTTTCCGTTCATCTTTGTTAAAACCCACATCGAAATGACAAGATTTCTATAAATACGATGTAGATATCAAAAAAGTATATAGAACCTTTTCTAATAAGGGTGAGTCTGGTCGATGTTGAAATGGAATAAAACAAACTGTGTACGATATAGTTCAAATGGCCATCGCGGCATTTTACGGTGACACGGATCGGTTCAATTTTGCACAACTCTGCCGTATAGATCTGGCTGAATTTAAGCGAAATAGCATCGATAATGTTGACTTTAATCGTCATAGACCTGTTGCGACTTCAGGAAACCCCGAGAAAGAAAAAGTATGGACGGATCGAATCGCACGATTTTAATATCCAATTTACGTCGACTCGGCGAGAGATGAAACATTAACACTAGGACGGATTCAACATATTTCACAACAGGTTACACAGTCCGAGTGATATTGACGTAGTGTGAAATTTGCGATCTGCATCCGGTTAATAACGTGATTAATCTGTCAACTTCATAATCGTTATTGTCAAAGACTACATAGTCGTCACAACAAACTTAATGAAAAAAAAAAAAGCAAGTGCAAAATATTTAATATATACACACACCATATAAGCCAATATATATATATATATATATATATATATATATATATATATATATATATATATATATATTATGAGTATATATAATCATCATCACAGTCGTCGGCATATTGGTCATAATTGGTCATTGCAGCAAGAGTCCTTATATAGCATCGATTATCTGCTCAGGCACTAGACTAAATTTGCTGGCTCCTATCTACACGCGAAAAAGAAAAATGTGCATATTTATTCGTTTATTTCTTTCGAGAACAGTTTAAGCATTATCTACACTTCAGTTTGTCTATCGTACTACCTTTATATCGACATTATTAATGATAACGAATTGAAATAGTATGAAAAAATACGGACGTCAGAAGGTAACAAGGATACAGTAAGATTGACAAATACTAAAAGAGATTAATCTGTCGAGTAAATCATTACGTTTCTGTTTGAACCACCCACAAGTGAAAAAAAAAATAAATTATCCATGTATTCTTTAAAATTAACACTAATACTATTAGTACAACGAATGTAAAAAGCATTCACGACGAAGTTTAAACCCACTCTAAAGTGACCAGACTGTAATCTAAATATCACAGTGACAAAATCTGCGAAGAATCGGGACAACATGTGTTTATACCAAAATGAACTATGGAATTTGGATAATACTGTGTGTTTTACACCTTTGGTTGAATAATTAATTATGCATTCAGTCAGTTACAGTATATTCCTTCCAATCGTACTATCTAGGTCGCTTGAGGCAATATATGCATACGTATGGCGATGTCCAGATGTAACAGCACTTTTCGTCAATATATCGATCCACAGTGAGACCAGGTATGAAGAAAAACGTGACAGTACTGCCGTGTTGAGTAATAATCAAGCATTTAGACTTAATTTCAAGAACAAAAGAGCGAGTCTTACAAATGAAACTACTGACTGCGAAAAGTACACTGGCTATACTAGCAAATAACAAAATTGTCATTATAAAAAAGTAATTTAATAATATATTCAAAAGCCTTAACAACTCCGAAATAAACATCTAAGGAGGTAAAGTAAACTGCCGAATAAATATATTTAGAACAAGAAACGCATCTGGCACATTCTGCCTAGATTCTTACGAGTCACCGGTGAAAATCTGAATATAATGAGGATATTTTGTTTCAATAACGTAACACAAATAAGAGTTGACGAGTTTGGTACATGACAGATTTGAATATGTGTATATTGAAAAAATTAATTCCATAGAGAAAATTAAAATATAATTCAGAAAAAATGAGAATTAAAGCTGGTTTATATACAATGTGTCGAAAAATCCGTTTCGATAAGGTTTTGATATAAACAAACTTCCACCTTACTGTATAGGTTCATAATTCACCTGTCAATGGACGACTTTGGAAATTTTTAAGTTATATCTGATAAGTTTATTCTTCTATTACGTATCGGAGGAGTTAAGGTGCCTATTTTGTAGCATAAGAACTGAAGTTAACCGTAGCTTTAAATCAATATTAAACAAAAAATAGTTTTTCTTTTTTCAGATGAGAGATCCATTGTCTAGCCGAGACCTTATTAAATATAACAAGCTTAAAATGACAGGATTTCCATCCCAATACTAATTACTGGTACATTTTCAAAAGGGTCATACATCATCATAAGCTGAGTAGATACTTAAATGACGAAGACAAAATTAATTTAGATGCAATCGCGAAATCTTGATTTATCTTTATTAAAATACACACAAACATCCAACTATTTGGAACACAATGTCGTTCAGATGATCGACATTTATAACATATTCATTCAGCCTTCTCACAAAATTTTCGAAGACTTTTTCTAGCGTAGGTCGCTGAATTTTTGGAATTTCTTCAGATATCCGAGTTTTCAGGTCTTCCAGATCTCGTGGACGTTTTTCGTGGACGCGGCTATTAAGGTATTCTCACCAAAACAAAAAAAAAAACGAGAGGTCTAATCTGGCGAGCATGACGGCCAAGCGAAAACAGTGCGACGCGACAATATGCGGTTACCAAACGCTACTTTAAGTACTACAATCTTTTCTGGCGAACATGTCGCACCATCTTGTTAAAACCAGACGACGACGACGACGACGAAATGAGGGAAGCAGAAACGAGATTATCATCTCGATATAGCGCGTTCCGTTGACAGTGAGAGTGAAAAAAAGACCAAACGGTTGGTTAGATTAGAACCAATAGCAAAACTTCTGTTTGCTTACGAATCCGGATATCGGAAAATTAGCTTCATCGCTCATCAAAAGTTTGTTTAAATCAATCTTTACGTTTTCGATTTTTTTTCAGCATCGTTCCAGCAAAAAGTTTTCGTTGTGCATGGTCGGTACTTTTTAATTCTTGAGCTATTACCAGTTTATAAGGATGGAATTTCAAGTCTTGCAGCAATATACGGGGAACAGATTCTCTCGTCAGGTTTAAAGAAGCAGCATGGCGACGAGTAGAGCGTCTGGGCCTCCAAATAATCGCTACTCAAACTCGATCGATGTTTGTTGAGGTACGATGCTATTTCTTTTTTAGGACGTTGAGTTTGCAGAAGCTGTCTGTCGAAAGTTTTCAACCCACCTTAAAATTGAATTGCGTAATGGTAGAGGTTTACACGGTGTAACTTTAAATTCATTTCGAAACTGTTTGCACTGTCGTGATAGATTCGCGCCGAAAATAACGTTCCAAAACACGTACTCCTTTTTGTTATAGAATGCCCTGAGAACTGAAACTGAACAGAAACAAATCTCTCGTGTGAATACGCTAAACGTGGAGCACGCGGTTTGCGTTGTAGCGGTGTTTTCAATTACGCGATTCAAAAAACTTAGCCGTATGTCTTCTCAGCGTCACCCTATATATATATCATATTTAACTTAGCGACGAAACTTTTATACAAAATAATTTACCGTTCGAATGACTCTGTCTCTGTAGTCTCATTAGTATCCGATATTTTTATTATTTTTTTATTCATTTTATTTGACATTACACTTCGATCTCACATCGTAGACAGTCTGGACTACGCCTGGCGATTGTTACGACCGCTCGAATTCCAACTTCGTGCGCTTTAATCGCGACAATTACGAAGTTATTGTTAAAGATTAATTTCAAATAGTTTTTGAAGCGCAAATTCTCACACTTTAGCCAAATAAAACAAATCTTTAATAATAATAATAATATAGCATTATTAATAATAATAATAATAATTAGTAGTAGTTCTACAGCACAGACGGAAATCGAATCGACCGGACGAAGCTGTGCTCGAACAAACCCTTCCGGTTGTCGATCGTAAGCCTAGTTACAATTTCTAATCGTTAATCTTCTGGAATACACAAAACGTTCGCGCATACGTAACGAGAATTCGAATGGAAATTATCGTTTAATCCGGTATCAGATATCTTATCGTAAGAAAAACGAGTACAGGGAACATCCCCACCACCAAATTAAACTCGAGTAAAATAACACATATGCAGGAGGGTCGGAGATGAACAGTAAGAAGACGCTATATTATTAGGTAATACAGTACGAACAACTAAATCCTGAAAAGAATAGAGAAAAGAAATGAATAAAATGAGAAATTAAACTTTTACGTAATAACTTTATAATTTAAATAATTACAAACAGAATACCGAGAACATCTACAATACAAAACGTATATAACCGTGGATATATATAACAACACGATCGGACACTGACTATCAACAAGATACAACAACCTCAGCCACAAATCATTCTAGTGTACAATAATAATAATAATTCAATTTCAACTTATTTCGATATTACTCATAATTGTACAAACATTATATAAAATAGCATTTAGTGTAAATTAAAAAAACAAAATAAAAGTTAAAATATTAATCAAATTAGTCAGAGTTGAAAACAAAAATAATTTACATAGTAATGGACACATAATGTAAAACATCTATATGTAATGCGCGAATGGCAAAATACAATTTTTTGTTAACTCACGTCACAATCACATCACACAGACACATTTAAAAATCCTATCTACACATAAAAAACATTTTTATACAGAGTGACCCAGAGAATACATACGGTTTTGTTTTTTTGAATAATTGGTAACACCGCTAAAACCGCGTGCTCCACGTTTAGTGTACACACAAGAGAGATACGTTTTTGTCCAGTTTCAGTAATCATAACTGTAACAAGAAGGAGCGCGCGTTTTACGTGGAAAGTTATTTTCGGCGTGAATCGATTACGATAGTGCAAAGAGGCTTTCGAAAAGAATTCAAAGTTACTCAATTTTTTTTTGTGCACGGATACCTTAAGAGCCGCGCGAAAACTGGGATTTCCGAAGAAATTTCAAAAATTCAGCGACTTCGAGTCTTCGAAAATTTTATAAAAAAAAAAATGAATGAATGTATTGCTGCAAATGGCGGTCATCTGAACGATATTACTGTGTCCTACGAATTATTGTAAGCTCTAATCTCTCGTGTACCCTATTTTTAAATAAAATATTCAAAAATTTGGGTAGAGTAGTTTAACAAAATCCTCAAAATACGAAAATTAAAGAACCACATTACTCATATACCATACGCCAGTAAAATAATGCTAAAAATTCTCCAAAATAGACTAGCAGTATACATGAATGAACAAATTCCGAAGAACAAGCAGGTTTCATTAAGGGAAGAGGATGTCGCGAACAGATACTGCATATGCGGCAACTGATTGAAAAGGCCCTCGAATACAACACTCCGATGATTTTATGTTTTGTCGAATATGCAAATAGCGTCATTTGGGAAAATACACTTGGTTTACATTATTAGTCGACTATATAAGATCGTAAGAAAAATATAGTTCGTATTCACGGACACGTAGAATCAAAAGTATTCACAGCGCAAAAAAGAGTGAAACATATTCTTTCTCCGATGTTATTCAATCTATATGAATATGTTATGCGTCAAATACTAAACGGATGGGACGGCGGTTTCTCTATAGGAGATAGGAAAATAAATAATTCACGTTTTACACAACACTAATAGCCAACAGTGTTAGTGCGATGAAATTTCTCATTAAACGACTACTGGTAAAAGTAAGCAAGGATTATGTCTTAAGAACTGAATAAAGAAAAAACAAAATTAGTGATAACTGATGTGAAAAACTCGATAAGTGAAACTGAAAAACGTATAGATGGGCATCAAACGGTACGAAAATTTAGATATTTTTTAATAAAACACGTAGCCGGCTTCACAAATGAAGTAAAAATGATTTCAATATTTATGTATACGTCGGAAACTTGGACGTTAAAAGCGACAGATAAAAAACGCATAGCTTTGAAATGTGGCTTTGGCGACGGATGCTGAGAATACCCTGGACAGCTAAATAAGCAAATATCTCAATATTAAACAGGCTCGAAATTACAAAAAGATTAACCCCGCCAGGTCCAAAGGAAAATTTTGAAATTTTTTATTCATATTATGCGGCGGCAGAACTCTATTGAGCGATTAATTATAGAGGGAAAGACAACCGGAAAACGACCTCAAGGACGACCATACACCAGATGGATCGATACCATGAGGAAAGCAACAGGGAAATCGTTCGTGGAATGTGCCTCAAACTGTAATAATGGCGTATGAATTATGGTCACGACATCCCTTCGGGAGATTACGACCAATGATGATGATATATATGTGCGTGTGGAATTTCTGAAATTTTATGGGAAGTATACATACACATATAAAATCGAAAATGATATATACAAAAACCAATGACAATTCTGTCTAATTAATTAGATCAGATGGTTTTTGAACTTCTTGAGATGCGAAGCTTACCATGGCTGTAATGTTATCTAATTTAATATTGAAAATTAGACAACATAGCATCCATTATATATACATACACATATTATTTATAAAGTTTGTACATAAATATAAATAATATGCATGTATGTGTGTACGTCAAATGTGTAATATATATTATATGTATATACAGTATCAAAAATCGTCGTTATTATAACGGTGTTGTTGAAATAGTTTTGGACAAGTTCCACGATAAATAATAAAAACTTATATTCTAAAGAATGAAAGACGAGATATTTAACAATCGGAGCGATGCAATGCCAGAAGAAGTAACATTCTTCGGGTCATTGCTACATTCTACGCGAAAGGAAATATCACAGAAACGCAGTCCGTCATAAGGTGAAAGGGTAAACCTGTTTCCCTTTCAGCCGCACCACCAACACGGCCTATGGAAGTTTAATAACGATTAATAGGACGGAATATATACAAGCGTGACGTAACCGTACCGTGAAAATATCCGTTTAATTTATTTTATTTACGTTTTATTTACGACGTTCATATTCGAGAAACGGCGAACCTGGACACAATCGATCTCATTACGAGATATCAATTCGTGATTATTCGGACAACATTACGACGGATCACGACTCCGCGATACGATATCGCGTTTTAATTGAGGCCAATCGCAGATTTTCAACACACGAAAGGAAAATTAGTCGACAGTCGATGAAGAACAAGATGAAGAAACTTTTAAATACGATTAGAAAATTGCGAAAATCACGAAACAGGCGTAAAGCTTACCCATCATTTAGGACGAATTCGCGATCAGTAAAACAACTATAAATTCTATTAGGAAATTAATTTTATATATATATATATATTCTTATAATACATATATATATATATATATATATATATATACATTATTAAAAGAATATAGAGTAGCCTGCGAAAGTAGCTTATGACTACTGGTAGCGACTATCAATATCTATGGTTAATCTTAAATTCCGAGATAAAAATAGGAAATTTTTGTAATAGAATAATTTCATTAGGATTAAGAGAAAAATCGATATTACACAATTTTCTCGCGTGGTTATATTTACTACACGTGTATACTATGTGCTGGACATCCTCTATTTCATTAGTTGCACAATTACATTTTCCATCATTGATGATTTGTGATTTATGCAAGAAATATCCGATAGAACCATGACCAGCAGGGATCTGTGTCGTATGAAATCATATCGGGAAAATTTATTTTCATAACAAATTCATCCGACAACACGAACGGGTCACGGTTTGAGTTTTCCGAAAACTATAACGATCAAAAAAAACTTACCCGAAAAGTTGCGGTTATACTTCCCGTGAAAACTGTTTATTGCGCTAATCCGTTTATTTTTTTAAATAAATCTCGTTATTATAAGAGGTTTTATTCGTAATTAATATTTTTCTAAACGCCATTATTGGATTGCGCCATTAAAAGATCGTAGTTTTATTAAAATGCAGTAGAAAAAGACTGTATTGTAGCTGAAATGTTTCAAGCATCTAGAAGAAGCGACAATACATGTATGTTACGATGTTTCTTAAAATATACGGAATACAATCAACTGGCTAAATGAATGGATTGTATCGATATATATATATATATATATAATATATATATCCGATCCCTTAAAATGGTTCGCGAGACATGTACGAAAATTACGGAAAATGATTACACTTAGTGTTTAACTACCGAGGCTATTACGGGACTGGTGATTTAACAGTTAGATGAGGAAACGAATTGTATAATTGAGAGAATAGTTGAAGAACTGTCGGAGAACCATATTATAGGGCATGCGGATGAATATGGTTTCGGTAGGTAGGTCGGTATAGTAAAGTATGACACATAAGATAGGGGTTTTGGTACGTAGGAATAGATGGTCATAAAAGAGTGATATGTGATCAAGGGGCGAAGCCTACTGAGTGTTCTATATAGTTGAAATGGGATAAATTATCAGATGGTTTCCAAAAGTCTACACTGGGAGTTATGGTATGAGTTCCACTCCCGTTGCTAGTTCTGGTGAATGAAGTATTTGAGGGCTGCGTTTAGTATCGAAGACGGCGAGTCTTTATAGATTGTAGGGGAACATGCTGTCCTATCCACACTGCTTAGTTTCCCACAGTTCGCTTATGATCTGGGAATCCATATAAGAGGGATACTCTGTATCTTGTGATAGTTGGTAAAGAAGGGATTTTATGCGATTAATAAGGGTTGTTTTTTTTAATTTGTGTTCTCGAGGAGGGAATCCGTTACAATTAGTTGTTTTGGCTGGACTACACAAAATCCTACTTTCGAAAAGATTATAGGATTAATTTTCTCATTTTAGTTGTCTGGATGATTGTTCTATGTTTGGAAAATTGCAGCTAATTTGGGTGGTTTTATAACCGCATAAGATGTTTTTGTGCGAGTTTCCGGATAATTTCGTCCACCGAATCGGTTATTAAATCCCGATATATATGACTTCGTTGAACGCTCGCCATTTCGGTAAATTAGGTGCAACACCTCGTTCTGAAAACGCTGGATAACCAGTTTGTTTGACGTCTTTGCGCAAGTAGGACCGTATAGACGATTCCGACAATTTGGAGTGGTAACCTAATAGCCGATAAAGTTGTTTCATCCGGTTGCTCTGAAGTTCATTCTTTTTCTTTCGGAAACGCGATCTCCATATTAGTTGTAGATGTAGGCAAATCCCTAGATATTTCACTTAATTGATCCTTGGAACGGCTTAACTATAGGATGGAGTATAATACTAATTTGAAAGTTTAAATAATTTAAGTATACACGTTTATGTTAAAAGTATACATTTTAATATAACTATTAATTTCGCTTAAATCCTTATTCCGCGATTATGTTTGCCTATTTCCAGTTTCGGGAGGAAAGTATTTATAAGTAAAACGGTAGTAATAGCGAATTTAGATAATAAAAAAATGAAAAAGGAAAACTCTTTGATTTAACGATATTTTCCGGGATAGACATTTTTATGAATTAAATTTGTAACGATATTTTTAACTTCAACGCGTGTGCCGGAAACCCGATTTATTTTATCATTTAGCCACACCGTCAACGGATGGGCCTAGAATAATCGATAGAATTTACTTAACATCTACCGATCGCCTAGACGGAGTTAGACCATAAAATAATTATCATTTAATATTTAAATAGAGAAATCCACTAAACGTAAGAAAATTTATTTCAACCATAATAAGCCGATACATTATTTACAATTCAAAATCGTCCTATTTAAAACCAGTCGATTATCTTTGAAATGTTTATAAAGTATGTAAAACGTATATATGTAATGTTACGTAAATATTATATTTGTATGCGACAAAACGTGATGCAAAAATAAAAAACTAGCCGATTTAAATACGATTTCAGTCGCCAGTGACGATTCATCGTACCCGATAGATAAAACGAGTCTTTTTGCAGACTTTAACCTTACAAACAACGAAAAACTTAAGTGGTCGCGAAAGTTCTAGTAAGTTAACCTTTTATTAAGTCGTATATTATTTTGACTCGAAATAATAACTTTTATACGGATAAGTTTATTATAACTGCTTCTTAGGCGAACGGTAGATAATTTTCGACGTATATAAATCGTTCTAAAACTCATTTCACGTCAACTGGAAAATAGAAAACGTTTTTAACATTAAAATTTAACTTATACCATATAGTGGACATCGTGAAACGGTTAAGCGAACGCAGCTTTTACGAATACTATAGATTTAATAGAATTTCTACCCCTATCAAGTCGCTCGCAGTAGTAGAATAAAAGATTTCCGTACGACATACTTCACTTTACCTATTAAAATATAGGGCGATTCAGAAAAGAGGTTTTTGCTTTTTAAATAGCCCGGTTGGCAACGCTGCTACAACGCAAACCGCGTGCTCCACGTTTAGTGTACACACGGGAGATTTGGTTTTGTCCAGTTTCAATTATCATGGTCATATCCTATAAGTACGTGTTTTGCGTTGAACGTTATTTTCGACGCGAATCGATCGTTACGCGATTTTTTTGATACCTTAAGAGCCGCGTTTACAAAACACGTCCACGAGAACTGAAAAACGTGAAAAATCGGTTTTCTGAAGAAATTTCAAAAATTCGTATGCTCGAAAATTTTCTAAAAAGACTGAATAACCATCTAGCGTGTAATAGATAACTCTGGTGTCCATCTCCGTAAGCTCAATCCACGGCTCAATTATCGGAATTTGACATCCCCTTACCCGAACGTTCAATCGTACCATCTCAGGTTTAACATCAACCATCGGTTGTAGGGGATTTGACGATTAACATAGCTATTCCGTATTTGTCCTTGAACACCTGTTCCAACTGTTATAGATGTCTCGTTGTACCACCGACACATAACAGCTCGTCATAATATTTTTCTACTCCTCCCTGACTTTCGACGTTCATCGATGACATAATATCTTTGTGGATTTCGATTTATACATTCGTAGTACTTTAATTTATATAGTTTCATTCGCTTTGACTATATATATATATATATATATATATATATATATATATATATATATATATACATTTCCAGCGTTTGGATCTTCTTTTCAAGCGTGGATGTGAGAATCAAACTTTTCATACCGTAGAGTAGTTTACATCGTACTAGCCTTAGTCTTAACCGTAGCTTAACGTCTTTCCGGGTCATCAAATTTTGTCATACTTAAAAATGTCTTCCTTGTTTCTTCTCGCGTGATCGTATCACGATCGATTGTTCGGTTTTCCGAGATGCTGAAGTTTAGAAACTATGTTTATTGTCCATGTTTTATGTATTGCTAATCACTTTAGGTCATATTCTTTACTTCTCGATCAACCATTTCTTGTAACTTATCAATGTTATCTGAGATTAAAACTGCATCGTCTGCGTATGTTATATTTGAAATATGACAATGTTCAATGATCAGGTCATCGTCAGCCGTGAGTGTTTATTCAAAAATTGTCTTCACTGTTGTAAACACCGATATAACATACGACGATGGTCATTTTCTTCATTCATGTTCTCAACTCCAGCTGCAACGTGACTTCTTATTTCTGACGATGCTACGCCTGAAAGGACCCTCATTTTCGCAATAAATATATTATACGTACATACATACATGTATATATATATATATATATATATATATATATATATATATATATATTATGCCGGATTTAAATCGTCGCAGATATTAAATGGTTTTATTTCTATTAATAATTTAATTTTCCCGAACGTGACAACCCGTTGCTGCGCAAAAAAACATTCTACTTTAGAATCTAAATTCTCTAAACGGACACGGGGTATTATTGTTGCCTTTAAGATTTCCGATATAATCCCAACCACTCCGCGTGTCATCTGACAAATGAGATAATTTATCGGACAAGTTTCTATCTCTCTGTAAACCTACCTATATATATATATATACGTATTGGCATATGAAAGATTATTATTATCAATATAATAATAAGCACAATAATAATAACCATAAAAAATAGTCGGACTACTCATATTATCATGGATTACGAGAAGCGAACTAATTTCATCTCGAAGTGTACCTTATTGTAATTACGTAAAGCCTCGTTTAGTAGATTCTCGTTTTACGATATAATATATATATAGACTACTTCGATACTATACTGTAATGTAGCAATTATACCAGAACACCGGCCGCAACTACATCTCTACCACGTATATAGGACACGATCTAGAATATGGATATTAACAAATGGCGGCGATGGTACTCGATATGAACTAGATCGTAAGTAAGCCAATTTATCGAGACCGGATGTCGTTTAAAGGTTGATCTTTTTAAATTTATTATATATATATCGGTATTACGAATCTGTTCGTTTCCATTACTACGAAATCCCCATTTTCAGTTCTATAATATTTCATCTCTGGTTACACATTTAAAAAAAATGAATTGTCATTGATAACACAATTACGATTCTCTTATTTCCATCCATTGCTGTATATAAGCGTTTCCCTTCCTTGACTTGAATGTTATATTGCCATCGCGTGCACGGCCGACCACGGATTCTGCGTCCTTCTCTCGGTCTACAATTCCTTGGTCCACCTATCGTCTGTCCTAGCGGCATGACCAAGCGATAGTAATAGAACGACCAGTGAGATAACAAGAGGAAGAACACGACGAAAATTCATCAGCCAAATAACGGAGGATATAAGTGTAGAGACGTACGGAGTATTGAAAGAGAAGACGTGAAGTAGAACATTAAGCTATTATGCTTTTCCGGTTGACCAACAATCGAATGATCGAGGCATACAAGAAGAAAGTACATAATAATGATTTCCATTTCTTAATTAAGCAAGGTAATTCAATAATCGTTGACAGTGTTTTCGTGTCAGTTATCGCGAATAGGTGGACTACATTTGTTAGTTTATACAGATGGATCGAAGAGTAGTTGATTGCTATTTGCCAGTACTGCATTCTATACAACTCCGCCGGCAATCACTAAATCATATCGTTTACCTCTAGTTCTTCCACAACGAAGGGATATTGAATTCTTAAAGCCTTACAATTTCTCCAATATAATACCTTTATCTATCTGATTCTTCAAGTATACCGGACGCAATACAAAACTCCAATCTTACATTCAAAACTAATAAATTATTCAGGCGATCGTATAAAACGTACTATACTTACAACACAAAAACATCCGTGTCAAATTCACGTGGATTCCAGATTATAGATAATGAAATTTACGATTATACAGCCAAATTAGGGGATTCTCCGTATGTTTAACGGCTTCAGCCAAAACAAATTTGTTCAATCCCTGGAGCTCCATATTTGAATTAATTTTTATAAGTATATTCAATGTTGCCTAACTTCACGTTCAATACCAACCCTTATACGGCTGGTTAGCTCTTATCACTCGTCAGTCCCTGCTGGAGCATGTCTTAATTAATCACGTCAACTTTCCTTATAATTTATATAACGCCCATATATTTTTGTTTCGAAACATTAATAGACAAAAATATCCTTTCGCCAGATTCTACTGACTACTTATTAAGATAATCCTCGCGTGCTAATATTATATCTTATATACATATAAACAATTTTAATATCATTTCATAAATCTTACAGTCATATATCTTCGTGTCATTCCTCCGTGTTGTAGTTCAATAAATCATAATTTTTCTTTATATCTTATTTGTATAAAGTTAGTACTTAGGTACAACCAGTAATAATGCTGTCTGTTAGTACGTAAGCTTAATATATATTCATATTTTATTTTATATATATAACAAAGAATAATATTATATATATATATATATATATATATATATATATATATATATATATATAGTGCGCACCCATTTTTACAATTCCTAATTATACCCGCTGTTAATTAGTTTATAATCCGTGAAATTAATTCTTTATAAGCTTTCAGACGTATCCATTTAGAAATATCTAACGACCGCATAATAATACCCAGTGGGGAGTTCTTTTAATTTATTTGGAAATAATATTAAGTCAACTCTTAAAAGTAAATTAATTTCCTATTCGGATAACACGTTTATTAATTAATTATTGTTTATAATTTATTATTTATTTTTATTCGTATAACAAAATTTATATGTACAGAGCGAAATATGTTTAAAACAAAAACGTTTAAGACGAAATATCCGTTAATACGAAATAATGGAACTGTCGTGTTACACTTTTTTTCTCTTGACGCGAAACAAAAATCGCTTAAAAACATTTCATTTCTCAGAACCGATTTTAAAACGGTTCCATGAAGGTATTATACAAAACTTTAAATTTTATTATCGAAAACAATTGCTTCGTAAATATTTATTGGCAACCGAAGAGCGAAAGAGGATTTCTCTATCAATTTATTACACGCGCTTCCTTCGCACGAGATTCTCAGTGACTCCAAAGACGATTGAAGATTGCTTCCGTCATGCAAGATTCTCGAAGGTAGCAGATTATTTGGTACCAAAAGGGATGGAGAAGGAAGATGTTGAAATTGAGCCGACATTTAACGAAATATTTGGGAAAGTTTCTATATTATTGAACTGTTCTACAGTAGCATCGAAAGAATTTGTTGCAGTACACGATGATAATGTACAGCCTCCAATTATGACAAAGAGATTTCGGACATTGTTCGAAGTCGGAAAATATCGCCGATATAGATTTCGACGACGAATTAGACAATAAGATGAAGAACAATACAGTTCCTGTCCCCCCACAACATCTAAAATGCGCAGCAACCTAAAAAGTGCGCGCAGTTATTTATAGATGCACGTTCTAATGGTGAAATGGATAACAAAATAAACAATTTCTCGAAAATTCGATGTTAAAAAATACAATTAGAAAAATAATATATCAGATTATTTTCCAAAAAAATTAATAAATGTTTTATATTTGTTAAAAAAAAAACTGAAAACATACACACATATCTATTGTATATATAAAAATAAACGTAATTTTGTTGAGTTATGTGTACTTTATTTTAATATCGTTTAACACGAAATTCTTTTTTAACCCGCCCCCCCCATTTCGTGTTAAACAATTTTCACTGTATACATATTATATATATATATATATATGTATATGTATTTCAATGAGTACGAAAATTCGCTTAATGATACTCTAGTCTCTTCTGTTTTTCTATATGCTGCGGAATGCTGGACACTAAAAGCAGCTGATATTCGGCGCATTGATGCTTTTGAGATGTTCTGCTGGCGACGAATGTTGCGAATCTTGTGGACAGAAAAACGAACTAACCTTTCTGTTTTGAACGATATAGGATCGGATCTACGCTTACGAGATATAGTAATACAGCGCATAATGAGGTATTTCGGACACGTGGGAACGGAATAGAAAAATTAATTCTTGAAGGGATGGTAGCAGGCAAAAGGATACGCGGAAGGACAGAAACCAGGTACACAGATAGGATAAAACAATTAACTACGGCCTCATCGCTCCAGCAAGTTATAAGACTGGCGGAAAATAGGGACATATGGCGAACAAGTTTGAAAGGAATTGGACTTCATAATTTCACGATGCTCGGACCGAGCCAACAAATATGATAATGATGTATATATACCCATTTTTTTTTTTTTGGCGATTAACTAGTGCCTATAAGGGTATTACTCAAATTATCAATTACTCAGAGATAATTACCGAGTTTAGCATTTATTATAAAGTCGGTGAGAAAGTGGAGATTGTTTATACCCGGGATACTTGTTTTCAACTGATTGCAACGATATTGAGTACATTTATGGCAGATTACAACAATATGATAGACCGTTAGTGGTGAACAGCAAACTTCACATATTGGCGGTGGTTGGACACTCAGTAGATGCGAGTTCCTACTGATCGTGTGACCAACATATATTCTATTGACAGCTGTTTGCAACTTCGATGAACAGATTTTACATACTTGGCCAGATATGGAAGGACTGATTCCACGCGTCTAGAATTTTCTGGGCAAGTTGCGGCGTTGAAGAACTGTTTCACACAAATGCGTATAAATAATTAGTGAAGCTTGCCAATAGACGAGCCTAAGATCGAGATCGGTCATGGAAATGAAGAAGAAGAAGATATATATATATCTTATACTTTACTACGAACGTTACAGCTTTAATTAATTTTCAATTTTTTCTTCCAGATCTAATCTCATCGGCTTCTTTTTCTCAAATCACCAGCTCTGGAACTAGAACTAAATCTACACGATCAACCAACTCTATCCTTTTCTCATAGATACGTGCGCAATCATTGCGCTTAATCATATTCTTTCGATTTTTCAAATGCTCTGTATAGCACTATTCTAACAAAGTTTTACGCAGGGTCTATTCGATTTTCCACATATACACACACATATATATATATATATCCTTATATAATACACACGTTCATGTATCTTCGCAAAACGTTTTATAATAAAATTAAAGAGCTTTAACGATTAATCGTCATAAACGTGTCGAATTTACATCGCCATCGATCAAAAGCATCGATTTATTGTATAACTCATTTCGTATTCATTAGGGTATATTGTATACAAGAAACGACATGTTCTTGTGTCCCATTTGGATATATGTAAACAAAAAAAAAAATCAAGACGGAATATTACCGGATATTCGACGTCAATTAGTATTGCCAGTTTTTTATGTATCATAATGGATTTAAATATCCTAATTAGACCGACACGATTCGACACTTAAGTAATATAAATTTCCTAATTAAAATAAACGTATAGGCAATTACACATCGACGCCATTACGTACACACCACGATGCCTATTAATATCACACGGTAATTCCTGGTTAAGGTTAATTCAAAATAGATCGTTCGATTTTAACTTGGTACATAACAAGCAACAACTTCGAAATAACGAAAAACTTTTCAAAATTTACATTTATTATAATTTATGCGAATACATCTTTTATCGAATGTGTTATTTCATACACACACATATATATATATATATATGGATAGTACACGTTTTTTGTTTTTTTTTTGTTTTTCGTGTACCGACCAAGAGGTCATAAACACAATATCTAAATTAAAATTATTCTTCTTTCAGAACAACTTGTCCCAATGGAGCATTATTTTGCTGTCTTTGTGTCAGCTTAGGCCAGACACTATTTAATCTTAACTCTAAGGGCATCTCGACACTGTTTTCTTTTCAGTCGTCTTGAAGGCTTATCTGGCAAAGTGAATGTCGACATCCGTGTTAGCACGGTATAGTAAAGAAATACATGTCAATGTGTAGGTCGCATCTTAAGACAAATATTTGGCGTTAATAATTAGAGGTAACCCTCTTGTATGGAAAAACAGCTCAGAAAGACCCAGACAAAAGTGTCAGCAGGATGTTCCAGCAAAGGATATATATAAAAAAAATGGAGCTGTCCCGAATATTCTAAAATATATAACTATCAAAAAATGATGAATTATTAATATATATAGTCCATTGCACAATGATACCTATATTTAGGATAAGAAGTTACAATGAAAAAGAAAGGCATGATGCAATTAGAAAGATAAAACAAAGTTTATATCTATCGTCTGAACGGCATTTAGAATGCTAAACAAATTTTTCATAAATAAGGAGACACCGAATAGCCTAAAAATTATACTGTACGATCATTCGTCGCAAATTTTTGCGGAGTTCTTACATCCAGCAGTGAGTTGATATAGGCAATATATATTTAAAAATAAATATATTTTCAAAGCGATGTAAGCAGTTTATACGTATACGCGTGTTGGAATATAAGAATGAACGATTTTTGTACTTGTAACACCGATCCAAATTTCACGATAAGTTTAGAAAAATACGCATTACGAATAAAATAAAATCTCTTATAATAACGAGATGTATAAAAAAAATAAAAAAAGAAAAAGGGATTAGAGAAGGGGCAATAAGAGTATAACCGCAACTTTCGTTATTCAGTTAAGTTTTTCTTATCATTTTAAAGTGTTCGGATGATTTAAACCGCGTGGTCGGATGAATTCCTCGTGAAAATAAGACGTTTCCACGGTTTGCGACTCAGATTAACTGGCGGATTATATACATCAACATATACACAATATATATTTGTTGTTACTGCGACTTTCACTTTTCACAACGTTTTTTATAAGTCTAGTACAACGTCTTTGTTCCGCCTCGTTGTTCCGAACGTTAAAATACGAATCGGTTCGGCGGATTTATGCGGATTTCGGCTTCGGACGATGTATTCCGTAATAAGCGTCCAATTTCCGAGTGTGTGTGTTTGTGTGTGTGTAGGGTGACCCAGAGAAGGTGGACGGTTTTGTTTTTCGAATAGCGCAGTTAGTAACACTGCTATCAAACCGCGAGCTCCGCGTTTTTCGTTTTGTTATCAGGACATCCTATAACGAGAAGAAGCTCGTTTTGCGTAGAATCGCGACAGTGTAAAGACAGTTACGAAAAGAATTCAAAGTTACGCAATTTTTTTGTGAGGATACCTTAAGAACCGCGTTTACGAAACACTTCCACGAGATCTGGAAAACCTGAAAACTCGGATTTCCGAAGAAATTTCAAAAATTCAGCGACCGATGCTCGAAAAATCTTCGAAAATTTTGTGCCGAATGAATGTATTGTCATCTGAACGATATTGTATTCCGTGAAAGATTGTGAGCTAATCTCTCGTTTTCCTATGTTTAAATAAAATGTCATTTAAAAATTTTGGTCGGGTAGTTTTTGAGTTATTAAAAAGCGACAAAATCGTCCGTCTTCTCTGGGTTAGCCTATATTTTTTTTTCCAATTATATAAAAGAAAATAATAAATATAGAGTAGCCTGCGTGAAACTAGCTTATGACTACCGGTGCACTGTCTATAGAAAACTTAACAGTTCTTCCAGTGGCGCAGGGATACCGGGCTTAAGCACTCCCCGCAGAGGGCTTAGAAAAGTATAAAATACATATGAAGAAGGTGCGTAACTTGTAAGCTCCAAACATTTTCCCAGCTAAATTGATAGAAGAGAATATTTAAAAGAGCTCGCATTATCGCTAATAAAACCTCATCTTGAAGACCGTGCAAACTAGCTTAGATTGCCGGAAAGTACTGTTAGAAAATATTCGTTACATTCTGTCTGCTAATGACATTGAAAATCCGTCTGACTGTGCAACACAAAGAAGAAAAAAGATGATCATTGGCTGTTTGGCATTCGAATTTGACCCAGGTCATAGTGCGTTGGTTTTTTTTTATTGTTTCGTTGTTGTTACTGATCGTTTATAGTTCCTATTGAATTTTGTTGCACATTCGGCTGTGTATATTTTATTTATTTCGATTACAAATTTTTTATTTTGGGGGGGTCTTGTTTGTTGGCCAACACAGAAAAATAAATGGCACAGCTGCTATAGGTAGTGGAAAAAGCCAGTGAAAATAAGAAAAATAATGCGCTATTTCGAAAATTCCGGATATTGAACGTAAATATGTCGCTATTTGGCACGTATCTTCTCTCCGATTATGGACGATCCGAAGGAGAAATAAAACGGCGAACAAGGTCAGTAAAAATAGCAACAGCGAAATTAACAAGGATATGGAAAGACCGCGGAGCGCAGAAGAAACTAAAGCTACTAAATAAGGCATCGGAGGGGATGGAAATGATATAGAAAATTCTTAAGAATTACATGTACCAGTCGCCGGGCGAATGAATCGAATCTTACGGGAGTTGGATATCTAGCCTAATCGAATTTCGTATAGTTCATAGAATAGTAAAATCCTTCGAACATATGATCCGGGCCGAGACGGTATAGATGGTCATTCAGGGTAATGTACAGGGATAACGTCGTATAGATCGACCACCAAATCGATTTATCGACCAAATAAAGTGGCGATTAACTGCGATTCGGACAATCGAGGTACTCGCACGTAAAACCGACTATAGAGAGAAGCTTGAGATCTCATTCCAATGTACTAATATGGGTCACGACACTCGAGATCGAGCATACGAATGGATGATAATAATAATAATAGTAATAATGATGACGATATGTGCGCTGCTTTATATATAAAGCACGGTACGAGAATAATATTATAATTTGGCGTGTCAATAGTCTAACGAAGCGTAAGAACTGCCGCACGAAACATATTTACGATCTCTACGTAAATTTACTACGTAAATAATCAAACTCGCGTAAATAATTTCAGATTATTTATTTAACTCGTTTAAAAAATATATATATATATATATATATATATATATATATCGACGGAAGATAAACAAATAAATTACTTTATTTCGTTTAATGTTTACATAAATAAAACACGATCAACTTTGAACGAATAAAGAAATTAGCGAAGGCAATTATCGCAATTATTTAAGTCGTATTAATTATCGACTATAAGAAACTTGTCGACGGCCTTAATTAATCGCGAACAAATTGTTATTACAGAAACATTTACAACTTCGTAAATAAATAAACAAACAAAAAAAAAAAAGATAGTTAAAATACTTAAAAAATTTTTATTTAAAAACACAGCGACGAAGAGCTTTTCCGCTATTAAGTCATTATCAAGTGAACGTAGGAAAAATAAATATACAAATATATATATATATAATTTATAAAATAAAAAATAAAGAAAATATATTAAAAAAATACTTGAATTAGAAGTATAAAATTACAAAAAAAAAAAAAAGTTATTTATAGAATAATGCGATAGCGAATTCGGCAATATAAAATTTATACGTAAACAATTACATTAAATAGAGACGGAAAAATGAAAACTTCCGGTATAAAAATTGATACAATTTATAATATACTTTTTAAAACTAATTTATCGTCGAATTTAATAAATTATTTTTATCTCTTTTTTATTCGCATTTCTTTTCTAGTAGTGAAAACATCCGGTATAAAAATTGATACAATTTATAATATACTTTTTAAAACTAATTTATCGTCAAAATTTATCGTCGAATTTGATAAATTATTTTTATCTCTTTTTTATTCGCATTTCTTTTCTAGTAGTTTTCTCATTTTATAATGTTTTTCTGTATAAAAAATTTTTATAACTTTTATTAACTTTATAATAATTCCTTACAATGTTTTCCAAATTATTAAGTATTTTTTTACATTTAATTTTATATATATATATATATATATATATGTGTGGTAGTAAACTTTTAATGATCAGAAAATTGATTATATTTTTAATAATAAGAACTAGAGATCTAAGCCTACTACCCATGAGGGAGTTCCGCTTTACTAAGGGGTCTATATTTTACGTTGGTGTAATTCTACCGTTAAGAAGAAGAAGCGGTCTATATTGTGATAAGCGTTTTGCCCTACTTTTACTTATTTGTTACGATGTATGCAATTGGGAAGTACTAAATATTTGAAATGAAATTTTTTATTGAATTTAATATATGTATTTTTGCTACATTTTACACTTATATAATATATATATATATAATATATATATATACATAAATATGAATGCATATCTATCGGAGGGTGTTTAATATTTACGGGTTCGATATGAATAAAACAAAAACAACTTAATCCAAATCTGACCATTTTTGTGTGAGATACAGAATGCCGTTTTGTATGAATTCTTTAAAGTTGCTACAAACGATAGTATGTAAAGTTCAACTCGAGGAGGTTTAATGTTTAGGATTCGAGACGAATAGAACAAAAAGGATTACAGCGTAAAATGACTCATTTCTAAAAATAATTTCTATCTAAAAAAAAAACCCGCATTGTAATACCGCATTTTTGGTTTTAAGTCATTTTGTAACGTACGCGTGTAAATAGTAGCCAAAACGAAAGCGCAATAGAACTAGATTAGCCATATTAATTTTGAGTAGAAAAATTAATTACGCGGAATTACGTATCTCAATGATGTTCTCGAGAATTACGAAAATAACGTTAAACTGTGTATTCCGTACTAAGGAATTATTAATGACTACTTCGTAATCGAAAATTTTTTCATTTTACGTCAACCATTAAAATGGTATAACAGCGCGAGAAAAACGATATTACGACGATCGATGTAAAGTCCTATCGCATACTTGCCGAATGCGCCTCGTGACATTCGATGAGAAAAAAATAACATTAAAGGAATGGACAACATAAAACGGAAATTAAGACGAAGCGTTCGTAAAAGAATTAAAACTTTCGGGGCACTTGTATGAAAACCACGCCGGAATTTGTCACTGGTGAAGTTTCGGAGATCGCCGGAATTTAGTTCGGTTCGAAAATTGTGATTGCAATTCGATCACGAGTGACGACAAATGCTAACGTAAAAAAAATCGACGAGTTGATTTCGAATGAAGGAAAAAAACAATTTACGAAAGTTCGCCTCGGTAAATTTGACGAATAGGCTTACAGACTAAAAATCATCATAACCACCGCGTACGAATGAGAAATTCGACGATTAAATCGCACGAATTTTTGGAATTGCGATATCGGGGAAATACCGCGATGATGACATCGATCGCCTCTTCACCAAAACGCGCGTTAAAAAAGTGATCGGAAAAAGATAACTGTGCTTAATAAGCCGGAAGAATGAATTAATTTGTACGCATTAAATTACGCACGCGTAATGGAAAATTTCGATTATATTTCAAAATTATACTTGTATATTATTGCATTGCATAAACCCTACAGGCTGTAATATTCTACCAACGAACGAAACGAGCATAGATATAATAGAGGAAGAACGAACAAAAATTTATAACAGCTTCTTATAATATTTAATCCGTCCAAATGTCAACATACCGCCTTTACTAACAGACAAGTAACGCTCCCTCCCGCGGATATGTATCCGTGTAAAATGAAATAACTATGTAAGATATCTCGGAACGCGTATTGTCCGATAACACGGCGGTTTCATGTGGTCCGAAACGAGGAAAACTATGATATCGCGAACTAGATCACTGCTTCCTCTTCTAGAAAGGAAATATGCTTTATACTTGAGTTTAAAAAGATAAATTTATTTAACTATGATAGCTCCAATCTGGAAAGATGAAATCGAATTATACAGAACTGCGTGTAAAAGCGATATAAAAATATACTTCATCTCCATCGAAACCCTCCGTAATGACCTAAATATACCGTACGTAAATGAAGTTTATATAAACCGGTATAAAAAGTTTTTCGATAAATCGCAAATTTATATTAACCCCCCAATATGTCCGTAGAATGCATTTATCTATACTCCCCGACAATCCTACAAGACGATTAAAAAAACTGTAGATGATGCAGACTTTCAATATCTCCGAAAATAAATAATTCGAATAAGAGTAAACGATTTTAAATAATTCGGAATATCCATTAAACTAATAAACTTACCTATATAGTAATCGAATAACCCGATAATTCAGTTCTGCAACTTTAACGATACCTGTCACTTAGAATCTAATCGTCTCGCTGGATTAGATTAATCACATTTTTATTACTTTAGTCATCACCATTGTTTACGGTGCTTCGGCGCCGGTACAAATGAGGGAAAAAAATAAGAATAAAGCTTCTTTGGAAATAAATATAACCTTTTAATCTAACATGCGAAATAAATTCTTTTAAATAGCAACATTCTAAACGATAAAAATTATAAATATACATTTTTTAAATATATAAATAAATGATGCAAATAACTTGCGTTCGGTCCGTGTACATAATACCGGCCTTCGTATAACGAAAGTATAAATATATGTACATATATACACGTATAAATGAATAAATAAAATGTGTAATTTTACATTTACAATAAGAAACAGCAATTATCATCTACGTGTACCGAAATAAAACACAATTCTTCCAGCGTATATATATATATATATATATATATATATAAAAAACTTCGTGAAATAATTATAACTGAAGGAAATGTAACAAAATTAAATATAAAATTAATTAAGTTCCTTATAGCAATAAAACAGTTAGTAAAAAATAATTAATATAAATACAAATAAAGTTAAACTTAATAAAAGTATCAGGAATTAATTAAAGACTAGCACGTGTATGGTCTTGCTACGTGTAAGTATTTAATCGTTGAACAATTTCTTTGTTGATGTTTACTCGATGTACATAATTTCAAAGCATCTATTTTAGAGTAAAACGTAGTTTTATGATTCTACGCCATTTATTTCGTACACGTTACAGCTTAGTTGCGTTAAAGAGATTAGGCCATACAGGACACGCGTGCGACATTATCGGTCTCAAGATACTGTTATAAGTAATTAACTTATTGACAGGCAGCATTAACGTGGCATTTCTTATTAAAGATGGGATATAATTTAAATAACGTGATTGGAGTTTTATTAACAACGTGATGTCTAGAAAAGATAGACCATTGCCTAGAATGACACTGAGATTCCACTGTATGGGTGTGTTATTATGCAGCTTAGAAAAAGTTCCTTCGGCCGCCTCCATTCTAAACAGGCAGTCTGCAATCCCGATCATGTTTTTTTTAATGCTCGTCTGTGGCGCCGTTGCGTTCGGAGCTTTACCTTGTCTCGCTACGTTTTTCGGGCATTAAATCTCCGCATAATGTACCGTCCCTTCGCAATCTAGATAATTTACAATTATTCCCCCATATAGTTACGTTTCTAGAGAAGTCAGCATCCTCGATTAAGATATAGATAATCCCCACAGTTTAACGTTGAGTAAGCTATAAAGGCACCCCATTAATATATATATATATATATATATATATATATATATATATATATATATATATATATATATATATATATATATAAGGAATCGGAGAGTGATATCTCCTTTTTGTAAATAATATTGACCGATATACCCATATATACATAATTATTTCAATAAAATTTATATAATCTTAAGCTAACAGAGTTGACTGTTTTAAGGTATACGATCAAGAACAATATATAAGATATAAAATAAATTAACAAAATATTCGCGTTCAGGTATATGCCTACATAAACGAAACTTATTGAATTATTTATGATATAAATAATTCACGGGCTTATTATTGCGCACACGGGTTACTTTCTCATTATAATGGCATCTGAAGATACAATTGTACACATACATGTCGGTAAGTATACGCTTTCCTACATAATTAAAATCCTGTAATCCGCATCGCACAATTAATGTAGACGTAATACATTGATTTTCAACGAACCTTAAAAATGCGCAATAATTATTTTACCGAAGTTAGTCGATTCACTTAGAAGATAATAAATATGAATATTTTCCTCGGGCGACGTTTATAGAGTAAATGAATTTTTAGCTCCATCGGTAAATACCGTAACATAAATATTACGTACCTTATCTGCATTCTGCTACGAAATTTAGTAAATAATATTATATCGTTAATAATATTAAAAACATTCTAACTGGTGTTAACGATTTTAGGATTTTTTACAAGGCCGAATTTAATTTTCTACCGGTTTGGCGTACATTTGAAGACACGTAAATATAATAAGATTTATTAGAAGCCTGAAAAAAAACACCCTGCCGAGAAGTAGAAAAAAAAAGGGTATTCACGCCTGGACGGTTATTTCGACAGAATATTAAGATGCGTCCAACACGAGAGGTGGGGGAATAATATAATTTGTAAAAGATAACGGTTCTCTTTCCCAAACCTGAAACTAGAAGGTTGCCCAAAAAAAAAAAAAAAAGAAAAAAAAGAAAAAAGAATTACTTCATTTCTAAGGGTTGAAAAAAATACGAGGAGTCGTAGGGGTAAAAATTTCCCCTCGACAAAGAAAAATTGCACCACTGAACAAAATAAAGATTCGGAAATAACACAGGGGGCTTTTTTTTCGCTAACAAGTCGAACGAGAATTGTTGACTGCTGCAGCCGTTTTATCCTGTTTTACTCATAATGGTTTTTCGAATTAATGAGCTGTAAACTACTCGCGATAAACTTCAACGTGTCGAATAGTATATTAGAACCGTCGGAGCGAATTCGGAAATATTATTTTTATATTTTTTTATTGCTATTAAATAAAATTATCTACACCCCTTGTAAACAGGCGTGGTTTAGTATCGTGAAAAAATAAAAGTTGAATTTCGCTATAATGCGAAATAAAAGCTTCTCTCTTGCTCGTCATTATTCTGTTCTCTTAGACGAGAAATTGTTTATTTTATTTTTACGTAACGATTATTATATTAACGTTTACGCGAACTTAATAACTAATAAATAAATTTGATATCGGGAAATAAATAACAAAAAAAAATTAATTAAAATTACTAAATTTTTATATACATATATAAAAACACACACACACACACAACCCCTATTAAGCCATTATGAAATGGACGTAAAAAAATAAAACCTAAAAATAGCTACAATTTAGGAAGAAAAAAAATAAATAAAATGATAAACGAAAAATAAAATGTAAAAAAAAAAGAATACTTAATTCCGAGATATTACAAAAAATATATATTAATTTTTATAAACAACACGATGAACAAATAAGCGATATAAAATTTATACATAATTACACGAAATAGCAACGGAAATAATAAATGATTAAATTTTCGATATAAAATTAATTCTTTATCCAAATTTATCGTCGAATTTAATAAATTAATTTTATCTTTTTCTTTTATTATTTTCATTTTCTATAAGTAAAATTTTATAATTTCGGTTAATATAATCGATTTTATAAATCTTTATAATTTATTCTAAATAACGATTTTTCATATACTTAAACGTTCTTCGAACTTTATGGCGAATTACACGTTTCGATAAGAATTAGTTCTAAGAAGTATATCATAAATTTAATCGATTTTTTTTTATATATTACAGAGAAGAAAATCTGAAAATGTTTATTTTTCCGGCTATTTCAAGTAATTTATAAGTTTTACATCGCCGATTTGTTGATTGACATTTGCGGTCGATTATAATTTTAAAAATAACCGCTTTCTTTTTTCGCTTCGTTATTTTCCTTAATTTTATTAAATATTTTTTAATTTTTTTAGCATATATATTTTTATATTTCACTTTTTTTTTTAATATGTCCACTTGATAATGGTTTAATAGCTGAAAAACTTAGTGATTTGAACTACTTATTTTTTTTCGCGCGTTTATTTAATATTAGAAAAAGAAATTATATCCGAACTCATTTAGGTAATCAATTAAACGCTTCTTTTTCGGATTTTCTATAAATTTCTTATCACGAAATAATTTCATCATTCCTAAATAAATAAATAAATAAAGAAATTCCCTTTAATTTTATTATTAATTTTCGACGAGGAAATTAGTTGATTTTTAATAATATAAAAATACGAAATTAATAATAACACCATTAGAAAATGTAAACCACACGCGTAGACTGGCAAAACTTCGAATAATATCGAATAAACCTCGATTTACTTCGATCAAATCTTTACACGATTTGTTAAAATTCCAAACAAATGACTAAAAAATTTTTTTATATTCGGATATTCCGATAGTAAATTCTACGGTTGATCACGATTACCATTATAAAAGATATAAGCACAGTAAAATTACATATTTTATTTATTTATTTATAATATGTACACATGTGTTATACTTTCTTGTATGTACACGGACTGAACGCTAGTTATTTGTATCGTTTATTTATATATTTACGAAAAATTATTTATATTTTTTATCACACAGTATAAACCGTAAATGTCAACAAAAAATTAAGACAATAAGTTCATTTCGATAAGAAAAGTGTGTGTATACACTATGTTATTTTTAAAATAGAGTAGGTTTTTGGTATTCTACATTATTCCCCTAAATGTTACATATGAGTTGTTTCTTTATAAATATTAACTTTTATTATATTTAAACTAATGTGTTTTCCGGAGAGAATGGTTATAACATTTACAGCGAAATTTCATCGAAAAAATTTTCTTTCACCAGTAAAGAATTCATTTTTTTTTTTATTTTTGGAACCATACCTTCAAACCACACACACAATCACGTGTATATATATATGCACGAGCATATTCGTACACACACTTACGAAATAAACTAATTCCGGCTATATTCCAGTGAATAAAAATATGAAAAATGCAACGAATAATAATATAGTCTGTATTATACATGCAATACATCGCTACATATATATACATATATGTATAACACATATACATATGTAATACATGTATATATTATAGATATATGTATACGTATAGTACATATATATATTTACATATTACCATATATACATAATAGATGTATAATCATGGTTATTAAATGTATAATACATATATGTATATAATGCCTATGAGCACGTATCTTATCAATTTCCTAACATCAAAGACTCGTAAAAATCATCCACACAACGAGCCGACGAATGAACCAAATGTTTTTACCTAATTGCCTTTTGTCTAGTCACTCTTCGGTGAATTAACACAATTAGGTCGATGGCCGATTTTTGTCATGGCCATTCCTCGAATATTGTCACTTCTTAATTAAGAACGCAATTAGGTCGTTCTACTCTATACAGGGTTCAAAATTGGACGAAACAAGAACATACGCGTTAGAGCTTTTCTCGATAATATCCTCAGTTCGATTATATTTTACTTGGTCGACTATAGACGATAAATATTAACTAAATAACCTAAATATCCGATTTTTTTTTCTTGTTTTGTGACGGTAATTATCCTATTGGAGTATTCGTGAAGAATAAGAAGAAAATGTAAAGTCGACAAGTACGCAAAAACCAGCTGATCGAAAAAACAGAAGAAAAAGTTTTAAGGTCGTCGTAGTCATCGGTGAAAAATTCGATCGGTATATATTTAGAAAAATGTATTAAACCAAGAAATATATACAAACAGGTATTCAAATTTGTAAGGAATGGTAATTAAGAATCCAAATCGTAAGAATATCCACGAACGTTACGCAATTATTATTGATCGAAGATGACATTTTTTTTGAACGTCTTACGCGGAAAGAAAATGAGGTAGAGCGTCGGTTGTTGCCGGCTATAATGGAAAACGTAAGGACCAGAGGACGAACGCCAGCAAGACGATGGTTCGACGGAATCCAAGAACTAACGGTATTAAATGTACAGGTGTCACCGGAGCCATGGATTGGGACTATTGGAGAGGTTCGGTTAGAGATCACGACACCCGACTCGGGTGATCGATGAAAAAGAAAGATTACATAAAATTATTACAAATTTTAAAATAAATAAATCGCGAAAGGTTATGTATAATAGTAAACGTGTGTATACAGTAATAATAAATTTTACCTTCGATTAGAATTTTATCCTGTCTTAATCCGTTTCAATGGCGAAGGGCTGCTCGAAATTTTCGGCGATCGTTTAAAAATAACGGAAACAACGAAAAACTTCACCATATATAAATAAGAAAATTACAAAAAAATATATATAACTAGAATTTCCGGAGACGTCTCGTATTTTCCACTAAATATATTATAATTTTAGCATTATCATCGAGACCGCGCAATATGTGAACAAATAAAAACGCATTTTTTATATAAAAGAACGTTTTAAATTTTTAAAAGATATTACGATATTATTATATACGATCGCGATTTATTAATTTTTTTTTTTTTTAATTTAATAATAAAAAAAAAATTAAATACAGTTCGCGAACAGAAAACGCGCAACAAATACGAGATGAAATTTGTAACTATTACCGCTACTATAAAACTGGTACTATTGGGATATCCGATCTTCATCCAGCAGTCGCCGAGTACGATGCCGTTTCTTCTACTATTATAACGAGTTCTATACACTAACAACTAGAAAGAGAAATACGTAGTAATAATAATAATATACACCGGTAGTTAGCTAGAGCGCGATGGAGATAGCCGGAATGCTTGGACTTTGGCGCGAGAAGTGAGCGTATGTGAAAAGGTATGCCAGGTCCAAAGTCGATTTGTGTACCTGTGTATTTTGTATTTCCGTACGCATAATTATAGATATAGATATAGATATATATATATAGATAATCTCATACAACAGAAATGGTTTCAAAGGTAGGACGTGTTTGACGGACGAATTATACAACGTTCAACACGTGAGCATCAACCTTACCCATTACCACGGGTCTCGTACGAAAAGTATTATACCGATGCCGAGAGTATGTGTGGAACCTTAAAGCTAAAACTAAACTAAAACACGCCGAAACACGCTAGCAATATATACATATTGGTAGGCTTCGATGTATATTTTCATCAGCCCCGGTCTGTACACACGTAACAACCAGTCGATGACATAGTAGATATAGAAAAAGAAGGCCTTTTATCATCGACTATATAACGTATAGAAAAAGATGGCGAATAACCAGTTTTCTAGCACGGAGTCGAACGACCAACACATATACACACTAATGAAACTACGAAATATGCATTATCTTACGGCTACTATTATCCCGTCTATATATATACACACACACGTACATAAAAAATATAATACATACCTAAAATGTAATAATAATAATAATAATAATAATAATGACGATGGTGCTACGTGTGGTACCGACGTAGAAGATTATATAGCAAAAGGAGGTGTACATATAGATCGAAGGCTAAAAGATTCAGGCGCTTGACTAGAGGGGGTGCCAACAGCGGTCATTATTCTCCTTACTAGATAGCTGTAGAACTACGCCTCTCTTATTCCAGCTAGAATGATTATAATCAACGAAGATACCGAAGACTATTAACATTGACATTGACTGGATATATATATGAATAATATGTACATGTATATGTATATATATACATACGATGTTTATTGCATTCGCGTACGTTCGTATAATGCGGGGATGGAAAATATTTTTTGTTGCAGAAGAATCTAGTACAATCGAAATTCTCGAGTAAATTATAAGGTGAAGAAAATATAATGACCAAACAAAATATTCGGAAAATCGATTAATTTCTCAACTTCGTCGAACACGTTAAATCTTCGATAACAATCGTGTGGCCGGAATTATACGTTTTAATATAAAAATATATTGATAAAAGTCGGTAATAAAGAATCAGCTTTAAAATAACCCGATAGAATTGTTTTTCAAAGTATGCAAATGCTTCATCCGCGGTTAAAAAATCAAACCGAATCGAACAGCTAGCGAGGGAAAAGGCTAATAAATAGAATAGAGAGAATAGCTTAAAAAAAACAATATTGAATCATCGTGCCGAGCACAATAGAATTAGAATGAACGTCCGGAATAAGTCTAAGGCCGTGCTCACATTGCATCCGTTTTCGTACGAAAATCACTCGTACGAAAACGTACGAAAACGTACGAACGATCCCAATTCTTTGAAGTGGTTGAGAGCGCTCACACGGGATGCGAGTTAGTCGTACGTATACGTGCGTATAGATCCGACATCCGAATTCGATCCCAACAAGTTGGGATATTTCGTACGTATTCGTACGTTTGAATGATATTTTTGTATGCCGCTGTTTCTTGTTTAGATCCACATAGCTTGTTTATTATTTAGTGTATTATTTCTATTCGCGGTTTTTATCGTTTTTTTGTGTGTGTGTATGTATATATATATATATATATATATTATATGTATATATATGTATATATGTATATATATTATATATATACATACATTATATGTACATATATATTATATATATATATACATACATTATATGTACATATATATTATATATATATACATACATTATATGTACATATATATTATATATATATATATTCCATATATTTTATATATATATATATATACATATTATATATATATATATATATATATAATATATATATATATAATAAAAAGTTGTAAATAAAAACAGTGTATTTTATTCTGTTACCTCAAGGTTACTACTAATCGTTCTTCAGGTGATATGGTCTTGCGGAAATTACTGTATCTAGATAAATGAGGGCGTATTACATTAATTATATATTTAAAGGTTTCTTTCTTCATACGCACATAACCGTAAAATAAATTGTTGTCGCTATTTAAATCTGTCATAATATGATGAAATTCACCGAAATCGTCTCTTTTCAAATATATTTCACGCACCCATTTGGTTCTGCCGTAGTCTTCGATTCAGGAGAGAACTATCTAAGAGATACAAATTATTATTCATTATGAAACAGTGAGAAACAGAACGCGAAAGCACTACTGCAATCGACTTACTAACTGAGAAAAACACCCAGTTCGTACGAACGAACGAGTACAGTGTGGGCACGGTAAATTCTATTTACCGTGAGTGTGTGCACTCAATTCGTACGATCGTTGTCGTACGTTTACGTACGATAGCAATTCGTATCCAATGTGAGCGCGGCCTAAGAGTGAGCCGATATAATAATCGTAACCGCGGTAATCTCGTATAAAATGCGTGTATACACGTAGAAAGAGAAGTGACAAAATGAAACTATTACGATTTTACCACCGGCAATTATAGATGATCGATAGTTCTGCCTGTTTTTTTTTGTCTCGAAATTTCTCGGAAAATTAAAAAAGATTTTTTTTTATTTGTGTCACACTTTGACCACAATTGACATTGATAAAGTACTGTCGTATTTTTATTAGCTCATTTCCCAATGGAAAAGAGTCAATGTATATATTGTCTCTACAACTTTAGACAACTACGTACGGATACCACCTTAGACTACATACACGGATCAGGTGTGGAGAGCTAAATTTAAATTCTTCTTGTTTTGCCTTGTCCGCTTTGCGAACGTTGGCGACCAATGTGTTCGATAATTTTTAGTTCTCTTATATTTTTAATGCCTACGTCCAGATTTTTATATTGTCTAACGAAGTCTGTCGCGCTTTCGTGCTCTTTCTATTTTTCCTCGTAATATCGTCCATATTAGTTCGTATTTATCTCCGCATAAGCAATCTTCCTCTTTTTAATTATGATTAACAGTTTATGGAGCTTTCGCAAACAATAGCTCCGCGTTAGTTACTTTCTCCGTCCAGCTGATCTTCAAAAGCCGTCGATAAATCCACAAAATGCTTCAATCTTCTTCGACGTGCCTGCCGTGAGCGTCCATGTTTCAGCAGCATGTGTTATTGTAACCTATATATAACATCTCACCAGGCGCAAAATTCCATACTAATAACTGCTCAATGGGTCGTTGAGATTCAGGAATGCCTTCTGCGCTATCTCTATCCTTAACTTCCATATCCGATACAAATCCAACTTCCTAGGTATCTGTAGGATGATACTTTTTCTATCCTTTCTCCTTCAATTGTAATTTCTTCATATATTTCCCGATTATTTTTAGATTTTCGTTTTACCAACGTTTATTTTAATTCCGAAATCGTTTGCGCGTCCGTTTATATCTTGAATTAGCTTCTTCTCTGGAACTAGCGATAACTGCAACGTCATCAGCAAATCTAACATTATTAATATGTACTCTGTTTACACGAATTACGTCCGCTGATTCATCATTCATTCAAAAATATGCTCCGAGTATTAGCTGAGTTTTCTCGAAAGTTATAAGATTTTCATCTTCAAAATTATCTCAATACGTTACGTTATGTTGTTTTTTTTTTTTAAGAGCCTTGCTCTTGTCACCATGTTCATCCGCGGCTTCTTGTTGCCTGCTTATGTTCTTGATCTTTTTATACGTCATCTGTATTCTTTTTCTTATTTGGTTCATCCGTGTTGTCCTACCGCTTTTTCTTCTTCCTACTAAACTCCATTATGACTAAAAACATATCCTAGAAGCCTTTCTCACTTTCGTTATATTATTTAATATAAAAACTCGATTTTTTTATTTAAAAAAAAAATAAATTTTAATTATTTAAAAAATATATTAGAAAAAAAAATCAACATTTTCATAAAAATTAAGCCTTCGTTAAAAGAAATAATTAATTTACCCCTTTTATTTATTCCCTCTAATTAATGTTTCTATTAATAATACAATGTACATATTCTAGTCTTTTAGTTCAGCCCCGAGACTGATCTTTTTTTGAGAATGATATTTTTCCAACGTTCCCGATTTTCCGCAGTTAAACTCCTCATAACTACCGGTCCCTCTGTCTCGTAGTAATGAAAGAATTTCTGAGTCTTTCACGCTATCGTTTCCCTCGGATTTTGTCCTCGGAAACACCTCGAAGTATTCCTCCATGTCTAACCGCGTTTTCCGTATTCGATCAATTAATCCTCGTTTTTTTTTTATTTTATCCATAATTTCTCGATTTATCTTGTCCGTCCTTATCTTCTCGATTCTCCTCAGCATCACATTTCGAACGCTTGCAACTTGTTCACATTTCATTCATAGTTCAAGTTTCGGCACCATATAGCGCTCTAGACCATAAATACGCTTTCAGCAGGTGTTTTCTCAAATTCATTGGCATTGATTTTTGCCATAATATATCCTGTTTCTTCCTGAACGCCAACTTTGCAAATCTAATACGCGAATTGATTTCATAAGTTATCCGACACTATTTGACCTTTAAACCGCTTCTTTTGTTCAACTTCTTTTTTATCGATCTCTCCACATGTATGCGAGATTTCTTACTGATCATCATTGTTTACGTTTTGTTCATGTTTATTTCCCTCCCCAATAATTTTCCCGTTCTATCGAGTTGCTGAATCATTTTATTTAGCATCTTTGCCTATCCAGTCACGATGGCTCGATCGTCTGCAAATTTAATTACTATCAATGTGACTTCTATTGTCCGCCGCTACTACGATTTTACTTTTACTCATATTTATTTGCTTTAAATATATTTGTAATATCGATATTTGTTTTTTTAGTTGTTCATTGTCTACAATTAAAATATCATCATCATATCTGAAGAAATTTCGAAAATTCAGCGACCTATGCTCGAAAATGTGTTCAAACATTTGGTAAAAAATGATTGTGTTCCGCAACGATCGTAAGCTAATTTCTGGTTTTCCTATTTTTAAATAAAATTTTACTCAAAATTTTGGTCGATTATTTTTTAACTTATTCGAAAAACAACAGAACCGTGTCCGTCTTTTCTGGATCCCACGTACACATGCGTGTGTGTAGTTAATATTTTTGTTGTTTTTTTTTTTATTACTATAGGAAAAGGTTTTTCATATGAATATAATAAAGACATTTTAAGCGAGACGCGCACACCTCCTATAACCCGAGTAATGAAACGCTAATTACCCCACATACCGACGGTTTTGATAAAATTACTATATCGACCATTTGAAAGGATAAAATATACGTAATTAGTCGTATCTAATACTAGTACTAGGTACTATTTCTGTTACGTGGAACAGGTGTCATTTAAATCGTTATTATAATAAACCTCAACCTGCTATATGTTATTTTTATTTCATATAGATTCCAGGTATCCACTACGCGTCATCGTACTGCTTCTTGACGAATCGATTGTTGAGTCTATATAGGATCGGTACATGCGATGACGTACGACTAGTACCGCGAAGAAAAGGGTTATTATAATAGGAAAATTAATTAAAATTCGTGTAGAAGACAATTAATAGTAAGAAAGGATCGGTTTCGAATATTTCGACGTTCCGTCTCTTATCAACTAATGTAGATCGAGAAAGACGACGAATGTTGTCGCTTATTACGATTTATACCTTTCATTGTCTGCCATCGATCACTACACACGGACGTTTTTATCGTGTTTTCAGCTTTCTTTTCGTCGTACGTACGACTATGAATCGTCTATTGAACTTTTCAACTAATCCGCATCAATAATAATTATCATGGTCGCGTACAATTTCCTCTTTATTCTTTTATTAATAACAATTACGATTAATTAACTTATTAATCGCTCGCGTCGTACGTTAAAGGAATAAATTAGAAGCGCTATCGTGATTTCGATTTTTCGCTAATTACGATTAATCGTATTTAATATCCCGTACCATAAATTTTTTTCACAAATATGTACACCCTGTTCGAATATAATTTAATATATAAAAAAATTATGGCCTAGTAGAGCGCGGACTTCTATTAGGAAGGTGTTCGAATACGAAAATTATCATCAGAAAATAAAAAAATATAAATAATCCTAATATTATTATCGCTTGGAAATGGCAAACCACCAGCCGCAATATGCGCGCTAGTAACTAAACACACTACAAAAACACGCAGAGCTGTCTCGTGCCAACAAAGCGATTACAATCGCTTCTCCCGGATGTGTTGTGTCTATCACGGTAAATAGAATACACGGTAGGTATCACGAACTAGTTGCGCAGTGGTCAAACGAAATTTTGACGTCACCGGTGCCCACTAGTTCAGACAGTCGACTGTAGTGTAGTAGTCGTTCCGTTGTTTCGCGTGTTCATCCGTATTATTTCGTGCTTCTCTCGCCGCTTGTTCGAGTATTTTTTTATTTATTTTTTATTACGGTCAACAAATTAACTTATGCAATTTATGTGTTTTTTTTTCGTTTAATACTGCCTATGTTATCAATTTTTATACATTACGTCATCAACATAGAAATGGTTAGGTCGTTTCGATACTATATTATTATTATTAATATTTTTACTATGCCTTGTTGTGTCATCGCTGGGTGTTCTAATCATGGCAGAAACGCTCATAAATTAGGAATCAGTTTTCATCAGTTTCCTAAAGATAAAGCTGTACAGAAACAGTGGTTACATATGAGCAAAAGAGCTGATGACTTTAATATTGAAACTGTCCGCGTTTGTTCTCGTCACTTTAATGAAAATGATTTCGAACGTGATTTGAGATCAGAAAGCCACACTTGATTTATCATTTGATGGCGCATGCATATCAATAGTAATACCTTTGATATCATTATTAAAGCGCAAGCTACAAGTTCGATCCGAAAAGGAAGATGAGATGCTAACAAATATGAAAAACTCATTGTACGAGTCATTGAATACCAAATTTTCTTTTATAAAAAGGCACCCTTCATTGATGGCTGCAACAATGCTGGACCCAAGATTTAAATCGAAATATCTCTATTCCAATGAAGTGGATGCTGCAATGAGAGAAATAATATCTTTTTTGACAGAGGATGACGACGACGTAGAGGATCCTATACTTTCTGGTGGTGGAGAAAATGTTCCCTCAGTTTCTACAGAATTGGTATTGCCAGCCTCCAACCTACAGCAAGAAATAGAGAGTCTTTGGGATATACACGATAATATTCCTCTAACAGATGCAGGCAACCATATCTGAAGATCAAAAAACTGTTTTGGAAAAAATAATTCAATCTTATCTGTCGGAGCCATTATTGCAACGCAATGCTGACATATATTGTTATTGGAACAGTAGTCCATATCCTACCCTGAGAAAAGTCGTTTTAAAGTATCTTTCTGCTCCACCTACTAGTGTTTCCAGCGAGCAGTTGTTTAATGCCGCTAGACAAATATACGCAGATCGTCGGAGTAACCTGCTTGGCGACTTAGCGTACAATATAAGACTTTTTAATTACGAATATTAAATCTAATTTCAATTTATTATTTAATGTCAAATTGTGATTATAACATAAATAATAACTATCTTTGTTAAATATTGCAACTATTACTTTTTATTGTATTTTACATGAGTTAATTATCTGTATTTGTGTATAAAATACACCAGATTTTAATATACAATAAAAAGTTTAATATGTCTAAATAAGTTTCGGATTCGGTTTCGGCCGAAACTAACACCGAGGCCGAAGATTCGGTTTCGGTTTCGGCTGAAAATCTTGTTTCGGTCGGACACTAATAAAAATTTATTTTTTGAAGTCATTAGAATGATAGAATCTATAGGATTCAAAGTTCGTGCGTTTGTATGTGACATGGACCCGTCAAATAGGAAATTTATGGCCGACCTTGGTGTTAATAATGATAAAACAAATATTACGCATCCGCTTTGTGAAAATCGTAAGATCTTGGCTTTTTACGATGTTCCTCATGCGTTGAAACTATTGAGAAATCATCTTCTTGATCAAGGATACAAATTATCTAGCGGTGAAATTGTAACTAAAGACATTTTTCTAAAATTAATTGAATTACAGAAACAAGGAGATCTTAAATTTGCTTATAAGATTAATCAACATCATTTACTTCTTTCGGGGATCGAGAGACAAAAAGTCCGGACAGCAGCTGAGTTACTTTCAAGAACAGTAGCTGATGCTATTAGTTATACACTTCTAGGCAACGATCATGTTGTAAAATTCTTAAAAACAATTAATGACAGTTTCGATGTGCTGAATTCGAGAATTCCTTTTCATCCAACTAATGAAATGAAAAACGCATTTGGTAAAAATTTAGTGAAACAGAATGAGACATTGGAAAAATTGTATAATTTGTGCACATCGATGAGGGTAATCGGTAGATCGAATTTGTTACCATTTCAAATTGCTTTTCAGGTTTCTATTCGAAGTCTTCAGCGGATGTTCTCTGAATTATATTGTGAAGGATATTCTTACATAATGTCGGCGAGGTGCAACCAAGATATTCTTGAATCTTATTTTTCTTTGATTAGAGGCTTGGGTAAATTTTATGATCATCCCTCGCCAACTGCTGTAAATCAAAGAATTAAGTGCCTTCTTTTTAGTAAAAATGCGGGCTCGATAATAAAAACTGCTAATTCGTGGAATGAAGCGCTGGTAACATTAAGCGCCGACGTAATAAATGAAATTGAAAAAGGTAGCGAAAGTAAATCATCGGAATGCGAAGAAATTTGTGTTCAGGATAACTTATAAGTGCAATTAGAATGTTCACACTCATATATATATATATATATATATATATATATATATATATATATATATATATATATACATATATTACGACGATCGTCGTATGTTCACGTTATAATAAATCTAAATTTATTATATTGAAGGTGGAAAACTAATATTTAATTTAATTAATATAATAAAACAAAAAATATATATAATTATTTATTTAATTAAAGTAAAATATATTAAAATTATTATAATAAAACCAGACCGGATTTGTAGTAGACAAACTATTGTTATACAATAATTAAAATTAATTTTACTTAGTCAATTGGGAAAACCAGTAAATTAGTTTGACCAAATAATTTTAGTTAATGCAGCCAGTAAAAATAAATTACAGCCAGTAAATAATGAAGAAAATCGAGTAATTTTTGTTTAACAAGGCTTAAGAAAAAGGTATAAAAAGGAATGGTTATTTATTTTCAAGCGAGTTTAGTTTTTTCAGTCTAAAAGTTCAGTTGTTAGTTTCTTGATCAAGACAGTTAAGAATGAAGAAGGATGGTTGAAGTAATTAAGAATCCGGTTAGGTTCGTTTTTTTTTTTTGTTTTCAAGTAAATTTTTTTTATTAAATTATAATTTTTAAATATATAATAGTTTTTTAATATAAAATAAACTATTTCTGTATAAATATTCTATTTATTTTTTTAAATAATAATAATAATAATAGTTTGTACGAGGTTTCTTGTAATATATATACGTATTCTCAGGATAAAACTATCTTCAATCGTGTTAGCGCCGTCAACTCAGTAAATTGATAAAAACGATACAAAACAAAACATGTCCTAGAAAAACTCCAGGTGTTGATGAGATTTCAGCTCAAGTATTGAAAGAATTATCAAAGAAAGGCTATGCTTACGTATATCTTTAATGCATGTATGCGTCTAAAACATGTGCCACAATATTTTAAAACAGCCCACATTATAATGCTGAAAAACAGGTTTTTTACGTGAAATCTGAGGTGACATGTTCATAAACGCAATACAAGGAAGAGTACATTGAAAACAAACAAGAGGAAAAAGGCGAATTGATAACAACAACAAATTCACCGATGAATGTAACTCAATTCGTAAGAACCTTAAAGAACTGATTACGGTTCACTGGAAACCGGTGGAGATGAATCTCTAACGGGAAGTGATTATGAAGGTTCGCCATTTAATTATTGTAACGGTAAATGAATTCTCATTACGTTCGCAATAACTCCACTGTGTCTATACTCGATAAAAGTCGTCATGTATTATCGAGAACAGAACACCGTTTAAATTTTAATAAATTTAGTAGCTTTTCACGAATGTCGTAATTGCGATTAAAAATTTTATTTCCGTTTCTTCAAATATTACCGGACTAAGTTAACGGTAACACTATATTAAAATTGTTATCCGCAAACAATATTACATCTTTACCGATGTCTTTCGGTAAACATCCTCGTGTCAACAACAAAGATTATTAAGTATTTTCTAAACTCCCGAAAACCGGTGTATCGCCTTTTAAGGAAAAGATTTCTTCGATAAGTTTCGGACATTTACAGGGCGTCTACTTTTTTTTTTTTACAACGGTCGAACCTACACCTTACAACAAAAACGAAATTTTAAGTAAATAAAAAAAAATATATTTTTTTCTTCTTCGAAAATAAATCTACCGTGACCGAGAATAACCTAGTCGTCGACCAGGTAGGATGGTGAAAAGATACACAACAGTACTATAATAAAACGGATAGCCTCCATAAAATTAAGATAAAGGAAGAGAAATAGTCAATAAAATGATGTTTGACTCCGGTAAAAGGTCGCTATAAAACTTGACCAAATAACGCTCGACTGCGGATTTAATTTATAACATCTCCTGGAAGGTATATTATTGTAGAGTCAAGGACACGTCTCCGGTATCTGTTCAATTAACGTCGATTATCGCTAGATTGAGAAAGTGAACAAATTCAAACAGCGTTTATAATTCTAAGGAATATGTACTTTTTTCAGGAGGGCGGAAGACTAAATATAATATTATTTTCTTTCTTTTAATCTTAGGGTGCGTAATGTTATTAATAAGCAACAAATTCTACAACATATTATATCGGCTTTGAAAATGTTGCTAATATATAACATTATGCATTACACTGTGGTATAGATTAAAATTTGCAAGAAATCTTTCCGGTGGTTTTAATTGTAAATTTAAACGCAATCCTCTGCTTTTAACTAGATTATTTAAATACAATCGTGTGATTTTAACTGCAATTTTTTAAATTATAATCTGCATAAAAAAATCTTCATTAGGCTGCATTTCATATGTTTATGTGAGAGCATAATCCAGCGGGGTTTCCCGCTGCCTGGTGGAGAATTTTCTGTTAGGGTTTACTAGAAACGAACTCGCCTACTTTCTCTAGATTGGTATTCTCCAATCCGACAGAGGCACATATGCCACGAGCGAATTGCTGATAATCTGCTGTTAATAATGCAGTAAAAAGCTTAACAGTATTTAATGAAAGGAACATCTTCTGCAAGTGAACCTCCCGCCGTTTTTCCTGTGAGCTTTAGTTTTCCTAATCAAGGCCAAGTCCGCCGAATAGGAAATTACCACTCTGCATGGACGTACATGACTCACGTGGTTGTTGTTTCGTTTCTCTGCCGGTGTGACTGGTATCATTTGGTGGTCGAGTAACTACTTACTGGAGATCTAGTTACAACAACCTGTGCCCTGCTCTCACCACTACTTTTCAATATATATATATATATACACGAAATATATTATGAGACAAATATTAGTTTCTAATGATGGAAAAGATACAATTGAATGGAAGGATGAATTCTCAATTGGTGGATATAGTGATACCATCTTGATAGCTATAAACATCGAAAATATTATACGATTATTGCGAAGATTGGTGGAAACTAGCAGAGATAACGGGTTATTACTTAATCGAAGGAAGACCAAAATGATGATAATCAACCGGTCTAAAAATAAACTGCCCAACAAAAATCACATAAATAGAATAGAAGTGGTCGATAAGTTCACATATCTAGGTTCAATTATAGAGAATACTGGCGGATACAAATAGCGACACCGCATACAAATAGACAAAAGTGCGATGGGTCGCTTAGTAAAAATATGACGTGATTAAGCAGTAAATAGAAAAGTTAAGACTAGTCAAGTCATTAATAATTCCAGTATTTTTATGACATTACACCGAACCGAACACAGACACATCGAATCCTTCGAATTGTGGTATTGGAAACGAACGTTACAGGTTCCGTGGACGACCAACAGAACTAATGAATCTATACTAAAGTAGATCGGAGAACCTAGACCATTACTAACGGAAGTACTTATCAGGATGAGACGGTTTTTCGGCCACACAGTTCGAGCAAACGGAAAAAGTTGTCATCGAAGGAAAATTTTATGAACCAAGATGTCGTGGCCGGTCGGATGGATTAATGAAATTTGTGGAGAAGAGATCCAGTGAATGCGTATACGCAGCTTATAATAGGGACAAATACCGCGAACTAATTCATAAAGACTGCATTTCTGTGTCACGATGTTCTTGCTAAGGACGATACGATTCAAAGAAGAAATATATATATATATACGGTAAAAGTCAGAACTTTTTTTATGTTTATGTATTATTTAATGAACAATTTGCATATATATGTAATAGTATAATTTTCGGGACACCGTAAGTATTAGATGGATATAACTGCATAATTTTAATTTTCAATACGGTATTTAGTTATAATAATTTTTTCTAAAAAATAAAAAATTTTGTAAGCGTTAATGATTATTTTGTACCAAAATGCTGGAAAAACGCGATATTTTTATAGTTCTGTCAACGTTAGGTAATTCGTTCAATTTTCAAAAATATCACAACGAAAGTATTATTACATTATTCATTAACGGTGCAATATAAAAATAGTGTATATATATATATGTCATAGTGACTGGTGCCGTTATCGAGGACTGGCCAACATGATGACAATTTTGGATTAAATCGTAAATTTAATCAATCCAGGTAGATTCTGTAGTTCTTTGCTACATTAACGGTATGCTAGACTGTTACTTTTGATTTGTAGAATGTGGAATATAGTGATTTTTATTAAAATAAACAACAAAAAAAAGTTAAAATAACTAAAAGTTTTTTAAAATGAAAAATGACAAAGCTTTTCGGCTGTTAGGTCGTTATCAAGTGAATATTTAAAAAAATATACAATGAAAAAATATACAATGAAAAAATATAAATTTATGATTAACAAAAAATCATCAAACTGAAGAACAGTATTAATGAAACAGTCTGACAGTGATTTTTTGTGAATTGTAATCTTAAATCTATATTTTTTCATTTTATATATATATTTGTTTTTTTAAATATTCACTTGATAATGATCTAACAGCGTAAAAGCTGCGTGATTTTTCATAAAGAAAAAACTTTTAGTGATTTTAACCTATTTTTTGTTGTTTATGCTACTTTTGAGTAATAAATTACAATGTTCTAGTATGTGACGGGAACATATTATGTATTTTTATCCTTGAACTATCGTGACGGTATTAAATGATTCTCACAGTTATCTTAAATACTTCCATATAGCATAATGAGATTTTGTCTCACGCTAATCGCTTTCATATGTTGGAAACCACTGAAATTTATAGGTCAGAAATATCTGTCGGTTTGTCCTTCTGGAACATACTGTCTAAACAGTATAAGGAACAGTATCAGGAATAGTACAAGTATGTAACGTTATAGACGCTTGTTTCTTGAGCTCGGAATGCAAATGGTAGACTTTCTCTCGCTATGCGATTAAGCGTGTAACTCGATTTTAGTATAGCGCTGCGAGAGTAATTCTAACAATGCCCCAGTCCGTGTAACACTGGTGAAATGTTTTTTTCTGACGATGCGTCCGAATGAGGTATAAATTATAATTTTTTCCCAGTGTAAAGTATTAACTTTTCGAAAAAAAAAAAAAAAAATATTTTTTGCGAAATATTAATAACAGGTAACATTTCGCTTGTTTCTTCTGATATAGTTTTTCATTTATTTAATAATAGTTAATATCGCTTATTGAAAAAATAAGTTCATATTTTTTATGAGTCGTGTACTATAAAACACAGGCGAGCAAATAACGGAACACAACGTCCAATTGTAGAACTTGTAAAAGTTCAGGAAAATTTGGACGAAACTGCGTGTCGGGTGATGAATTATTAACGAAGATATTTCACATTTCAGCGATGACCAGTCTTAATCTCGCTCCGTGCAAGTTTGTTAATTTTTTAATTATTTATAAAAGTTTTTGATTCGTATATTTTTTCCATATATTTCATATCTATTTTAAATATTACGTACATACAAGTAGGTATAGATAAATTCTTTCTTGTAATGTAATCTAAATATGTGTACATGTAATGCATTATATAAATACGTGTATGAACTCTAGTGCAGAAGCGATAAAACTTTCAAAATATGTGTACATGCAATGCATTATATAAATACGTGTATAAACTCTAGTGCAGAAGCAATAAAACTTTCAAAAGTTTTGATAAAAAAAAAACTGAACACCATTGATAGCATAATGAGAATTTACTTCGTGTGAGATTAACTTCTCACAAACCGTGTCACATTTTTTCACGCTACCCAATATATCGAAGCGGGAGCTTCAGCTACTTAACAGATGTAATCGAAGAAAGTAAATTCAAATCTAAATCAAACAAGAAACCACACACTAAAATTTCGTTAGTTTGTTTTATTATTTCTGATTCATCATTTATTTAGTGTCTTTTTTTTTAATAAAATAAGCGATAATACTGTTGAACTCAACAGTGTAGCTGAATTTGGAAGCGTAATGCGCGAAGAATTATTTTTAGTAAAATTCTATCGGTTAAATGTTTTCTATCCAATATTGTTGATATTTTATTATTTTTTTTCTTTGTACAAACACAGTCTATGCTTAAATGAGTGTTAAAATTAATATGGTGATATATATTTCAAATTAGTGTAATAAACATATAAGACGGGTATGAAGACACTAGCTTCAGTATTGGCTTCTTACTAACATATATTTATATATAAGTTATTTCTAAATATTAAACCAAGTTTCAGCCGTTTCAGACGGTGAGTATTACATTCCGTGTCTAATAACAGTCGTCTTGCTTCAATATTGGGATGTCGTTGCAAACACCGTTTGTGCGCTGTCGCAACATCGCGTATCACTTCACTTGCGAACTTTATTTTGAGATAGCGACGGATGTCGTCGTTACGAGAATATCGATAGACATCTACGATAGTCCGAAGGATTACGCTGTGTCAAACTTGCACAAGCTACCCATTGGACTTCATAGTACTTATAAGACAATAACTGTTTAGTTACATCACTTACCTTCAAATATGACCACAAATTACCAGATCTCAATCATTTTGCTCGTATCAAATAATTTATATATATATATATATATATATATATATATATATATATATATATATATATATATATATATAGATAGATATATATAGATATATATATACTACAAGTTACCCACGGCTTCGCCTGTGTGGCTTCGTCTGTGTGTTCAACTGTTTAATTTAAATCAGAAACTACGCTTAGACATAGTTTCTCCTTTTTCACCAACATATTGGCCTAAGCACATTAATCGTCAACCGGATTTATTGGATTTTTACTTCATTAAAGGATTACGTAATATTAATAAATTATGCTACACTATTCCTGACTTATCATCTGACCACATACCAGTGATAATATATCTCGATAAAATACCTTTATGTGAAAAACGAGGGGCACACCTTACTAACAAATCAACAAACTGGATCGAATTTGGGAATCATGTCGCGGGAAGAATCGATTTAAAACTAAAGCTAAAAGCACACGACGATATTGATGCAGCAGTTGATTACTTGACAGATATCATTCAAGATAGCTGTAAGAAATGTACACAATATAACTCAACTTTGAATAGTAATAATTGCGTTATATTACCGCCTGCAAATCCGTAAACTGATCGCATGAGAAGAAAAGTTAGAAAAAAATGACAACACAGCAGATATCCGTCTAATTATTACGCATACAAAGAACTTTGCAAGCAGTTAAAAGAGGTTATTGATAAATATAAAAATGCGCGTTATCATTATTATTTGTCAACCTTAACTAGCGCAGACTCCTCTGTCTGGAAAGCAGCGAGGACATTAACAAAAAAGTCGGCTCCTTCTTATCATCTGAGGAAATCCGATGGAACATGGGCGAAGACTAATAATGAGAAAGCCGTTATTTTTCCAGATTAATTTGAGAACCAATTTAAACATCATAGTTTAGATAATCCCTTACATACTGAGAAAGTTATGCAACAAAATATCAGAGTTATTCAGTATTGTCCAAATTATAAATACTATATTACATCAAACAAGCTACGTTCTTGCATTAAAAACCTACAAAATAATAAAACCCCCGGGAGAAGATACAAATAATATCCTAAAACATCTACCTCAAAAAGGTCTTCTTACTCCTTCACATTTATAATTCGATGATGCGACTATTTTTTTTTTTTTTTTTTTTTTTTTTTTTTTTATTGGGCTTCCATATCAGTTTACCCATTAAACTATATTATATAGACAATAAAAATAAAAAAGAATTATCCTAATTTTAACTATATGGGTATGTTACAATTAACAATAAACCTATATAAACATATGTATATGTGCATGTTACGTGTGGAAAGTAAGAAAGGAATATTGACAGGAAAAGGAACATTTAGAGATATGAGGTGATTATAGAAGGAGTCACGAGTGGAGCGGTAATATGAGCACTCCAGGAAAGTGTGATTTGCGTCTGCGATACAGTGGATATCTGAAGGATGTGAACAGAACGGAGAAGCAACAAAATCCATTTGAAAAAGTGTAGCCGGTAGACGATTCTTTCCAAAACGTAGTCGACATAAGGTGACAATAAAACCACGAAGCAGACTCGCTTGTATTTCGATATTATAGAACCATGGTAGACAAGGAAGATCAGGTTGAAGCAGTTTATATTTTGTAACATTATAAGGATTATTCCAAGTAGCTTTCCAGTATTCTTTATGAGCTGTCTTAATGATAGACAGAAGATCAATGCACGGCGTGTAAGCAATAAATAAATCAAGGTACGTTGTACATTTAGCGTAATGATCAGCAAGTAAGTTCCCTTTAATACCAGCATGACCAGGAATCCATGCAAACTTAACAGAGATACCGGCATCTCGTAAAAGGGTAATGTGATTACGAATTTTAAGTATTATGGGAGAGGAATGAGGATTGTAAAGTGAGAACTTTAAGGCCAAAAGACAACTTTTAGAATCAGAAAAAATTATTACCTTTTGAGTTACCCGATTGAACAAAATGAAGCGCAGAGCTTGAAAAATAGCCACCGACTCTGCTGTAAAAATGGAAGAAACTCGCAAAAGGGAAAATTTTTTAACTATGTCTAAGGAAGGAATTATAAAAGCTGCTCCTACATGATTCTTTGATTTAGAACCGTCTGTATATATAGCGAGAAATTCTGACCAGATTTCACAAATATGAGATGTAAAGAGAACATTGGCGATAGAAGGGGGTGTAGAAGCTTTGAACGTTTTAAAAGAATTTAAATCTATATCTAATACAAGATCATTATTAAGAAAGGGAAATGAAAAATAAGCGGAAGGTAAAGAAGGAAGTATTAATTCACTGTACATAGAAAGGTGATGTGCAGAAAGACATAAAATAGGACGACGATTAAAAGAAAATCTCCAGTTCTGAAAAATTTCGAGGAATGAGAGAAATATAGAGTATGAAGTAACTGAGAAAGAGTTAATCAAAAATTTATCAGCCAAATAAGATCGCCGCATAGATAAAGGAGGGACTTTTGCCTCTACTTCTAGACTGGATATGGAAGTAGAGACAAAAGCTCCAAGGGCCAAACGTAGACATGTATTTTGAAGTTTGTCTAAAGTTGAAATATACCTAGATGGAGCATTGGCAAAGAGAAAGCTACCATAATCTATGACACTACGAATAAACGATTTATACAAAAGAAGTAAAATTAGAGGATCACCCCCAAAAGTTGTATGCGAAAGTGTTTTTAAGAGATTTATTCGTTTGGAAGCTTTAGAATAAATGGCCTCAATGTGATTACGCCAATTGAGTCTATAATCTAGGACAAAGCCTAAATACTTGCAAGATGTGGTAAATGGAACACAATAATTGTCAATCATTAAACCGGGTAATGAATGGTTAACACGTCTATAAGAAAATATGATAGAGTCACATTTATGAGATGAAAGAGTGAAACCCATGTTGTTTAATAACTTACAGATCAATTCTAAAGAACTATTTAATAATTGAATACCTTCTGAAAGATCAGAGTTGGTTTTATAAAGTACAATGTCATCAGCGTAGGATAAGATATTAATGCTATTACGAGGGCAGGCTTGAAATAATTTAAACATATAGATATTGAATAAAACCGGGCTTAAAACAGATCCCTGAGGTAGTCCCAAATGTACAACCCTGATGTAAGGATTAGCGATAGACGAATGTTTAAAAATAAGAATCCGATTTGTAAATAATTTACATACGCCATAGATGAAAGAAGGAGGAATTCCTAGTGAGGCAAGTGTATCACAAAGCATAGGAATTGAAATGGAATTAAAAGCATTACTTATATCTAGGAAGCACGCAATTAGATATTTACTTGCTATCAAGGACTTGTAAATGTCAGCTACCAGATGAGAAACGCAATTTAGTGAGCTAATATTATTACGGAAGCCATACATTCCAGAAGGGAACATATCATTATTTTCCAACCACCAAACAATTCTGTTCTTCAATATTCTTTCATATGTTTTTCGAATACAGGAAGCAAGAGATATAGGTCGATATGATATATTACTCACAGGAGAGTTAGATTTTTTAACAGGAACCACTAGAAAGTGTAACCAGCTTTCAGGATAGGAGCCAGTATTGAGGAAATGGTTAAAACAATTTAAGAGGATGGTAACAGCAGAGAAGGGAAGGTTGTTTAGTATTCTATAGGTAATACCGTCACAACCAGGAGAAGAGTTTTTTTTGTAAGAAAGAGAGTGTAAAATTTCAGACAATTTTATAGGATAACATGGAAAATTGGAGTCGTGGACGGTATGTTGTATGGGCATAGGAAAAAGACATTCGGCTTGATTAGGGACATAACTAGGAGCTACAGAATCTACAAAGTGTATGAAAGCTTCAGAGTTGAAGTTGAGATTATAAGTTGAGGAAACTGTTTTACCAGCAAATAATTTAGCTTTATTCCAAATGTAAGATGAGGGTTGAGTACGATTTATAGAAGAAACAAAGTTCTTCCAGGCCTCCCTTTTCTTACTAAATAAAAAACGACGGGTAATGGCTTCCTGCTTTTTGAATAGGAGGTAATCTCTAATAGAGCGACTCCGTCGAAATTGTTTAAAGTAACCGCTTAAGATATTTTGCTGACTGTAGCAAGAAGAGTCACACCAAGGAGGAGAGTGGAATATTGTATTGGAATTTTTTTTTTGAAAGGCGTAAAGTTGCAAAGCTATGTTAAAATTATGCATAAATTTATTGTATAAAGGGATGTCAAAAGTTGAGGCTAAAAGTAAAGGAGTGCACAGTGAATCTGGAAATGAAGAGAAATTACCTATATTATGCTCAGCAAGCAACCATGGATTAGAATATACCGTAAAGTTTCGAACAGAAGAACAAGAAAGGAATTGAATAGTGAGGACAATAGGAAGGTGATCACTACCCAACGGAATAGACTTAACATCCCAATCTGCAAAAAGCACTAGGTTGCTAGACATTAACGATAAATCGAGAACATTAGATGGTCTATGAATATAAGGAATAGTGGTATGACGGCCATCATTGACTACCGTTAAGTTAGTTGAGTCAATAATGTCCAGCATATGCTTTCCAGTATTATTGTTTGCAATACTGCCCCAGCTGGAATGTTGGGCATTAAAATCCCCACAACATATTGTGTAAGAGTTTGCCGGTAATTTATGGATAAAATCAATAAAATTATCTTTATTAAAGAAATGGTTGGGCGGACAATAAAAAGAGAAAATATATATGATCTTGGTTGAGAATACAACCTGCAGGCATAATCCATTACAGTTACTGCTATGTAAAATTGAATTAATAGAAAGTAAGGAGTGAGGCATACTACTATGTACTAAAATAGCAACACCTCCATATCCATCCGCTCTATCATCACGAAAACATTGATACCCTGATATTGAGAAATTTTTAGAAATTGAGAGCCAGGTTTCAGATAAAAGGATAACGTGAAAGTTGTTAGTGGAAAGCAATGTTTCTAAGCTAGCTTTATTTTTTAATGCACTGTGACAGTATCTTACTTTCCGATAAGATGGAACCATTCAATAATAAATTTTAAAAATCAAAAACTAAATATCGTGACGGAAGATTTTAACAATCGCAATGTCATTTGGGATGTAGTGAAACAGACGACAATGGACAAAAGATGAAAGAATGGGCAGAGGCGAATTCTTTGTCATTGATCCAAAGTTACCGAGATCTTTCAATAGCGGCCGTTGGAAAAAATGATATAATCCTGACTTATTTTTCGTCTCAGACTGCATAAGTAAACAATGTATAGAACACCCAATTCCACACACGCAACATAGACGTTAAACATACAGGTGAAATCTGCAGTACCGATTATAAAAGTACCTTTCAGAAGAAGATTCAACTTCAAGAAAGCCAAGTTGAATATCTTCTTAAATATGTTAGATAAATTGTTAGCTAGAATAACACCAACAGTAGCAAACTATTCACGTTTCGTGGAAGTGGCAAAGACTGCATCAGGCGCAGGTATTCCGACAGGATGTAGGAAACTATACATGCCGGGCTTGACAAAAGACCTCTCTGGAAAAATGAATGAATACACAAAAGTCTTCGACAACGAACCATATACAGATGAAACCATAAATATGCGAAATGAACTACTTAACGCAATTGGACTGGCTAGACGGGAAAGATGGCGCGAACTCGTTGAAAATATTGATATGAAACATAACAACAAACAAGCATGGCTCTTAATAAATAAACTCTCAGATGATCCTGTAAATGTAGAAAAGGCTACGATTACAGCTGACCAAGTTTCCCACCAACTTTTATTGAACGGACAGTCTAGGAGGACAAAAATAAAGCAAAAACATACAAATAAGTTCGTCCGTGATCATAAATCAGAGACGGTAAGCTGCATTACCCCTTTTTTTGACAGTCGAAGTTGCGACTGTCATAAAAAGGACGAAGTGTGGCGAAGCAGCTGGAATAGACGACTTAAGAACGGAACATCTAAAGAAAATTAATCCAACGGCTATTGCATGGCTTACGACATTTTTTAACGATGTCTAGGAAACGATTGTACTGGCGAAATTATGGAGGGAAGCACATATAATCGCATTACCAAAACCGGGGAAAGATTTATCTGACCCAAAAAGCTTTCAAATCATATAATTATTATGTTACACATATAAACTGTTTGAGAGGCTAATACTCGGTAGGATTGCTAACACCGTGGACTCAAAATTAATCAACGAACAAGCAGGTTTTATACCGGGTCGATCCTGCACTGGCCAAATTCTAAACCTTGTACGGCACATCGAGAATGGATATGTGTCATTACCGGAGCAGTGTTTAAAGATCTGACAGATGCATTTGATACTGTAAATCATAAATTACTAAAAACTACTCGGCAACGAGAATTATATCGACAATGCTGGAGAATCGTAGATTTTACGTTTCGCTGAATGGGAAAAATAGCAGATGGAGACGACAGAGTAATGGTCTACCTCAAGGAAGTGTGTTAGCACCGATGTTATTTAACATATACGCAAATGACGAACCATTTCCGAAGGAAACAAGACACTTCTTATATGCAGACGACCTGGTTATTACGGCACAGGGAAAAATTCAAAAATGTAGAAAAGAAGTTCGCAACTACTTTGCAGATGATGTCGGAGTACTATACTGAAAATAATCTGAAACCAAATCCAAAAAAACACCAAGTAACAGCTTTCCACCTTAGAAACAGAGAAGCAAAAAGAACTCTTCACATACAGTGGGAAGGAGAAAATTTGGAGAGTGTTTCCACACCTAAGTATTTTAGAGTCACGCTTGATAGAGCACTGTATGAATGTAAAGCAGAAGCTCTAGAAACGCTATTCTGAGGAAACTATACGAAAACACCTGAAGTGCAAAACCACATACATTGCGCATACCTACTCTGAATCTTTGTTTCGAAGCGGCGGAGTACGCATGTCCAGCATTTCAACACATACTAGGCATGTAGATACCGCGCTTAATGAATCATGCAGGATAATAACGGGATGCTTGAAACCTAGTAAAACAGATCAATTTTACGAACTGGCTGGAATAGCTCCACCAGGCATACGACGAGATGTCGCAGCTAATGTTGAAAGAACCCGACAAATGGAAGAAGAAAACCACCATATGTATGGTGTAACAACCCTACTTGTTATATTATTAATAGTAGTAAGAGGTGATTAAAATTTATCAATTAAAATATTAAAAATTAAAATTTATAATAAAAAATTACAAGAGTGAGAAGTTCCCCTTCCTACCCCGTCTTTATCTAACAGATCTACTCCTCGATTTATTCCTTTCCTCTTTAAATGTAGCGATTCACTACATGGAAGATTTGTAGAAGTTTTTAATTTTTTGTTTTTCGGAGTATATACTTATTTTATATTTAAACCTTGGCATGCGTGAGGTGCGAAACATATTTATATGCTATAAGCTCCACTAAATATTTATTATATGTATGTATGAAGTATGTTTTCTTGTGTACAGTGTCGAGACCAAATGTGTCTATTTAAAATTATAGTAGTAGTAACATTTGATTTAGTGTAGACATTTAAAATAAATTTTGATTATACTAATCTGTGTGTATACTTATGGTCATTGGAACATGTGTGCAGGTATGCTCACGGTATTGTATTATATTGTGTCTGTTCATGTACATATTTATAACGGTTCATGTATCGATATTTGTGTATATGAATGATCATATTCATGTACACTTGAATTGTTATGTATGCATTTGGGTGCGCATGTGTGCTTATGTGAAGGTGTGACTTGAAGTCTGTGCATATGTTAGCAACAATATAATCTTTATAAAATACTTATATTTGCCATTCGCGCAGTGTTGCGCATGAACATTTTGTTTATTTTATTAATTTATTGTAATTGTAAAACAGATGAAATATATTTTATTTGATTGATGTATAAGAATAATAATAATATATTAAATAACATATTACGAAAGATAGGAAGGAACGTAATGTTATGCGTAGACGTATATACCATATAGGTTACAGGTAGACGCGGCGATAATATAATATATGTATGAATGTATATATATATATATATATATATATATATATATATATATATATATATATATGTATAGGAGAGGGCATGCTGGCGCCAGTAGGATTAGAGTTTGAGAAATTTGTCGAAGGTAATATATATAAAAAATAAGAAAAATATCTATGAAAAATATAATAATTAGCGTATCAAGTGTCGACAAAAGGAGGTGAAAATGGACCTGATAAAATGGGTTTCTTCGGTCTTTTCGACTAAAAGAAACAGTTCCGAATTTTCTGATTGGCTAGTCCCAAAAGAAAAATCGGAAGGTTTCGCCGAAGTACCAAATTTAGACAATTCTTTAGTCCATATATAAGCCACAAAAAAATAAAATTTCTAGAAGTGCATGTATTCATGTATTACCACTGCCACCGTACTAATAATAAAAAAATAACTATAAATATATATATATATAAACTTAAAATAGTAGAAATGACGAAACTTTCCCTTTAGTCGAACTATCAGGTTTTTTTTGTACATAAAAATGGCAACTTTAGAAAATGGAAATAAAAGAAACTGCCATTTTGCCAAAAATAAGGTAAGAGAAAATAATGATAATGACAATAATAAGATACCTGCAGCGACTCTTAGTGCTCTGAAGAGTTAGGTTGTTAGAAAAGTTGATAATTTAGTTAGTTTAGGCTCAACTCGTGCCTAGAACGGATGGTCAGTAGTTAGATCGCGAAGTTATGGTAACTTCCATCCAGACCACCAAATTTCCGAGAAGTAGGGGAAAGTTTCGTCAATCATACAAATAATTTATAAAATTCCATTATATTATATATATATTTTTTAAAGTTGTAATAATATAAACTTGTAATGGAAAATTGCACGTGTTAAGTTACCTTAAAAAAATTCGTAATTTGTTTTTTTTTTATTCGTAAATATGATAACTTTTATAAAAGGAAAAAAACTGGGTTTTTTGTTTTTTATTTTTATTCAATTAACGGTCGTGGACCATCCCACGTGGCATCCCATCTGGACAGTCGAGTTCGTCAAGTAACCAAATGTAGGTAACGTAATATAAATATATCCCCTCGGGGGTACACACATATGTGCAACCGGGGGACCACGAGCTCAGGGGAAGGGGCGCGTCCGCAGGTGGTGGATAGCGGAACGGCCTTCAGATATGGAGGTAATAAGTCATTGACAAATAAGCAACCACCGTGAAACATGAGCGGTGATGCATCAGGGTGCAATGGGATGGGATAGATTTCCTTAAAAAATGCTGCAGAAACCCGTTAAAGGCATCGTGTCAAAACGAGTATGGCCGCTATGAGCCTAAATCCTACTAAAAATCCAGAAACGTCTATTCTCCATGCTCGGAGCGGCTCCATTGTCAGCGTTTGTTCTCCACGTCAGGAGCGGCTGGAATTTCACTCTGAGACTTTTGAGACTAACAGTCTCAGTATTAATATAGAGATTTTTTGGGGGGCTTCCATAGTTTACCCATATAATAGAGATAGTGCCCATTAAGAGTGCTAGCGCCACAAAAATCAATTTCAAACAATACACACGATGGAAAAGTATAGTCATATAATGACCCCAGGAGGTAACCTGAAAAGGAAATTCTTCACCATTTATGGTGCAACCGAGCTGTCATATTCTGGGGAGCTCAGACCAATATGCAAAGGTAAGAACGGAACAGCACGCGTGGAACGTACAAATAAATTAATCACAAAAAAGAACTATTATTTCAAAATGCTAAACATCAATTCACTTTTCAAAGTTGGAAAACTAAAACAGCTGATTTCGGTAATGAAGGAATATAAAATGGAAATACTAGCAATGTAAGAAACAGGGCACAAGGACGAAAACGTAGTAGAAACGGAAGGATATCGAATTATCAAAGGCAAAAATGGAATACCACTAGATATCCACACCGAGGAACAGCTTTCCTGGTAAATAACACCGTGCTGGATTCCATATATGATTTTCATTCACCGAACAAGCACCTATCAATCTTAACCCTGCGCTGTACAAATAAATTTTACACGTTAATAAATTCTCACGCACCTAAGAACCCACAGAAAGTAGAGCAATTCTGGTGGGAAACACTAGAAGACGAAATCTCGAGGATTCCAAAAAATAATGTCAAGATACTGATAAGCGATTTTAATGCGCAAATTGGATCCGAAAAAACTACAAGAAAACTACTCAACTCACAAAAGAACAAATAGAATTGGAGAATGGTTAATAAACGTACGGTGAAGGATTCAACCTAAAGCTAATGTCCACAACATTCAAAAAGCTGCCGAGGAAACAAAAAACCTGGAAGTCCCCTAACAATAATCTGGGTGAATTTCAAATAGATCATGTAGCGATCTCGTATAAAAATCAGAAAGAAATTATGAATGTCAAAGTAAAAAAGGGGCTGATGTAGAATCGAATCACTACTTAACAACGATAAAATTGAAATTTATCCTACAAATGAAAAACTTCAGGAACAGCCGGGACAATTTGCGAGACAAATTTCGTATTGATACTTGAAGTTAAAAAATCCGAGTTCCCGCGACAACTGAATATCGATTCAGAAAATTGGAATGACCTTAAAAAAAAAATCGTCGCTGCCGCATACAACGTAGCCCCTTTAAGGAGACACAAGAAACATACATGGTGGAATGAAGAATGTGAAAATGCTGTCTAACTGAGAAAAAGAACGTGGCAAATAGTATTTGTCTAAGCAGAAATATGATTACGACATGTTTAAAATATAAAGGAAAAAAGCGACAAAAATTATAAGGACGAGGAAAAGGAGCTATGAAAAGGAACAACTGGATTAAATCGAGAATGATTTCAAGAAAAATAAAGTCAGGTCCTTTTACAGAACTTTTCATGTGTTTTAGAGATAATACAGGCAAACTAGCATTAAACAATAAGGAAAACTGTAAAATACTAGCAGTGTATTTTAAGTATCTTTTAAATTGCAAAGAGCCAGGTATGAGATTCGAACGATGGAGCAAACCAAAAACAAGAGAAAATTTAAGAACTCCAGATCTCAGTGAGATTAAAGAACATATCCAAGAGCTCAAGAATAAAAAAGCATGCGGCAATGACGCTATTATAGCGGATATGTGGAAACTAGCAACAGTCGAGATTGTGAAGAAATTACAGGGAATAATACAAGGGTTCTGGGAAAAAGATAGGATACCAAATGACTGGAAAACGGTCTTGATATGCCCAATACACAAAAAAAGGAGAAAAAACAGAATAATTGCAGAGGAATTTCGCTTCCGCCAAAAACCTATAAAATCTTCTCGAAAGCTATCCTCTGAAGGCTAGAAGAACAGGTGGGAAAACAACTGGTAGAGTATCAAGCTGATTTCTGTAAGGGAATATGCTTTTCGGAGCAGATTTAGAAGCTTAAATTATTATTAAACTACAAAAAATTAAAAGCAGGTAGCATAGTAGTTACGTTCGTGGATTTTACATACGATTCAGTTGATGGAACGTCCTTCCTGAATATCCTGGAAGAATTTGGAGTCGATGAAAAGTTGCGATGTCTAATCAAAGAAACATTAACGGATACAAGATCCAAAATCAAATTTCGAAATGAAGTCTCCGGACCATTTAAAGTAGGAACTGGAGTACGACAAGGGGACGGACAGTCACCAGTATTATTTAACTGTTTTGTGGAAGTGTTCAGAACAGGAAGGAATCAAGAAAGTGACCATTGGAAGGAAAAAAAATAACGTACAGATTGATCGCCTCGCGTTTGCAGACGACCTAGCATTATCAGAAAATATAGAAGAAAGAAGAATTTAAATGTGATGGGGAAATGAGTCAAGTGAAAGCGGGAGATAAATAATCGATGCTCGAACGAAACAATAGATTGGAAATGGCTTTCCAACTAACAAGGGGCACATATAATAAAAAGTCAATATCCAGAAATGCCTAAATTTGAGTTCTAACAAGGAAATACAGCAATTAGAAGTCAAAGAAAGGAAAATAATACGAAAAATATTGGGCCCTAGAGAGGGTGAAGAATATTGAAAATTAAGAAGCAATAGGGAAATATATGAAACAATAGAAAAGGTTAGCGACACAATAAGGAAAAGAAGGGTCGCCTTTTATGGGCACATAAAAAGAATGGATAACAACCGTCTTACCAAAAAGGTGTTTGACTTTTTTGACAACAATCCGAAAAGTAGAGTGCCATGGATGGTACAAGTCAAAACGGATGTGGAACATATGGCAATATCTGATGAAGATTTTAAAACCAATTTGGTCATATGGTATCCAGATTTGGAGTACAACGAAAAAATCTAACATAGACATAATACAAAAATTTCAATCTAAAATCTTGCGGAATATTGTGTCGGGACCAAGGTATGTCCGCAACGACGACATACACAACGACCTCTGTATAACGCCTGTTAAAGAAATAATCAGAAGACGTGCTAGAAGATACCTGCATCGGCTTGATACCCACATCAATCCACTACCAGCGAACATCCTACACAATGGTTTGTCATTCAGACGACTGAAGTGACGCAGTCGAATCGAATTAAAAAAACCGTCCATAACCATCTATAGGTTTTTGTATATAATATAACTATAAATTAATGAAATATCGACCGCTGGGAAGCATTCCGTAATAGCTTTAAAGCAGATCAGTGCTGTCTATTATTCAGCGAAACAGATTGCATGTACCTTGTAAGCTTTTCAAAAAAAAAATCTATCGATATTACATCTCCTATCTGTCCACGATATCATCGGTATTGTCATCCGCATATCAAACATATTTACATATTTTTATATATAAATACATTATCATCATTATCATCGCCATTATCATTGGATATCAAATCACTATATCAAGTTCAATGGGACTGTATGCCGCACAGTGGAATAGATATCCTCAGAATTGAAAGTTGGACAACTCAAATCAAATTCCGCGGTGGATATTTGAACGATGATAACATAGTGGAATACCCAAGCCTCCCAAATTGAAAAGAAAATCAAGTTTGCTTCGTCACAGAGGGAGTTGTCCCAATATTTGTTGCGTTGGCAGAATTATAACAAACGAACTTAACCGTTGAGGATGACTTTCACTAGTTTGAAATCAAATCTAAAATCGTGTGGTAAACTATGCGTTTATTTACTTAGTTTTTTATTTATAGAAAGTAGAAACTACTTACCGAAAGTGGCAATCGTGGACTGAATAGGATTCTGATTCCATGTCGTGACCCGAAATGTTGAAAGCTGCAGATTAAGCTTCCGAACTGTAAAAAGTTACAAATAAAGATTCAGAACGGTAAAAAGTTAAATGTTAAATTTCTAAATTTTTTTACTTATGTAACATAAAGTGTAACGTGGCCCAAGATTATGAAGTTGCAAATGATGTAATATTATAAATTTACACTAATCAAATATAAAAGTAGGAATTAAATACATCAAAGATAGCGACTTTAAATCAAATTAGGTGCAAAATACATTTTGAAGATATTTTAACAGTAGCCCAGTCACATCAAGTCATATACAGGGACTTTTTGATCCGCTAAATTGTTTACGAATATTTTTATTTAAGATGGGAAAAATTGTTTTACAAAAAATATCATCTAGGACAGAATAACCAGCTCTGTTTTATTCTCTTATGGGAATTGTCTAGATGAATATCAACAGAATGCGGTTGAAAAACTTGTATTTCCAAATATTACGGGATTATGTTTGTTACAATAAGTCCGATCTGCGTTACGAGTAAGAAGATATACTAGCGTGTGTTGAAACTTTTAATGGCGTTAAAAATGAGTGCCCCATAATTTAAACATGACAGATTTAAAAATATCAAAGTCGTATTTTTTTCTGTCTTTTTGTTATCAGATTTAATTTCGTTACTGATTTTAATTACAGTAGGCAAACCGAGTGATGTAATGAAAAATTACATTAATCAATCATTTCCTTAGTAATGAATATATCAAGAAATATAATAACGATATGTTGGCAGAAATGACAATATTTTATTAAATTCAAACAGTAAAATTATATAATAACTTTACAAACGTTGTGAAATTGCGACGATTGTCCTATTGGCAATAAAGAGATCAATATTTGGGGGGAGGGAATCGTGTATTAGCAGGCACCTTTGTTATATATAATAATTTTTACCCGTGGAGAATATAGATTATACCTTAGGGTGGGGAGACCAGATGCCGCCACCTGACACCCATTTGCAAATATCCGAACTAAAAGAGTCAAATACGCAATAATTTTCAGTATTTGACAATGTAAAAAATCAATTTATGTTAATGCATCAAAGTAATTAAAATAAATATATAGGATGAGCCGGATAAGACGCACGGTTTTATCGTTTTTTGAAAAACTCAAAAACTACTCGACCAAAATTTTTGAATTTAATTTTATTTAAAAATAAAAATAGGATAACGAGGGTTTAGCTTAGAACCATTTGTGAAACACAATATCGTGCAGTCGACCGCCATTTGTAACGATACATTCATTCAGTCTTTACAAAAATTTTCGAATACTTTTTCGAGCATAAGTTGCTGAATTTTGGAATCTACTGTAATTCAGATTACGGTTCTTTATTATTTTCTTTATTTCCTCATTTCGGGGGGGCTCCCTTTTTCCTCATTTCGGGGGGCTCCCTGTGCCTCTGATTTTTACATATTATTTTATTTTTAATTATACAAGTTAAATTCCTTTCAATTTGTGCCCGTAAGCGGGATCGCACCTTCCGATATGTCTGAAAAAGATATTATACAGGCACTATATAAAAGTTATTAGTAATTTACGTATTAATTTCGATAAAACACCAAACAAAAACTTATTGTATTTTATTTATTTAGCCAGAAATTCACCTAATCTATGTTTAAATTAACGTACGCCAGTCTGTATAATTTTTATTATATAGTCTTATAATAGCTGGTTTTAGATCAGAAAGCTATTATCATATAGTAATGATAATAATAATAATTCAAATGAAAACGTCCTGCGCATAACCAAACTATCCCCTAAGTTTACATCCGCCTATTGTGCGTTTAATCTTAAGCAGTAGACCAGCGTCCCAGGTGTGCGTGTGTATATACACGAGAGTGTGTACATGAATATAAAGAGGAAATATAATAATATTTATTTAGAGAAGATAAATCAGCCGATGGGTTAGAGAATAAAAATCGATATGTCCTATTTTAAAATAGTCACGATCACATGTGGATTTGATTTGAGTGATAAGCAAATAATACCTTTTGCAGTACCATTAAGAATAGCGCTAAAAGAAAGACAAACTCAGCCTTCGCACGTTTTTGTATTATATTTAACTAATTTACATCAGTTTTAATTTTAACATTATACTTTATTAGTTGGAGTGCTAACTTTCTCACTGAGTATAAATTGTTAAAAGAAAAAAAAAAAAGAAACATAAAACCTATTAAACCTTGAATTGCATACTTATTGCGGTATTATAGTTTTAAACGTAAACAATAATGATATATATTTTTGATTTTATATTGAATAATAATAAAATAACGTTTTTCCAAATACTTTATATATGTTACAGAGACATCTGCCGGATTTTTAGCGAACTACTTCATAACTCAGATTGTAAAGTCAATATTATGAATAACGTACAGAATGTACAATATCTTCGTAGATATAATCATTTACAGGATGAAAAACAGTTATACAAAGCCAGCTATTAAAAAATATCAAGTTAAATTAAGAAAATAATTTCTTAATTTATGAAGTATATTATTAAAGAAAACTATTACGACGTATATTGTAATACTCCACACAAACATTCTTTTTACTAACATTAATAAATACAATCAAAAAAAATTTATTCATAAAATTCGTCTGTATCGCCACATTAAAAAAAAAAAAAACTATTAAAAACAATAGGTTATATCGATTGTATACATTATAATGAAAGAAATTATGGATATTGTGCGCACTGCGAGTGTGGATATAATGTAGTATACTAATAAAAAATGTTTAACAATATATAATATTCTACATTATTTATATTAGAAAATATATTCAATGAAGGAATGAAAGAATGTGTAATTTAAATCGTGGTAAATTCTAAAGCATGTAAAAATGTTAAAAATGGTTATATGCATATTATATATTATAAACTACACAAGAATCCTGGGGATAGCAATCGAAACAATCTATGAATATAGCTAGTGATTGAATCGAAAATGTTTCAATCTCATGTAGTTTATTTGTTTCAGCGAACATTCACTCAATACTTTTTCCTAGAAACCATGAACGTTCAATTACAGGTTAACGTTAGATTTGTCTATTAAAACATGGACATTGCAAAACACAGAACGTTTGGTACACTACGCATATGATAGAGGACATTATCATTATATGGTTGAGGCTTCGCTGCCATCCCATAACCGAGATCGGTTGGGACTATGAAGAAGAAGTGTACTAGTTTCAATAGAAATGTACTATTCGAAGAAGAGAACTTAAATACTTGCTGTTTATATATATATATATATATATATATATATATATATATGTACTCTTGATTGAAAAAGTAATCCATATGTAAAAAAGTAATGCATATGTAAAGCAAATTTTTAAAAAGTATACTAAGAAAATTTCATCAACGAAATTTTTTTAATTAGAATTATTTAAAGTATCTATTGACAATTAAACAGATATATAGTATCGATATAATTTCAAAAATTCTTTTGAGTGTGAAACAAAAAATAAAATATGGCATTTTTAGAAGTGAACCTTAATTATACACCGCACCTTCGAAGCGGTTTAAATATGTAACCAAAAACAAAAGTGACGTACAAGCCACCCTACGAAGTTACCTTTTCCTAAAACCATACTGTGTTTCAATATTTATTCAGTTTTATATCTGAATTATTTTAATGATTTGAAATAATAATTTCATTTGCAAGTTAATAGTTTAATATTCCTCACAATATTCGGAATCTCTTTTCGGATACATCATTATATTTTATACTGTATTTTCTAATATGTTCCTTAATTCCTAATAATTTGACTATAACAGGGACAATTCAGAATACTTTTAATTCGTTGAGAACGTTAAAAATATTCCTGAGTAAGAGTATGAAATGGTCATTTCTGAGTAGGTTAACCATTATTAACAATTTATTTATTATATTTGGTCCAGAACTTGTCCGCTCACAAGGCGAATTCCTACTTATAACCTTGTTTAGTATATTGTCTCTTCAAATAAAAATTTACTTCCTTCAAATTTATATGAATTGTTTTATTCTAGTTATAATTGTTTAATATTTCTCAAAAAGTAAATAAATAATCCGTTGAGGGAATTTCACTATAAATTTATACACCACAACCAATCATTTTACTTCATCTATAATCAAAAATTAATAATTATGGTACATTTCTTGAAACTGCAATTGAATATAAAGCGCAAGAAATATATGTATTTAAGAAAAGCGAGGTTAAGTTTCTCAAATCAAAGTGCAATAGTGAAATTAATAAATCAGTATGGTGAAAAATATGTATATAAAACGATACCGACATTAACAATTCCATTACATCATAGGACCAAACCTTCGCGGTATATCATAAATGATAAAAGATTTTGTTTTTATTAACCGTGTTATTCCAACATAGTTAAATTGAAAATTATACTGAGGACATTCTAAATAATAGTATATCATTTTAGTTACTACTATAAATAAAGTAATATTTGACAAAATTAACCAGACTAATAGAGCTAATTATTAACAGCTACACAGTTTAAAAAATTCCAGTCACAATGTTCCTTATAAGTATGTAAGTGTTATGCTAACGAAATTGTGCATTTTCTCGTTGACATAAATTATTCAAATTTTAAAAATCACATTGAAAATGATCTACAATCATCTAAAAAACAGTGTTGTATAATAAACACCTTGTATGAAATTTAAAAGTTTGTATCAAAATTTAACAATATATGACTGAAAGGGTTAAGTATACCTATTTATAATTTATAACCATTTAGCATGAATATATACCATTACTTCAAAGATTTAAAATAAAACCATCTACATTTATGCCTTCCAATTTTTTTTTTTAGAACTTTTGAGATGTATGAACCTAAAATATACAATTTCAAAAGAAATGTATCATATTATTTTATACCTCAATTCAAATAAATTGCATTCAATTTAAGGTTACGAAGAAACTTTTGTCAATAATTACTACAATATACAACGGTGTTTTAAATTAAAAAAAAAAAAATGCAAAACAGAACATTAAGTTCACACAATAAAAACCAAACATTTATTCACATTTTGAATGGTGAAACATTTCCTGCGTAAGCATAATTTATAATTCATCTCAGGATTTGCAATAACTGCCTTTAATGATATTCCAGAGGCCTTCTGTACTTCAATATTTTGTTGTATACATCGCTTTCAATATTTTTTTCCTTATCAACAATGATATTTTTTTTCCCTTTTTGCATACGATCTGTCCTTGAACGGGACAATAAGTAGCATTGATATTTTATAAGTATTATAACAGAATGCTGCCCAATAGCCGCTATTCTATGTGCACACTAATCGTAATTTATTGACGATGTTGCAAATCCGCTTGGCAGTATCTCTTCAGACGCTTGAACTCGGTGGAACCACTCTTAAGATCTGCAGCCAGTCGATTGACATGTTTCTGGAGTCGCTGCATATATTTACTAGTGTGTATTCTAACTGTTTCTTTTACATCGGGCATCTTGAGATCCTTGTGCAGGTCGGTATTGCGAATATACCATGGTGCTTCAACGATGTAACGCAAGACTTTTAACTGAAAACCCTGAATTATTTCCAGCCTGGAGTTACTGGCTGTTCCCCAGATTTCAATCCCATATGTCTATACAGGTTTTAAGATAATTTTATATATTAACAATTTATTTTTAACTGATAATAATGAATTCCGGTCTCCGTAGTTTTGCTCAAGTTGTTTTCTTTTGGCTAGAATATTGTTTTTCCAGGTTAGCCTTTCATCCAGGTGCAATCCTAGGTATTTTACAGAGCAGGACTCTGAAATTATTTTATCGTTAAAGCGGATCGGTGTTTTTCCTTTAATTCTGTTTAGCGTAAAATACGTGGATTTGGATTCATTTACAGTGACTTTCCATGATTTAACCATTCCTCTATATGATTAATATGAGCCTGCATGTGTTCCGCAGCAACATTAGGATCATGATGACTTGATAATATTGCTGTATCGTCAGCAAACATAGCTGTTGTAGTGTTAATGTTGTCAGAAAAATACGAAGTGTAAATCTGATGTAGTACCGGCCCAAGTACACTACCCTGAGGTATACCTGAATGTATACTATATATTTCAGAATACTCATCATCAGTATTTACCTGAAAGTATCTGTCCATTAGGTAAGATTTAAATAGCGTATGTGGCAAATTTTTCTTTAATTTAAATAATAAACCTGTATGCCAGACTCTGTCAAATGCTTTTTCTATATCCAGGAATAGCGCAGTACAAAATTTTCTTTGTTCAAAACTGCTGTTGATAACGTCAACTATTCGGTGTATTTGTTCTATCGTACCATGTTGTTTTCTAAACTCAAATTGGCAATCGGGTATTACCTTATTTTCTTCAAGTATTGGTTTTATTCTTCTCAAGATGAGTTTTTCAAATAACATTGAAGTAATAGGTAACAGACTGATAGGTCTGTATGATGGTACTTCTTCCTGCGGCTTTCCAGGTTTATGTTTCATTATTATATAGGCAAATTTCCACTGTATGGGGTAATATACGAATTATTGCGTTATAAATATATGTTAACAACATTATCGATTTTCTCGGCAAATTTTTTTTAATACTTTTGCGGTTATTAAGTCGTATCCAGGGAACTTTTTTGGTTTGAGGTGTTTCTGTATGTGAGATTTTACCTCCATTGGTGATATCGGTTTTATAGATAAGCACATTTGGGATGGTGCTTGTATTGTTAATATACTCCTCTTCATTAGTTACTGTGTTATTGTCGCAGTGGAAAACTTCAGAGAGGTATTTAGCAAATATTTCAGCTTTTTCCTTGTTATTTTTTGCCCATCCGAGGTTTCCAACTTTCAGTGGTGATTGTCGACGTGTGTGGTTGAGTTTTAAATTTTTTGTAACCTTCCATAGCGAATACTGGGCGCCAACTGTGTAATACATTCTTGAAAGGTTTCGTTCTTCTTGTCTGAAAGCGCTTTTCTCAGCTGTTTAGTTATTCTATTTAATGCATTTTTATTAACTGGGTATGCCAATTCGTCTTAATCATCTTTTTTCGGCGATCATATCCTTTAGTACTTTAGGATGACTAGTTGTTTTTGCACACAATTTCCTTTCTGGAGTAACTAAATGTGCCGCTTCGTGAATGCTTTTAACAAAATGTTCGATAGCTATTTCGATGTTATCTTCGGTTTTTAGCGGAATAGTTAAATCTATTTTGCTTTCGACTGCCTGCTGAAATATATCCCAATTGATATTTCTGTTTTTCAGGATCGGTCTCATAGGAGAATATGTCACTCTACTATTAATACTCAGTATTTTTGGAGAATGATCGGATGTACCATCCAAAGATGATTCTACCAGTGTGTGATCGATATCGACTCCTTTGGTGATAAAAAAATCCTGTAGGTCGGGTATTTTGTTTATATCGGTTGGTCAGTATGATGGTATTCCATCAGATAGGTACAGGTATTTATTTTTTTGAACACATGCATTAAATTGCCTACCTTCCAAAAGATGTGTGTTTAGCGTTGAAGTCGCCGCCAACGACAAACTTATTTCCGAGTTCTTTGAAGTATTTTTCATACTGTTCTTGCTTGATATTAAGTTTAGGTGGACAGTAAATCGATGATATTGCAAGGGAACCAAATGAGGTTTCTATAATTACAGTAGTTGTTTGTAAGTATTCTTTTGTAAACTTACTTGTTTCATAGTGCTTCATGGAGGTTTTAATAATAATAGCAGTTCCTCCATGGGCTGTACCATCTGGGTGGTCTGTGGTGGTAAACTTTGTAGTAAAGTATTTTGATGTAGCTTTTGTTAGTAAAGTGAGATTCGGATATCAAAAGTATATCTACTTTATTGCTTATTAAAAACGCTTCGACTTCATAACGATACCGGAGTAGTCCATTAATAATACACTTAAGTAAACGAACGTTTTTTCGTTCGCGTTTTTTCTCTAGAACAAAAAAAAATCAATCCTAGAAAGACCGCAAATAATCCGCAAAGTGGATAATCCGCAAAGTGGATAATCCGCCGGCGGATAATCGAGAGTTTACCGTACATGGTTTTCAAATTTACCCGAGTGTTACTATTAGTTTTTTTTCTAGGTTCAATACATTTTCTAAAACTAGAGTATTTTCTAATTTATCATAAACTTTAGTAATTATATATTCAAATGTGAATGGCAATAATCGAAAGTATTAAAAAAAATTATTGGTTGATTCTTTAATTGGTTGGAAAGTTTTTCATATTCTTCGTTTTCATCTCTGGTTTTCTAAAGATCATTCACCCAAAATCGGTTTTTTTTTTGTCAAGCATCGTGTATTTTAAAACATTATTTCCGACTAAATGAAACATTAACATTTGAGGGTCTATATTAAACAATGTTTCCGCAATATATTCCGGTATCGGTCATTTTAAAGCGACCGTCCATGTTTGGTCGATAACAGTGTAACCAGGCTGAGTATGATGCGTGACCGTACGCGCGCGAAAGTCTAAAAAAGTGCACGTAGAATCATGCAATCTAACCACAATAACAGAAAAAATCATTCATGGTTATTTTCCAAATTTGAATAAGTATTAATGAAAGTGAGATAAAATTTTTCAACATAAATATTTTCATTGTAATTAGTCAAATATATCACACAAGTCAAGAACATTATAATTCAACAATCAATGTAGTGTTATGTTCTAATTTAATACATAATTAATAGAATGTTATAGTAAACGGTAGACCTATTAAAAAATGTAAAATTAAATAATAAAAATTAATTCAACAAAATATTAACACCGAATTTAAAAGATATAACTAAAATAAAGTTTAAATAATAGGGCCTATATTGAAATATAAAAAGAAAATAGCTGGCTTTTACTTTTGTCTATCTGCGAAAACTGATTCGTAATTTTAAATAAACGTACGTTCAGATCGATAAATTAAATATGTTTTGAATAAGAATTTGTAACTTAACTTTGGATACATATGTAATTTGTTTGAATTATTTTTATTAAATTTGTGAAGATTATTTTTCGTTCATTGCTTAAATTTGTGTAATAGTTTAACGTACGTATATATACGGGAATTAATTTTTACGAAAATACGATTGTGAAGAGTTAATTTTTAAGGTATAAATTTATGAGTAAAGTTGAACTTTATTTCGGTTTTCAGTTAACTTCCGGTGAAATAAAACTATCAGACTACAGAGATTTACTGTCATACGGTTTTATATTTTATGCACACATCACAGTGAATGATGAATTTTTCGTTTTATATATATTATTACATGTCTATTTATATGGGTTGATCTTTTTAAATACTTAAAAAACTAATTTTAAAAAGTATAACACATATATGGTAATATTATTTTTGCTATACAATTAATCATGAGATTACTGGCTTCTACTTTAATTTGAAACATATATTTTTTTATATCTCAGTACTAACATTTATTTGTTATTTTACAGACAATTAATAATTGTCATAAAACTAACTGGTTTAGTTGCTTAAACACCATGGTGACAGGAACCAAGAATTGTATATCTAAATCGACGGTATCTAATGGTTCCGGAAAATCTCATGCGGAAATGAAAGTATTTATCCGCATACGACCTTACAGTAATAACGAAAGTATAGGCAATCTCAGGTAAAAATATATATAATAGGCACTTATTGTACAGAGTGTAGATAATTCGATTGGCTTATTTTAAAATATGTATGAAAAATGTTTTAATGTATCTTTCAGGAATGTGGTAAAAGTGATCAACAATTATGAATTGCAATTTGATCCAAAAATAGATGATGTACCTTTTTTCTACCACGGTGTAAAACAGAAAATGAGGGATATCGCAAAAAAGCAAAATAAAGAAATGAATTTTATTTTTGATCGAATTTACGATCAACGTTGTACTACTACCGATGTTTACAATGAAAGTATTAAGAATATTCTTCCGTCATTATTGGACGGCTATAACTGTTCGGGTAATGTTTACATTTTTTCTCCTTCATTTTTTTCCATCGCTTTAGCCTAACGGTACTTAAGTTGTATTTTTTAAATAATAATTTTAATAAATCGAAAAGATTAATGTTGTGATAGCTTATCATCTCATATCAATATTGTTTTCTGTGTTATTTGACAATGTGTACGTATAAATTAGAATATCGTATACTTGTCATAAACCTAACTAAATTTACAAGTGTTTTTAAACATAATTCGAACTAGGATCAATGAAATACGTTTAACTATCTATTTTTCATCCCGGTATATAAACACCAAAAAGATTTCCAGTTGATTGACCTTTTATATATATATATGATAGGAATGTAACGTATAATAATTTTTTTGTGTGTTTGAAACCATCTTACTTATTTTTTCAGTTCACGTGAACAAGTTAGTTCTACAAATACTAGATATCTGATTCAGAAATATTGATATAAGTAATAGATAAATGCGAACAATTGTTTATCTGTTTATTTTATTTCAAGATATGGGGCTAAATTTTTAAAATGTCAGTTATTTAGACTAATATTTTTTGCAGTTGTCGTTTGTTAAAATTTTAATGCATGATACCTTACTCGCATTAAGTCATTTGACGGTATGTTGATTTTATTTTAGTATTCGTTTACGGTCCTACTGGAACTGGTAAAACTTTCACTATGGCCGGTAACAGCACAAATCCTGGAATAATGTTTTTAACGATGCAAGATCTTTTTCGCAAGATCGACGAGGTCAAAGATTCGAAAATATTTCAGCTGGCCGCTTCTTACGTAGAGGTATTTTATTAGTATCATTGTGAAATATAATATGTGCTAACAGAAAACCAAACTCAGCTAAAATATAAGAAAGTGAATAAAAAAGAGAACAACTATGCATAGTATAGAATAAGGATATTAAAACATAATCGGGTATAAAAACAATACCAAAAAGAGGTTAAGAAAAATGTAGATTAGCATTTACAAACATTTAATGTGAATGAGAAATGTCACAAAATAAAGAAAGCGATAACAGAGCAGGTGAAAAAGTTATTGGAAAATAAATATATATATATAAAACAAAAACCGAAGATTACAAACGAAGTAATCGACTTAATAAAAAACAGAAGAAAATTTAAAAATATAAATACAATAGTTGGTCAATTGATGTATAAAAAAATATAAAAATGTAGTTAATAGAGAAGCAACGGAAAGGAAACAGATTATATTTAGAACAATGTACAGAAGTGGGAAAAACATCAAAAAAGGGAATACTAAACGAGAACCAAAAAACTGATTCAATACAGGACATATTACCAGATAATGGAGGAGCAACAATGATGCGAACGGAATTTGAGAAAGTGTTAAAAGAACTGAAAACAGAAAAAGCGCCGGAATGTGATATCATTAGCGTGCTACTAAAGTTTTTTAGATGAAAATATAACTGAAATATATGGCTTAATGAAAGAAATATATGAAAAACATGACATGCAAACAGACTTTAGCTTGACATTTATGAAAAAGAAAGGATTATTAACATCAAGATGTGAATGTAAGAATTAATGATCAAAACATCTGTATTGAACGTTTTACCTTATAGTTCGGAGTCTTATAGCAAGACCCGTTGTAGGAGTTCGAAACCGGGTGTTAGAAAAGAATGAAAAAAATTTCATAGACAAAGAAAATTCGTAATAAAGAAGTATTTAGATTAATCCATGAAAGTAGAAGCTTATTAGGATAATTAAATGAAAGTAGATACAAAATAGACAGGGCATGTTTTCAAACACAATGAACATTTAACACAAATAGTTGAAGGTATCGTAGAAGGTACAAGATCAAGAGAAAGACTAAGAATTAAATATATCAAACAACTATAACACGATGTATAAGTAACAGAATAATAGTAATATGAAAAAAATGCAGTTATGACATTTCAAATTAACCGACCACCAATCTTGGTGGAATTATCATAAAGAAAACCGTATTACAGGAAAAAAAATTATATACTAAAGTTCATTCATATTTTTTATATCATATTTTTTTATATACACGTATTCTCATTTTTTCTAGGTTTACAATGAGACTGTTCGAGATTTGTTAAAGCCGAACGTGCGTCCGTTGCAGTTACGCGAAGATGCAGTAAATGGTGTAATTGTGGCCAATGTGACATTGGAAAAGGTCGTTTCAGCAGAACAACTTCTGGTTCTGTTACAGCGTGGCAATAATAATCGAACACAGCACCCAACAGATGCTAATGCTGAATCTTCAAGATCGCATGCAGTTTTTCAGGTTCACATAATAATACCTTTGTTTTCTACATCAACCAATGTTTCGTCTAATAAAATATAAATACGAACAGGCGGTGAAATCGCTTTAAAAATGTCATAAATTTAAAACAATTTCAGTATATTTAGTAGAATTCTACCGAAATTTCGTTTAAAATAGCGTCGAAATTAACCTGTGACAATTTTACACCAACTCAAATGCCATTTCGATTCCTTGACAACATAAATTATTTTTTGTTTCTAATTTTGATTTTTTTTTTTTTTTTGTTTCCACTGAACTGCTCGTTCCTGTTAGATAATAATTGTTTAAATGCCACATTACTATCAATTATGTTTGCTGTTTCTTAAAAATAACGTAATTTATCCTAGATAATTTAAACGTCTTTTTAATTTCGAGTTTATAATTCTCGACCCAAAAATCATACAGTCTTTGTACTTAGTGATTGTATCGTTGTTATTGCGTGATTGTTTTTAACCTTTATTTACAGGTTACTGAAGCCAAATGTGATTAGTCTTTAAATCGATAACCAGAGATCTACAATAGCGGTATAGTTTATAATTTTAATAAGTGTGAAATATTATATGAGGATAATAAATTATCACGCAGTGTGTTTGTTATTAACATTTTCATTCATTAAGTGCTATCGAAAAAACAATTTCGACCTGATATTTCGTTTGGCACTCCTAACTCACAGTTTTATATATATGCACTCGTATATGGTCTAATAAATTAAGAGATTGAAGATCGTTTCAAATTAAACATAATTTTTTGCATTGTTTTTATTCATAACGTTATTATTGTTTTTATTATAGAACATAAAAAAAAAGTCGTATCAAAAATATTACCGTTTCTTTCTGAAATGTGAACATGCATTCTAATCATGAAGAATTGATTAATATTTTTGAAAGAATTGGTAATTTTACATTTATTTTTATATTTTATGCACACGAAGATATACTTAATTTATTTGCATGTAATTTATATTTTTGGCTTGCTATATTTACTGTTATGTTCGTTCATTTAAAAATTTTCCATCTTTGAATAAGTTCACTTTATTTTTTGTGGTTGTCTACTTACATTCTATCTTTAAATTATATTTTGAACACTATAAGAACATTCCCTTAATTACTTTATATGAATGAATCGCAGTTAATCTTAATTCTAAATGTTAAAAAATGTGGTATGTAATATTTTATTTTATATAGTATAAATTTATTATTAATTAACGTGATAGATCTTTCATGTAAAATTTTAAAATTTAGAAAAGATTTAAGTCGCTAAACTGTTCTTTAATGTCCGCGACTTTTAGCCTGTTCGTATGTCTGTTAAAAAAAAAAAGACAAATATATCCACAATACTAATTAAAAAAACATTTGTTCAGTTAACAATCATCATGAATTCAATTTTATTACTTTCTCATTTTCCCAACTACTGGAAAGTGTCGAAAGTTATTCCTATATACCTAAATCGGATAAGGACATTTCTAATCCAAGAAATCTGCGCCCCGTTTCGTTACTTAGTAATTTTAGTAAAATAACAGCAAAAATGATTTTGTGTAGACTAAAAAAATTCACAGATGATATTGATATTCTTATAGAACAACAGTTTGGATTTAGGAGTAATTTATCTACTGTCACGCAATTAGCAAGAATTAGACCTGATGGGCATAGTAAAAATAAGCATATAGCGGATTACTGTTATTAAACATAGAAAAAGCCTTTGACACCACTTTTGGCAACTTGGTTTCATATACAAACTTATTCAACTTAAATTCCCTAATTACTTAGTCTGACTTATTCAGGATTATTTAAGTAAAGAAATTTCAGAGTTCAATTTTTTTTTTTTAAATTAGCCTTCCACATCGGTTTACACATTAAACTTTATTACATAGACAAAATAAAAATTATCTTAATGTCAACTATATGGGTATGTTACAGTTAACAATAAACATATGTATATGTGCACGTTACGTGTGGAGAGTAAGAAAGGAATATTGTCAGGAAAAGGACAAGGTGTCACAAGAGAGCGGTAATGTGAACACTCCAGGAAAATGTGATTTGAGTCTGCCATACAGTGGATATCTGAAGGATGTGAACAGAACGGAGAAGCAACAAGATTCATTTGAAATAGTGTAGCTGGTAGACGATTCTTTCCAAAACGTAGTCGACATAAAGCGACAATAAAACCACGGAGCAGACCCACTTGTATTTTGATGTAATAGAACCAGGGTAAACAAGAAAGTTCAGGTTGAAGCAGTTTATATTGTGTAGTTGAATATGCCTGCAATAAAACGCGTCTCTGTTTAAGCTATATCTAATCATTTAATAAACGATGTTACGTCAGCTTGGCAAATAAATTAATAATCTACACAACTATGATAAAAACAATTATACTTTATGCTTGTCCCATATGACCATATACTAGCCGTTCTAACTTAGCAAAGTTACAACGGCTACAAAATATGCGTTGCAGAATAATTCTGAACCTTCTAGTCTATGTGAAGATCGAACATATTTACAAAGCATTGAAGTTACTATATATATATACGATGTTGTCAAACAAAAAACAAATTTTTTTTATAGTTGTGCCTGCAGTCAGTGTTCATTTCACACGTATAACTAGAATTAAGCACACGTTATTATGATGTACAGCTGGCATCCTCTTTTGTCCAAAATATATTGCTTATCCGATTAACTTAAATATTTATAAGTATATATATATATAAGTAGATTTATGATCTGTACGCAGATTTTGTTGCTGGTTTTCCTGTATTTTTATTTTAATTAGATGAACAACTGGACATATTTTTAAACTAGTACACGTAGTAAGAATTGTGTTCGGAGTGCGCTATATTAATTCCGGTATTTTTTGTAACATATATTTGTTTTATATTTTATCTATCTATCTAGTTTTCTTTTTGTTTCGTTCGTATTAAAAAATAATTTTTAGCCATATTTTCTATTCCCGTGTTTTACGTAACTTAGAATATATATTTCTAATATAAAAAATTGTTATATAGATTTTCTTAAGAATCCAGGATCGAAGCAGTGGTCAGATAAAAGTTGTAAAAATTACAATGATTGACCTCGCTGGCTCTGAAAGAGGCGCAGCCACAAATTATGGAGGAATGCGATTTAAAGAAGGCGCAAATATTAATAGATCACTTTTAGCATTGGGTAAGTGCGGTCATGTATTTTGTTTTGCGATTAAAAATATTATGTATATATAACATTCGTCAGAGCATGTGTGCATTCACGTATCTTCCTGAAACAAGAGGCCAAAGAAATAGGTCGAAATTTTCCATTTTTCTTAGGGATGGGAACAACAACAAATACCATCCAAGAATTGGGGATCAATTTGGACTGCCAAACTTTATTAAGAATGTCCACAAGGATTGTGAAAAAGTTATCCAGTAGTTTCTGTAGTACTTCGAAAGGTACGCCATCATGACCGGGTGCCGTCGATTTTTTGTTTCCTAAGACATAAGCAACTTCATTCTTAGTAAAGGGAGAATCTAAAAAGTAGTTAGAAGGCCTACTGAGAGGTTGCATGACCTCTTCCAGTTCAGGTACATGAGAAGGGCCATTGTTTCGATGAAGGAATACATATTATCATCACCTAATTGATTAACCCGGCTATAGGTGAAACATCTGAAGGTTTTTGATAACCCCACACCTTTGAAATTGGGGTTTGCCGATTAAACTGTGTACAAAACTATTGCCATGCTTTCCTTTTTGCCAGTTTAAATTCACGTTTGGCTAACGCGTTAGCTTTTCTCAAATGTAAGTAATTTTCAGTAGTGCTATTACTTCTATATTGTAGAAAGGCTTTTCTTCTATCCCATGCAAAGCGTTGGCAGGAATCTAACCACCAAAGGTTTGAGTTGCATTTATATTTCTTATTAGATATATTATGATGTAGTGGTGGTGTTGAGATAGAGAGAGCATTACTGATAGCTTTATAGAACATTTCAAACAGGATTCTGGGGTCAGTTTCACTGCATATGCTGAAATCAGTCATCTGAAGATGATCTGAGAACTGATTCCAGTTAGTACATTTATAATTCCACTTAGGTGTTGAGGAGGATCCTAGAACCTTGTGATCGTACGCGCCATTTATATTTATTTGGGTGAGTATAGGGCAATGGTCATCACCTCCTGCAGTGTCTGATATGTTCTTCCAATAAGCTAGGAAACCTAATGAAGGCGAGCAAAACGTTAAATCTAATTGGTTAGCGACAGTTCCAGGCCTGCCAAAATGAGTATGGCTGCCGTTATTTAATATATAACAGTCTGCTTCTAGGAAACCATCATACACTATTATTTTGCCCTAAGTAATTATTTGTGTGACCACCCCAAGCAACATTGCAAGCATTCCAGTCGCCACCAATGATATATGGGTTTCCTAGTGAAGTAAAAATATTTAGGAATGGGGAGACGTATTGGGTCGGAAAGAAGGTTTAACATATATGCTATAAACAAATATAGAAAATGACAAACTTATGGAAATCTTAGCGTCTACCAACTGTATGGAGTTAGAGATATCTTCCGGTAAGTTACAGGAAACAAGAACAGAAGGGATGTTATCACGCACTAAAATTGCAGCTCCGCCATATCCATCTGCCCTGTTGTCTCGATATTACAAGAATATTGTTCGTTGGGATCAAGCCATGTCTCTGAGAGCAGTACTATATCAGCTTCATAATCATCGAAGGCTGCCACAGTTATATTTCAGGCTATGGCAGTTCTATTGCAAAATATTAAAAGGTTTCATGATTATGTTCTTCGTATGCTCGACAATCCCTCCTTAAGAGGTGATATCTTTTCACATGTGAACGTGAAGAAGGCTGCTTGCTTGCAGATGGCATTGATGTAATTGTTATTATTATATACAAACATACACATATACACATCTGCGCACACACACACACAAACGAAATAAATAAAAAAATCATGAGCGACAAAGCAGCTGAATAATGGCTTGGAGCTTAAGCTCTAAGGAATTTGGAACTGTTGGAGCGTAGATAGTAGTGCGGGCACAAGTGAATCAGAAGGAAGAGGAGAAGATGTAATGAAAGGGAGCTTTTCCAAAGAAGGATGAGGACTATTTTGATTTTCAATGAGTTGTTGCCCCATAGGATTTGGAAATATGAGTTTGTCGTTATTGGAATTAATTAAGGAGGGTGAGGAATTAACAGTAATATTCCCCTCCTGTGAGTACACTGGTCTTGTTCTTACATTAAGAGCTAGGTTTGAAAAATACTTATTGCTCCACACATTGGATTTATTACTTATATTTTTATTACCGCTACTAGGACTATTACCATTATTACTATTATTTTGGTTATAATTACCATTACTGTAGTGGCGACCGGAAGGACCTGAGTCATTGCTGCTTCTTCTTCGTTTAAATGAACTAGATCTGGATCGTAATTCAGGAAAATTTTGATTATTTGTAATTTCAGCAAAGGAAAAAGCAGGGGTGACCTTATTAAGTAATTTTGCCTCAGAAAATGATACATTTTCTATTGCCATAATTTTTTGAATTTTAATCTGTTTTTTGATAAAATTGGCAGATACGATCAAAGGCTGAATGATTACCCTTACACCTAGTGCAGAATAAAGAAAAAGGAGGCCTTTCACGACTTGTTTGACACTCTGAAGACTTGTGGTTTGAGGGACAAAAGACGCAATTAGGTTTACTACGGCAAAGCTTACTGATATGTCCAAATCTGAGACAATTATTACACATTTTATGTCTCCTGATACTAGGCTCGACTCTGCAAGAATAGTAATCAAAGAATCGAACTGACTCAGGCAGTATATTTCCACGGAATTTGATTTCAATTAATGGGATCGGGGAGAAAGAACCATCATGGTTCCTTTTATTTAGTCTACGAATATCTTCAATTTTAGAGCTTGCAGTGCAAGAAGCAGTAAGCTCCTCGGTTGAAAGATTGGGTGGGATGTCTCTCACAATGCCAAAACGGAAAAGCAACGTTTGCGGGATAAAACAATGAATATTCTCTGATAGTAAAAACATATTCGCCTCGATAATCGTGTTAAAAACTAATGTAACTTGATTTTTGCCACTCCTAGTCATTGATTTCAAGCCATTTAATTTATTATGTAATAATTTATTATAGTGTTTAACGTTATTTTATATTTTAAAGTACATCGTGTAGTCATCGATAAGACAATTTTCAACATTAGCTGAAAAAAGAAAGGTACATTTTAAGAACATACTGATTTGTTTCAAAAATTAATAAAGCGATTAAGTTTTGACAATACATGTAGTCGAACTAAATTAATATTATATCTCTATGTACGAGAACAAGTTAACGAGAAAATCCTTGCATGCGTTTAGCAGTGTACTATGATGTCACACTATATTCTCAACTTACGCTATATTGAAAGTCGGAAGGATGTGTACAGTTTTGTATATTATCCGCCAAATAATAAATACTTTCACAAGATTTCATTGAATAATGATCGTATGTAAGATTTTATCGTTAAATATGCCGATATCCGAATAAATAATAAAACTTTTTTGTATCAATTTTTATGTAACCCTGTTTTTTTTCGCGCGTGCGTGTGTGTGAGTGTAGGTAACTGCATAAATAAATTAGCGGACGGCGTGAAACATATTCCATACCGCGATTCGAAATTAACTCGGTTGTTAAAAGATTCTTTGGGCGGTAATTGCCAAACGGTCATGATCGCCTGTGTGGCACCGACCGTGCGTTCCTACGAAGATACTTATAATACGCTCAAATACGCGATGCGTGCGAAAAGTATCAAAATGACGGTTAGTTAAAAACTGAATTTATATATATATATATATGTTCTTATTCTCCTCAACCCGGAGGAGGTTGGTGGATAGCATGACGAGTGAGATGTTCACGTGCTGTGGCTAGTGCTTCAATTTCCGCATACGACCTCTTTCTTTTAATGTCATCCATGAACTTCCTTCACGGTCTTCATCTTTGAATTTTCCGGTTTGTTTTTCTTCTTCAATCAGGTTAGCAATCCATATCGTGTGACATATAATACTGTATCCCTTCTTCTTTGTATCGTTGTTAAATTTTCACGTTTTTCATTTACTCTGCGCAATACCTCACAATTGGATGTTTTATCGGTCCATTTCATTTTTTCAATATGATCAAATTTTTTAACCATGTAATGAAAAACTTTTCGTTTTTTTTTAGTTATTATTATTATTTATTGTAACTCGCAGAAGCAATATTTTTATTATCTTCCAACTTGCACTTTTTGATAGAGTGATGTATGTTCACATTTTGCACTTATGTCTTTTAAACCTATCGAATGTTGCTTGCTTTATTTTATCTATTAACGTATCACATATTACAACATTGGTCAGAGACACGGATGAATAAATCTTAGTTTTAAAGATATTTCTGAGAAGCAATAGTACTTTTTGTTCATTGTCTTCAAAAATTACCCGGTGCGAATTAAATAAGCATAATTTGCGTTGAACCTGCATTTAAGGAAATCAACAAGAAAATGGCGGTGAATAAAAAAACAGAACACCCGTCACAAGTAGGAAAGTTACTGTTGTTTAATATTTTGAAATCAGATACTGTGTAAAAATATTGAATTTGTTTGCAACCTTTGAACGTGTAGGGTAACTGAGAAGACGGACGGTTTTGTTTTTTGAATAGCGCGATTGGTAACACTGTTACAACGCAAAACCGCGTGCTCCGCAATAAGTGTACATATGAGAGATTTGTTTTTGCCTAGTTTCAGTTATCACGACAACCTATAAGGAGTAAAGGAATAGGAGCGCGCGTTTTACGTGGAATGTTATTTTCCGCGTGAATCGATCACGACAGTGCAAAGAGTTTCGAAAAGAATTCAAAGTTACTCGATTTTTTTGGGGGGGATACCTTGTTCACGAAATCTGGAAGACTTGAAAACTCGGATTTCTGAATAATTTCAAAAATTCAGCGACCTGTACTCGAAAAAGTCTTCAGAAATTTTGTAAAGACTGAATGAATGTACTGTTGCAAATAGAGGTCGTCTGAACAATAATATGTTCCATAAATGATTTTAAGTTAATCTCTCGTTTTCCTGTTTTTTAAATAAAATTTCATTCAACAATTTTGGTGTAGTTAAATCATCCGTCTTCTCTTGGTCATCCTACATAAGCACCAATCAAATGTATGCGTATGTATTTTTTATTAATAATACATATTCGCTTATATCTTGAAATTTTTTACGATTTTCAGTTATCTAAAAATGTAATCAAAACCGAAACTGAGGATTCGTATAAACAAATTATTCAAGACTTGCAAGACAGAATTTCTGATTTAGAAAGTGAGAAACAGAAAACTTCCGTTGCCATGGGTGAATTGAATTCTAAATACGATGCAGCGCAAAACGAAATAGCCGTTTTGAAATCTTTGTTGAATAAAAATGGTAAAGCGGATAAGAAAAGACGCGTACTTTGTGATAATGATGAAATATCTCAGGTAAGGTATATATTAAGTACACTCTAGTTCTTTTTTCGAACCATTATCATCTTTATTTCTATTATCCGGTTCATTCGTGTGATTCCTGTCTCCTTCTATCATGTTGCATGTAATTAAAGTCGCAGTTTGCACTGCTACATTTTTGCATGTGTCTGTATTTTAATTTATTCTTGAACGGATTAAAATTGTTTTAACGTATATAGCTTGTCGAGCGAATTTTTCTGTATTGCAAGAATTTGACATTTTACTACCATTAACAACGATCAATTCGCAATGTTTGAAATTTTTTGGTCGCATTATTTAAAGGAATGATATTGGAGATCGCATAATAATGCGGTAGAAATTTTATTGTAAAAGATACAAAGGAAATCTTCAATGCGCCATCGAACAAATAAAAAAAAACAAACGCTCGTAATTAGTGCAAAATACCAATTCGGTAATAAATCACTGCATTCGTCCTTTATGACAAACGCTGGTTTTCTTATATTAATAATTATGATCGTCTAATTTTGATCCAATTAAATAAAATCCAATTTACTCTTCGAGTGTATAAATTTTTATTTGCCGAAAGCATTATAAATTTATGATATGATAATAATTACGCGCCTTACATTAGTGTTTATTTGATTTATTTTTTAATATGCACAAGATTTTTCACCCATTTTCACCCAGATTGGTATAAAATTATTACAACGGATATATTAAACATTAATATTAGTTGATGCAACGTAATTATAAATAGGTAAACTATACATGAATGTGTTTAATAGTAAATAAAGACATATTTATTGACAGTAGTACTTTGAGAGATATGATTTGATTATATAATAAACATTGTTGAGAGTTGTAATAAGAACATTACAAAAATCAGATATTTTGTTGTCATCGGAAAGATAAGGGCAAGAAGGAGTATTTATAAGATTACATCGGTATAGCGACAATGGAAGACGATTTTTTCCAAATCGTAATCTACATAAAGTAGTAATGAAACATCGAAGTATGTTATTTGGTACTTTTATATCACTAAACCACGATTTTGTGTGGGTATTATAATTGACCTGTAATTTAAACTAAATATTAGTTAATATAATTTACTTTATTAATAACAAATAGTCGATATAATTTACTATGTTAACAGTAAAAAAACATATAAATTGCAGGACCGGATATGAATGTTAACACACAAGCAGCCGTTAGATGAAATTACTTGTTCGATAAGAATAATCGTCAAAATTTTCAAAAATTGCTATCAAAAATTTTACTTTCTTTATCAGTTTAATTATTCTTTAACAATTATTGTTTTTATGTTGTTATGAAAATGTTTTGAACGATTTTGTTTAAAAAATAAAAATTATTAAAAAATTATACATTTTTAACAGCGCTGATTTTTAAATTCAATTTCGCTAGATATAATTTTTTAAAATAATTGGGTTACCCATTTAAAAAGGAAATAGCTTATTACATTTTTTTTTTTTAATGAATACCATTTTCAGCGAATAATTTTGATATAAAATAATCTCACTAATTTCAACATGTTTTGATTTATATATATATATATATATATATATATATATATATATATATGTATATGTATATTCGTATTGTATGCGCGTGCGTATTTATTTATTTAATGTGTTATATAGGTATATAATAATCTACGAGAATAGTAATAATCACTTTTATAAAACAGCAATAGCTAGGAATTCAATTCTTCGAGATGGGGTTGTATATATATATATACATATATAACGATTGATCGTAATTTGTAAATGTAAAACTATGAATATACCTAGAATGTTATTTAATTAAATATATTCGGATTATAATTCAAAAACACGATCACGATTCGCTCATTTCTATCCACTGCTGGATGTAATCGTTCCTTTCCATTGTACTCGGTCCAAATCATAGTTCATCCATTTAACTACAACTGACTTTTGAATGTCGTCTTGCCATCGCGTACACGGGCGATCACGGATTCTGTGACCTTTTACTGGTGTCCATTGCGTTATTATTTTGGTCCACCTATCGTCCGTCCTTCTAGCGACATGACCAGCCCAGTTCCATTTTAATTTAGCTACGCGTTGTATTAAATCCACCAGCTTGCTTTGCTGCCTTATCCACGTATTGCGTTTTCGATCCAGCCCCTTGATACCCATCATTATTCTCTCATGGTCCTTCTGCGTTACGGCCAGTTTCCTAACAACATATTTAGTCAGGCACCACGTTTCCGTTCCATATGCGAGCACTGGGAGGATACACTGTTCATATGCTTTCTTTTTAAAACAGTTCGGTATGTCTATGTTTTTCAATACACTTTTAGCCTTCCAAACGCTATCCATGAAAGGTGCGTCCGTCTTTTATTGCTTCTTTGTCTACTGTGATTACTTGGTCCAGATACACGTATTCATTATCTTGCTCCAATATTTGTCCATCTATTGTTATTTCTTGTAACAAGTGTGAGTTTGACATGACCTTCGTTTTATCTATATTTATCTTCAATCCTACTGCTTTAGAGCAACTATGAAGGTCATTTACAATATCCTGTAAAGCATGTGCGCTATTACTGATTAACACAATATCATCGCAAAACGTAATCGATTGATTTTTTTCCCATCTATATTAATACCGTATGATTCCCAGTTTAAATTTCTGAACATACTTTCCAGGGATGCTATGAATAATTTAGGTGATATTGTGTCCCCCTTGCCTAATTCCTCTTTTTATTAATATTTCATTTGTTTTTTCCACAAGTTGTACTTTCATATATATTTTTTATTATGTTTATATACTCGTATAGCTTTTAGAGCTTAAAACAATGATAGATTAAAAGAAAAACTTTGGAATATGTCGATATAAAAAATATGAAACTACGGGTTTATTGTAAAAAGATGGTTTTATAAATGGAAAAAAAAAACAATGAAAATATCAATTTATGTGACTTTTGTATATAGAGCTAAAATGAAATGATAAAATACGTACACTGAAATGAATTAAGAGGGAGATGAATTATGCAATGCTCTTTTATTGATGAAATTATGTTGGAAGATATAGAATTTCGAATCTGCTTACAATTTCGATGAAACAAAAATATTGAAATTTTGAATTTCGTACATTTACTCTTCTTCTATATCGGTCGTCTCCATCAAGAAGGTTGGCAATCCACAATTTGAAAGCATTTCGATCAACGACTGACTGGAAAAGTTCTTCCGAGGAACAATTGAACCAGCTACGCAGGTTGTGCAACCATGAAAGTTGTGGTTCTCTTCTAAATATTTTGTCATCAATTTACATCTCAAAACGCGTTGATCTTTTTTTCTAATGTTGCGTCTATTGTCCAGCATTCAGAACCATATAGTAATGTAGAGAAAATGTAACATCTCAGTTACAATTTTAATTCTTGCCGCCTTCTCGCTTGTTCAATCCCAGCTATGTATCTCAGGCCTGGAAGTATAATTCTCTTCGAATATACTTCTCAGGTATTATTGCGTTGAACTTGCTTAATTTTTTTACCATTGATGGAACAATGTATTTTTTCTTTGAAAATACGATCACATTTGTCTTAATTTAATTTTAATCCGTATGTTGCACTTTTTTCCACAATCATGTGTAGCATATTCTGTAGTTCTTTTTTGCTGTTTGCTATTATTAGATTATGTTTTCTATTTTGGATTTAAATGTTTCATTCTTCAGTTTATTCACGTAAATTCTTCTTTTTATTTCTTTCTTTATCTTGCAGAATTTTCGCTTCATTTTTATCTTCATGGCAACTGGATTATGATCTGAATTAATGTTATGTTTTTATTGAATGTACATATTTCCAAATCGTTGTTGTAAGAAGATATAATCGATTTCATTGCGGACTACATTGCTCGCAGTATAGGCGGGGGATTTCCATGTATACAATACCCATGGACGGTGCTTTACGAAAGTGTTGGCAATCATTAGTTCTGTTTCGGTACAGAACTGCGATAGACGATTTTCTCTATCATTTCTTTTACCAAGACCATATTTTCCGATGAAATCTCCTTTACCAATTTTGGCATTAAAATTACCCAAAACTATTGTAATTTCGCCCGTTTTGGTTATATTTAACCCAGTCTGTAGACAGTTGTAAAAGTCTTCAGTTTCGTCTTTTGATTTATGCGCTGTTGGAGCTTAAACTTGAATAATATTTATCCGATGGTGAGATGTTTCTAAAATAAGAACCGCAATGCGGTTTGTTAAATGTATAAAGTCAACAATAGACCCTACTAATTTGTCTGAGATATAACTGCAACTCCATTTTTGCTTGACATATCAGAACTCCCAAAATAATACATATGAATCCCTTCGCATTTTATAACTCCAGATTCTGGTCATCTGATTTCACTAATACCTAGTGCATCAATGTTCAGCCTCTTCTTGACTGTATTTGCAAATTTTTCTGCTTGTAATAAGCTGCGAACATTCCATGTAGCAATTTGAACTGATTTACAAGACACATTTAAACGATTGTGGTGTTTTTTGTCTACATTAGACAGCAACGGAGGAGATTCTTAGCACCCTCGCCCCACTAAAGGGGTGTCCAGGACTTCTTGTTCGTCGTGTCGGATGCAATCATATTTTCCCACACCAATAAGCGGCCATTCTTTGAGCCTTTTCATTTGCTAAAGGTAAATCTGTCTCATCAAATGGACCATTAATATATTTTATTTTGAACAGCCGCTCCTAATATGGAGATCGGACGTTGACCAAGGAGTCGCTCATTATGGGAACAGACGCTTTTGGATTTACTGAGGGTACTTGATAAGGTTTTGACAACCTCGCTGAGGATGAGATAGTCTTACGATTATGTACACTTTTGAAAGGCAGTCCATCAAGCTGCCCATCTGCATCCTCGTGTCTCATTGTCCTGTCACTACTGGAATCGTCTCCCTGAGACTTTCAACCAGTAGCCGCTCTTGGTTCGCAACTGCTTATTGGTTATTCGCAGCTAACTAGATAATTAATTATGTATTTCTTAAAGTCTTCCAATTTTTAGTACGCCTAGCTAAGTAATTTTATTACGGGGCGGGCAAAATTTTTATTAAAAAATATCGAAATATTTAAATTGATTGCATCAAAATTGCGTGACGATAAATGCGCAATTCACTATATTCTCCTAAAATTAAATTTTTCCATTGTCAGATATTTATCTTGCATTTTCATTACGTTAAATAAGTTTAATCAATTTCGTTTTATTCCTTCGATTAACAAAATAATTTATGTCGCAAAAGTCCCGGTTCTTATTATTGTAATTTTACATACATAAGCACATATTAATTTATGGTAAAAAGTATATGAGTTTGTGTGTATAGATATCGTTTAATTAAAATCAATCATTTTAAAATTTCAATAATAATTAAAAAAACAGCTTAATTAATTCGGTTGTATGTTTTTTTTAGCGCATTACGAACATTAATAATCCGTTATATCAATTAGACTCGAACATGGAACCGAGTGATAAATTGAACGGAGATACCGAACGGATTATTGAGTTAGACGCCTTAATTGCAGAGATGAAAGAACACAATACGTACAAACTCATGACGAAGTACGCGGAATATAAAGAAGGAATGGTAATGTTTGTTTTATATATAAATATATTATGAAAATGATTGTGTCTTTCCAATACGACTAGCAATCGGCGCTATACCGAGTCCGTGTCAGTATGAACTATAGTTCAAGATCAGGCTGAGAGTGGAAAGTATATTACTGGTGCAGAAACAAAAAACTGGAAAAAAAAATTAAGAAGCCAAATAAACATCGCCGCATGGATTATCTAAAGGTAACATACTGGGTTTATATAAGACGCATTACAAAGTATACATGGCTGTATGTGAAAGAATGAGGCGTAATGTATAACAATATTCCGAATCTCTAAAAAATAAATTAAATACACAAAACTGGTCAAATTAAACATTGTTTAGGTGTATGCTCGGATTTTGACAGGTTCGGATGAGGTTGTAAATCAGTTCTACGACAATATTTACATGATCATAATTCCTCAATCTTGTTAAAATTGGCGAACAACTAATTTGAAATGTCAAGAATTCTCTGGATAACGTCTTTGTTTTCGTGTTGTATTTGATGTATTTAATTCTTGGCCTTCCTCTTGATCTTTTCCCTTCTATGGTGCCTTCAATTATTTGTATTAAATGTTCATTGTGTCTGAAAATATGACCTATCCATATTCGTATAATTTTCCTAATAAGTTTCTATTTTCATAGATTAAACTAAATACTACTTTGTTATTAGTTTTCTACGTTCATGCTATTCTTTCCATTTTCCTCAGGTTTCGAACACCTTCGACTGAGTTTGCGTCTGATCTATCGTCCAAGCTTTCGAATGATTAAGTGAAACGCTCCATACGAATGTTTTGATCAATTTTTTCTCAATTCCTATATTCATGTTTCCTGATGTTAATAATCCTTTCTTTTTCTCGAATGCCAATTTCGCCAAAACCCTATTCTTTCTTTTACGTCATATATACTCCTTCCATCATTTGTTATTACGCTTCCAAATAATTCTGTCTTTTTATTTGTTTTATTAATACTCCATCTAGGGAAATGATAGTGATACGAGGGTACTGGAATGCCATATACGAAAATGAAAGTCACATAAGAACTGTTGTGAAGTGTGGTTACGTAATGAAGGGACTGTTATCCTGAGCACAAAGCATATTGTGTATCAGATTATCATCAGCTATTAGTCTCTCATCTAAATACATTTAAAATCCAGGAAACTAGCCGCAGGACTTTCTAAAACAAGACTTATCGGGGATGAACTTAGATACTTCAATGATTAAATCAAACTTCGTAAAATACGACCTTAAAGAAGAAAATCTTAAACATTCCAACTGGTTACAACTGAAAGAAGCTATAAGATCTATACTACAAAAGGATAAAAATAAACCAATAAGAAAACCTTGGTTTTGAAATACCGCCTGACACCTCATACAAGAAATAAAGAACAAAAAATACGTGCAACGGTATTACATAATGATTGATCAACAAATACAAAAAATTGCAGACGAGATAAGAATGAACATGTACATAATATGTGTAACGAAATTCGCTACTACTCAGAAAGAAACAAAAGTAGGTTCTCTACCGTAAGGTACAAGTATTATCTAGAGACTTTAAATCACAAGATTGGATGATCAACAACGCGGAAGAGGAACTACTTACGAACAAAACAAAAAAAACGGTCCAGCGTGAAAAATGGTACAGTAATTATATGAAGATAAAACTGATAAAGATAATGTAACAAGTAAAAAATGATAAAATGTAAACCAGAAAGGAAAGTCAGATTGATACACTGTTCAACCAAATATGGAAAACAGAAATCCGACTGAACGACTGGACAACATACCGATATGTAAGAAATACTCGAACAGATTGTGAAAATTATTGAAAGATTGCGCTGATATCACATAACACTGGATTTATTAGTGGAAAAAGAGTCGAAGAATTGTATTCGACAATTAGTTGGAAAAAAAGTATTGAATATGGTAAATATATGATTTTATGCTTTATTGATTATGGGAGAGTATTGGACTGTGTTAAAAGTATTCAGAATCATAAACGGTCTATCTCAATCCTAAAATAAATTATTTTACACCAAAATAGAAGCTAGGATAACTCTAGATAGATGCGACTATTTCAGGAAAATTCTTCTCGCAAAAAAGCGTATGCCAAAATTGTTATTTCCCCCTATAGTTTTCAACATTTGTGGTGACTACGTAATGAGGTATCTCGTTGGAAAATTTTCATAATGGAATTAAAATAGTCGGAGAACGAATGTCGAATTTACGATTTCCTGACGATATTTCGCTTGTCGCAGAATCCGAAGAGGATATTGTGATTTATTGAACAAAGTATAAAAAGAAAGTCGAAAGCCGGAACTTCTTATCAACAAGAACAACGAGAAAATTATAATAGATAAATACGACTGTACAAGAAAACTGTATGCACTAAAAGATCTAGAAGTGGTTAATTCATATCGAATTATTAATAAACAATTATGATAGAACAGGAGAAGAAATCAGACGCAACATATAGTATAAATAACATTTGGAAGAATAGCTTCATCGCAAGATTAATAAAAAAAAAAAAAAAAATGAAACTAACTAGTATTCTAGCATTTTGGAATTTTTATATGGAGTAGAAACGTGGATCATAAACAAACAAGTTAAACAAAAAAATTATGTGTTCGAGATGATGTAGACTCGCTGCAAAATGCTGAAAATCGTATAGAGAGCAATATATCAATTTTATATCAATTTTAAACGAGCTGAACATTAAACGACGTCTCTGCATTGTGGTAACAAATAATTCAGAAATTTTATGCGCATATCACACGAGATTTGTGATAATAGCCTTGAAACATGTGTATTAATCGGATAGATCGAGGGAAAAAGAAGTGAAGATAGACGACTGACTACTATTGGATTCCGTATTGGACTAATAAAAACTTAAACAATACGGAGTAGCCAAACTGGAATAGATAGGAAAAGATAATATCAGATGTATTACAATAGAGGTCGCGATACTCCACAAACGTGTTAAAAGAGGAGTGTAATAGTTGATGTCGTCGCCTTTTTGATTATAATACACATAAAAAAAGAAAATGTTTAGTATGTGTGTGTGTGTGTATTTCCGTAAAGTTAACAAATAGATCCTTATATAGATAGAGTCAACTTTTTAACACCTTCTATTTGAAGATTATTTATTAACTATATTGTTGTTTATCCTTTAATTTAGATAGATGCTATTAGAAAATATATCTAAAATTAGCTTTAAACTCAAAATGCCAGACATCGTTACGATATTAGAATTAAATTAGGTAATATACTACATTAATGTATACAGGAGCTCTAAAACGATAGTTTTTCGTGTTTGTGGTGTAACTGAGGTACATGTAAGCTATCTTGATTACATTTTTTGACATTTATTGTATATTAAGATCGAGAATTGTCTATTACCATTATTATTATTATTGTAATATCTATAATGTATGTATGTATGATTTTAAGGTTAGTCGATTTCCATATTTCTTTATGCTTTGTTTTGTGTTGAGTTTTTTTTTTTAAACAATCGATTGCTCTATTATCAACTATATTTTTAGTATCCGTCATAAACACCAGAATATTTATCTCTTAACAAATTTTAGAACAAGTATATATAAAATTCTTTATTGGCTTTATTTGTTATTGCTATTATTAAAGTCGTATATTTATAATGTATAAAATACATTGTATGATCTATAAGATATTTAATACATGGATAAAATATTATAATTGACGTCGATTTTATTGTACAAAGATGCTTTTTAAAAAGATACATTCGCTGAATGTATATTCTGCACTAGCGATTGCTCATTTCGTTCCGATCTTTTCACCTTTTCGTTGATGCCTATGCCTCTCCTGTATTCTTTAGTTATAGATAAAATATATATATATATATAACTTTTAAAAATTTTCAGATAAGAGAAATGGAACTCGATGCAATGGAAGGTAAACCGATTAACAAAACAAACGTTTTGGCGCATCTACAAACTCGTACTATGGACGAAATTATAATGGAATTAGCTGACTTGAATGATCATTGTCGACTATTACTACGTGATCATAACATTGATGCGATGATGGAAAAACATATGGTCATTATACATATTACATTATTATCATTATTTAAATTAATGTATATACAACAACTAATGTATAGAGGCACAGAGATGAATAAGTATTAAATTAAGTGATATAGTTCCGTATCTCGCCGGAACAGGATGAGTCTGGACACAGCGTAGAAATGTTGTCATCAAGAAGGAGTAGCTGCAAGGAAGATAAAAGGTCGTAGTATAATCTCTGTAGGCTGTATTAAGGACATTCTGTTAGTATATGTTGGGCAGATAGCATAAAGTTCCAGTACATAACGGCGTTTCTGATCCATTAAAAAGATATACATCTTTTAGTTTAGTACGGCCCAATCGGAGTCTGCGCTGGTAATTACGCAATCTCTCCGACGTTATATGTGGGTCTTGCAAGGTGTTATTTCTTGAAGTTGGTGTGGAATGTCATTCTTCTTGCCATAACTGAAATAATGATATATTATCATTATGCTCATATGTTATTTAGAATTTTTGAAATTAAAAAGCATGTGATATAAAATTTGTTATGCGCGCTATTTTAGAACGATGTTTATTTAATGTTCGCACGCGTCCGCGTATAAATACGAATAATAATTTTTACGGTTACTTTCAAAACAGGGTATTCAAAATATGATTAATGGATTCTCTTCAAATTCGCGAATGAAACGCAAAACTGACTATTGTTCTCTTTCATTGGATAATTTAAAGCAATTTAAAAAGCCATGCTTGCCTATAATAGGAGTAAGTAGTAATTTTAATTCTGTTATCATATTCATCGGAATGTGTCCGAATGAAAAATAAACGCAATGTCTACAGTTGCGAATTAATGATTAACAGAGCACTGGTCGACGATCGCTGTGTTAAATGCGGCCTTCTCTATTAAATGCATCTATATCACGCTCCCCCCCCCAAAAAAAACCTTATCTCGAGTAATGTTCCCACGCGCGCTTAACGATATTATATAATTAATCGACTAATATTTTACGCATGTATATGGTAAACGGTTATAATTTTTAATTTTATTACGCCGTTTTTGACGTGAACATCTGGAACGGTTTTCTATAAGGTTACGAGAAAAATATATTTTTTTTTTTATAAGTGGGTTCTGTCGTTGCGTGTGTCTTTCATTAAAATTGATAATTGCTTCTTCGATCGGAACTATTTGTACATCTTTACAGAAGATATCATCATTGCGAACATTGCGTCGATTAATGAGCACAGAATTTTATCTCGAGCTGTTTGTATAATTTCGATATTTCTTATGGCTTAAATTTAAATTTTTATCAAACATCTAAAATAAAGGTACTAATTAGCGTTTTTAATGCGATAATTTTCCTCTGATTTCAATCGTATTAGTAACAGATAATTTCTTTACTGCTAATTCACGACACTATTTTTTTGTGAATGTTTTCGTCAATCAGCCTTTTGAAAAAAATGATTAAATTATCATTATTTTATTATTAACTTATAGCTGATTTTTAAAATATGTAATGTTAATATATCAATACAAGCTGTTGCGACCGATATGTACTCTAAGACATGATGGTGTTTTAATAGATAGGGGGGTACCTAAGAAATTAATATTAATTATTAAAAAGAAAAAGAAAATTTAAAAATAAAATATTCTTATAGTCGAGGGTATTGAAAGCTACATTATGTCGGAAATCGATTTATTTAACAACATACAGATTATATTCATGACGAAAATTCCCGATATGTGAGATATAATTATGATCGATACAATGAAGAGAAGTAAATCCGAAACCAAATAATTCGTAGATAACACAAAATGTGTGGGTAATATCGTCGTTATACTGGGGGAATTTTTTTAAGATGGAAGATACGTGTAAAGCAGTCAACCTGGTAGTTTGTTAACTTTTAGTATATTTATTCGTAGATAGTCATTAGTCGATCCGAGATCGTAGTACGTAAAAGTAAGATTATAGCCTATTTGTCGGAAGACGTTTTGTGATAGACGAGGTCAAATAGAACTATTTAAATTAATACGTTACAATTTTCTAGTCAATTAAGTACTGAGTTATAATTAGAAACCGTAAAATACATAATCGGGAATAAAATAAAAACTATTACGAATCCGATCAATAATAATAATAATAAATCAATTGAAAATTAGTTAAATCACTAATATTTATTTTCTTAAAGAAAGCACAAAGCTTAAATGTTACTTTTGGACATCATACATCGCAACAGTAAATGAAAATTTTAAAATTCCACCAGTATACAACTTTTACAGAATCCGGAAAATAGTATTGAAGAAAAAATTAATATAAAAAAACAAAATTAATAAACAAATATATCGATATTAAATTTCAACAAATCAAAAAATAGACAGAACAGAAGCAGAACAGCATTTTTGGAGTATATTTTCACAATCACCATCGCATATTTTTAAGTAATTATATTTAATTTATATTTTTTAAAATTATGATGTTTTAAAACGTTTCACTTGATAATGGCGTAAATGCCGAAAAGCTTTGTGTTTTCTTTAAGAAAATAAATATTAGTGATTTAACTAATTTTCAATTGATTTTTTATAAAAAAAAATCACTACATTCCACATTATATAAAAAATTAAAATAATAATAATAATAATAAAAATTAAGTACGGAAATAGGATACACATTCATCATCCAGCATCACCATCGGGGTCATAGCTGCGGTCGTACGATTTTATTATTACTTATTTCTTTTACGCGATATGTGTATGAATTTCCTTTTATAATGTTTTATATCAGTATTATTCGTGTTTATTTTTATGCGTTTAAATGTAATAATTTGCTCCTCGTTTAATGTATTTATTGAAAGTTAAATGTTAATAAAAGCACAATTAAAAGCAAACGCAAGTTGATTTTAATATCTTTATTCCAGTAGTTGGAACCTTTACATGTAATTTCAGACCTCTTTGGAATTAATAAAATTATAAAAATAAATAAGAATCTCATATATCTTATTATAAATTTTATCCACCGCGAAATCAGTTAAGTATCACGCAATTCCATAACTCCGTAGAACGTGAATACTCTCCACTCATCTAGCGGTACGCTATGACGTCTAATATAAGTCAATACACCAGTAAATCATAAATTATTTTCCATGCACTATTATTCGAGAAGTAAGCGACCTTGTTAAGGAAACAAATATTCCGAATTATAAAAATTGAAACTTTTGTAAACAAAATTTCTGCAATCTTCATTTTTGTTTATTTGATTATTATAATTTTTTAATTTCTTTTGTAGAGTAGCGATAATATAATGTCCGATTGCGAGGAGGAAAAAAATATAACTTACACGGTGAACAGAGAGACGTATAGCACAATTTACACCTCGCCACCAGAATTATTAAAACGCAGTCGAACTTTAAAAAGAATAAACAAGAAAATCATTACTACGCAAGCGGGTAATAAACTATTTATTTATATCTATATACGTATTTTATATTTTACACTACAACTAGCCAACCTGGAGGTCATCAAGTTGATATATGATAGATGACATGTGAAAGGAAAGTTTCACCCTTTGTTCTCCCCTCGACAATTAAAATATCGGTTGTTTTAACACGATCTAGTGTCCGCAACTCCTCCGAATTATCAAACAAATTTATGGCCGAAGGATTTTTATGCTTTCCAGCCTATTGACCTCTTCGAAAACAGTGCTTATATATAACATACGCGAAAAAATGCACAAATTCTTCGGCCATATAATACGATTTAGACAGGACAGTTTTATTAAGAAGAATGGACATAGAAGAAAAGGTCGATGACACGTTAGACACAACAAATATGTCGGCGTGTGAAACTATTAGACTTGGTACACTCAACGGATGATCGACAACTGTGGAGGAATTTTATTGCAACATAATGATCACGACGGTCAATTATGATCAATTGATTTCTTTAATATAAATAAAAAGGAAATATAGTATTTTCTCATCCGGGATTACAAGGAATTGCTAATATTGATATAAAAATGAAAACTATTGGACACGATTCATTTTCTTAACTATTTATATTTACAAATTACGATGTATCTGATTTTTAGCATTAACTAGATTTCTGCAGCTTTTAAACTATATAAAATTTTTCCCAATATGCAAAATTCTTCAAAATTCATTTTTATTATTTCCATATCGAATATTTTAATAGAATAAATTTAATGATCGGTTGTTTTGGAAGCAAAAAGGTAATCAGAAATATCTATGCGCCCAATGCTTTCTCGATTAGACGGACGTAAAATAAAAATAAAATACTGCTTTTTCCAAATGTAACATTTTTCAAAAAAAAAAATGTATGTAATGGCCGTTCATTTTAAGATGTCTTGCATGAAAGAAACCAATGTGCAAGAGGTGCTAGGGAACAGAGTTCCCTTTAAAATATAGCATGACAACCAGTAAGAATATAAAAATTATATTACATGATTTTAAAAAAAGTCGAAATTAAAAAAAAAAAAAACATTTAATTCATTTTCTAATTTTGCGTATGACATATGCCACAAGTAAGTAAAATATATCCATCCTTAGAAAAGAAGGGAATGATTCCTTCTAATCAATTTGAATTCCCGCATAGTCATTCAACTATACAACAATGCCACCGTGTTGTTGACAATATCTACAGCGCTAGAGCGGGAATAATATTGTTCAGTTGTACAGGACTTCAATCGCGTCTCGTATCCTGACCTCCTTTTTAAACTGAGGGATATCATTCATCCATCATACTATTTAACTATAAAATCATATCTATAAGGCAGATTTTTCTATGTAAACTAGCTCGCAAATCTATGCTATTCAAGCAGGAGTTTCACAAGGAAGTGTTTTGGGTTCCTCCTTGTATAGTGTTTATACTGCAGATATACCGGTTAATAAAAATCGTGTTATGCACTTTTTCTGATGACACATGCATTCTGTCATGATCCGGTCATTGTATCTAACAAACTTCAGAATCATTAATCATTTAGCTCTGATTCACCCTTGGTTAACCAGATGGAAAATCAAGGTTAATCAAATTAAAAGCACCCATATTACTTTTGCTCTGCATAAAGGGCTGACGTCATCGGTCATATAGATGGGATATCCATCCCTCAAGTTAACCATGTTAAATATCTTGGTTTGTGTCTTGATGAAAAACTTACCTGGAGTCAACACAATACTAATAAAATTAAGGATGTGCGGAAGATATATGGTCTGCTCAATTGCATTTTTAGAAAACAGTCAAAGTTTTTGGTTGAGAACAAACTATTATGATAAAACTCAATCATAAAACCAATTTGGACTTATGGAATTAAACTAACTTCGGGAGCTTACAGTCGATGGAATCAAAAATCTTATGTCAAATTATAGACGCTCCTTGGTTCATGTCAAATCAGTCTAAACGTTGTTCCGACATGCGGATATCAACTGTTTCAGAAGTAGTCAAAAAAAAAATACAAGCTCTTTTTCAGCAGACGAAGAAATGCGCTAATCCAGCTTTTCAACAACTAACAAATCGTGATATGCCACTCGCTTCATCACGTCGATTGAAGAGAAACTGACCAAGAGATAGTCTTAAAGCTTCTTTCTTCTCCTCCTCTCATTCCTGCTATATATGTCCTAAGTTGTGATCAATGGACTATCAACACTATCTGATTCTTTCCTGTTCCTTCGTCGCATTTACTTATTACACTATATGCAGATTGTAAATAAAAAAAAAGGGAAAAAAATAAAAAAAAAGATGGACAAGCTGATTAAACAAAAAAAAAATGAACAACAGACTTCAAAATAATTTTATTTTAACTATGCGGTAAATTTTATCGATTAATTTTATTTCAGAATAAAAAATTAGAATATTAAATAAATAAAAAGAAATTATTTCTACCAGTACGCCGTTAAGTAATTTTATTCGTGTATGTGAAATTAATAAATGAAAAAAATTAGCGTTTTTTTTTCTAAAAAAAAAAATTAAACTTAATCGTTCATGTTTTTATTTTATTTTATTTTATTTATTTTGTGTAGAAAAAATATCGACACCACGCGTCAAGAAATCTCATTATAATCTGCGAGCATGTGGGAAAGTATTAAACAAATCGGAAACGCCCTAATTAGCGATAAGAAATTTACTTGACTTTATTTTAAATAAATAAATTTAGATAAGCTAAAACAACGCTATAATGTACGCGCGTAAGAATTTTTCAAAATAGAATATAAATTTCAATTATTCGGACTGAGACGTATTATAATCTATAAGCCGTAAACACGAACGCAATATTTTATTTTTAGTTTATTTTCTTTTTCAAATTGTTTTGTTATCTACCGTTAAATACGAAATTTAAAAAAAAATATATTAAATTTTTAATTCGAAGGTAAAATTTATTAATCTATCTCGTCTGGATTAACATTTTTATTCATTATACATTCGCGAGTGTAACTTGTAATGTCCGTGCAGATGAAACACCTCAATTAAGAATTGCGAATATACGAGATGTAAATCCGATTTATGAGAAAGAAAATTATTTAAATTAGGCTTCATATTTTTAACGAATAATTCCGGAAGTCATTTTTAAACACGAATTTAATCATCTGTATGGGTCGAAGTCTGGTTTGAAGATTCTAGACTGTAAGATATTGTAGGTTTTAAATAATTTAAAATTAACAATACTCGATAATTTCGGGTAACTATAGTAATAATAAAACGTACAATAGAAAATAGTATCAATACTAAGTATAAGTGTACTTGAGAGGCTTGCGCTGTTACAGGGCTATCCCAAAATTAACTTTGTCGCGTAAAGTATTAAAATTGTATATTTTAAATTCAACGGTTGAAAATTATTAATTACACTCCCAATGTTACATCGTGAAATAAGTATAATCGTCAACGAGAGTTTTTTTTTGCACCTTAAACAGTTTACGTGTGTCATACAACCATATCACACGATTATCTATATACCAAAAGCCCCCACCAGCAAACTGCCCTTTATGCGGACATTTAACAGAACCAACAGTCATACACTTCATTTACAACTGCCAAACACTTACACCATACGGATTTTAACACTACTACATTTTTTTACGTACAACTCGTTATCAAACACTTTTCACGTGATTGTGAATATCACGTTGATGAACATAGGATAGTTTCAATGTCCATTAATTGATTGATTAATGTATTAATCGATTATCATTTTAAGGGTGATTATTTTACTGTGATAGCGAGCAAGGATATTTTACGTCTAGGAAGTAATATCTATTTTCCAAAATGTTTTATCTGAAAATAATTGATCAAAAATTTCAAGTATAATTTTGAAAATAGATTCTTATATGTGATCATTGAATGTTTGAAATTAATAATTTAATCAACTCAAAGGCCGCTATAATGAAGTAGCTGTTTTATTGATTGACGACGATAAAGGACCTAGAGATATTGTTTTGAGTTGTCAAGGTGGACGCCTACAACGAGTTTCAGAGATACATCACTCTTATGATATCCTGTATGCAACTTTATACATACTATCGCCACCCTATATGCATGAGAAGTATGTACACATACATGGACACTCAGATTTGTTCATTACTTTTATGTGCAATTGCGAATGACTAGAAATAAAACAAGAAACCGTTTCCTGATCAAACATTAAAAGATAGATATGATCTAATTTCAAGCAAAATTTTTAGATCTTATGAAAAAATAAATTTTTAATAAAGTAAATTGTTATTCATGAAGTGTTGACTTGCAAAAACGAGGGTTACCTCACTGTCATACATTAATTTGATTAGAGACTAAAATAAGAGCTGATCAAATTGATTTTATAACTCCCAGACAAAAATGTTGACCCAGTATTATGAAATGGTAACTAAGCACATGTGTAAGCCCATGTGAAGTTATAAATAGATCATCACTGTGTATGGTGAATGGAAAGTGTTCTAAAAAATATCCTGACCTATTCATTTCTGAGAATCGAACTGCAGGTGAGTTATCCATTTTATTGCATAAAAAGTCTGGCAGATAGAGGTCAAACAGCAACTTTGCGGTAACTTTATTGATATAAACAATAGATGAATTGTTCCACATGATACAGTTTTATTATGTTGTTTCAATACACATCAATGTTGAGTTCTTTCATTCTGTACAAGTGATTTGATTACCAAAGGTCCTGATAAACCCACTTTTATAATTGATAATAAACATAATAAATTGACTACATACCTTAATGGCTGAGACAAATGTTCATATGAGGCTACATGGGAATTTTTTGAATTTCCAATTCATCTGCGATACTCTTTTGTCACTCACTGAGCGGTTCATTTAGAAAATAATCAACATAATTATTTTAATGAAGAAGTGAAGTATTTAATAAGGCACTTTTGTACATTGAAAATATTGTTATTACTAGGGTACAGATTCTTATGTATTTGCATGTTTTCTTTTCGGTTACACTTAGGGGTCTGAGTATAAAAAATCTTTACAAATTGGGTCATTCTGATTACAAAATTTTTTTTGCATATATTTATGTTTTTGCATGTATTTGCATATTTTGATATTTTGTGTATTATTTGTATATTTTACAGTTTCTTTTGTACTTTTATTTTGATGTTTTTACCTGTTTTGTAAATTTGTATACATTTTGGATACTATTTTCAGTAAATAATTTTCTTTAACATGAGGGAAATACTTTTGTTTGTGTTGCATGGATGCAATGCTAATCAGGTTTTGTTTATTTGCATTGTGTTCAACTGTTTCCTTAAATTGTTTTGTTTAACTTTATGTTTCAAGTAAAAAATAAAATGTGTCTTTGTGTTTCAAGTAAAAAATAAAATGTGTAACGCGCATTTTTTTTCGCTTTAAATTTAATGTGGTTGTGTAAAATGCTTTAAGTAAAAAGTTCAAAATTAAAGTAATATGTTTAATTTTATCAACACCAATGAACAGGTGTTCACGGGAGAAAATCAGTTTCTAACCGAATGTCCAGAATTAATTGTTTTTTCAAAGATCAAATTTCGATAAAAATGATGGATAACAATTTTTTTTTGCGGAAACCAATAATTTTCGAGAAAATCAAAATTTTGAAGTTGGTTGTAACTAGAAATTTGAACTGGCGCTATCTATGGACTCATTGCAAACTTTAAATCCGGAAGAAAAATTTATCATTACCATAAAAAATATTGAAATGTGATTTTTGAAAAACAACAAAATAAGTAAATTATTTAATGATAAAATAACATACCTGAATGGGTTAATCTTCAGTAGAATGCTGAAATGTGATTTATGCCGGTTCTGGACATGGTTGGAGGCGGTGAATCTATTCTTTTTTCATTATTCATACTTCTACCTTACCTAACCTAATCCTAATTGAATGTCCCCCACATTTCGAATATTTATAATTCTCTATATTCACGTAATTTAAATAATAATTTCACTTTATCTAGACAATGTAGTTAAATAAGGTAAGTTTACAGTCCACATAATTAAAATCGTTTAATAATATTTAAAACACTAAAAAAATTAAACAGCCAAACATGTAACATGAAATTAAAATACGAAGCCAAACACAAACAAGCCGAAAAAATCAGCGTATGAATAACCGATTACGTAATAGGGAACATAACGACCACGACCACCATACATAATGTTCATTGGCTTCAATTAGCACGCAACCGCTGTTATCAATACCATTGACTTCATTTAACAAAATTTAAATAATGTTAACAAAAATATATTTTAATAATGTTTAAATAATTTTAAAAATTGTTAATTAATTTTAATAATAATTTTGAATAAAATTTGTTTGCAATAAAACTTTAATAATATTCTTAACTTAATATCGCTTCTCGGCCTGTTAGGCAACCGATCAATGTGTGGGTATCTTATCTGTTCTGATTAGCTTAATATCTGATACACTCCAATTTACCTAACTTAGCCTTATATATATATATAATGTTCTTAAATTTATACTAAAAAATTGTTTATATTGTAAAATATTTATAATTAATTACAATAGTTTTTAACCTGATTCATTATAAAATTTGTTTTACATTCATTTTAAAAATTAAAAAATATTCAATTCTAAATTAATTTTTAAATATTTCTCTGTAAATGTTCTAAACGACAACACCATTACGACAGAGAAACTTAATGTTCTAAACGACAACACCGCTACCACAATTTTTGAAAGCATAATTAAGTTTGAGTAAAATTTCGAAATTTCAAAAGGCCTTATTTATTTTAAAACCGATTTCCGCGCATTAGTACGTATTTTTACTTGTTCAAAATTAATGTTTTAAAGATTTTCGTAAAATGAAACACATGCTTATTATTGTTATAAACTAATTGAGAGAGGAGTTATATGTAAGATTAATTGTGTATGCTAAATCCTTGATAATGGGGTAACTGTCGAAAAGCTTTGCAATAAAAAACTTTTATAGTGATTCAACTGTGTTATGATTTTGTTTTGTTTATAATTCATAAAATCACTACTCTCTGATATATTAACATTATATATATATATATATATATATATATATATATATATATATATATATATATATATATATGGTTATGTAAGAAGACAATTTTATTAATTAATTAATTATCCTTATGGTACATAAAAACATATTCTTTTGTCCCCGAAAGTTTTTTCAAGTTGGCGCACCTGACTGCCAGATGAATCGACTATATAGAAGAACTATGTACCGGCACATTACAGTGATGTGGTGGAAACAATTACAGCTGCTGTTGCAAATTATTATGTATGGGTTTCCATAGATGAAACAACAGATTCGTGTGGTCGATATATTGCAGTAGTAAGAACATTGCAAGGTAATTTTAATGATAGTGATTCGTGTTTTCTATTAAATTTGAAACAGTTAGAAAAATTAAATCACCACAATTTTTCAATGAATCAATGAATTTGTTATGGCCACCTGGAATTGAAACGATAAAGTACTGGTTGGTAACAGATAATGTTGCATACATGAAAAAATCTGGAAATGCATTGAAAGTGGTTTATCTGAAGTTGATGCACATTGCTTGTCTCGCTCATGGACTGCATCACGTATGCAAATGTATAAGGAATTTTTATCCAAATATTGATTCATTTATTTCAAATATTAAAAAAATATTTTTAATATAGAAGCCAGAAATTTAAACAAATGTATCCAAATTTGCCGCTGCCATCAGAATCTGTTATAACTCGTTAGGACACTTGGCTTAATGTTTTCATTTATTATGCGAGTTATTATCATAAAGTTGAAAGCGTTAAAAGAAGATACTGTTTCAATGAATAATACAAAACATATGTTTTGCGATACTTTAAAAAAGAAACTGATGTATATACATGTTAATTCGTCCATAATTGGTTATGCTATAACATATTTGTAAACCTCAACATTATCCATACAAGATGTGGTAAAAACAATAATAAAACTTGCAGCCGCAGTTAAGTAAAAGTAATCAAGGAGTTCAAGTTGCTAACAACAAACGAGAAAATTTTGGATAAAAACTGAGTAATTTATTTTGTTCAGTTTTATAGGTATAAATATTAATATTCTCAAGATATGAAAAAGTTAAAACAATTGAGTAAATTTTTCTTGTGTATTAATAAAATAAGTTTTACAGGAGAGGAACCAATTTTGTTCCAAAATTTATACTGATTATGCAGGATGGAATTATGTAAACACACAGTTATAAGTATTTTCAAAGGAGATGATGTTGCACTCCTGGAAAAGTTACAAAATTACTCTCCTGAAGAAATCGGTTTTTAAAGTATGCACCATTAACATCATGCAATATTGGAATAACATTTTCATTATTTAAAAATGTTTTGACAGATAACCGCCAAATGTTTACTGTTGACAATTTAAAAATGTATGTAGTTGTGTACATTAACTTAAATAAGTAAATATATAACTTTAAAAATTCATATGATTTTTAAAATTATTTTCGCGGTCGATATTCATAATTATTAAAAATAATTTCGGAAAAACCGCGTACAATTTAGAAAAAAACGATTAATAAAATAAAACAAAATATTAATATTAATAAACCCGAGTTTACGTTTCAAACAACATGCCGCGCTCATCATCAGAACTAAACTAAGTTCAATTATAAGTTTTAATTTTTGATTGCATATTTTTTGAAAATTTTTAAGTTTTAAATGTATATAATGCCAGTTTATTGTGCATAAAAATCTATTCCCTGGTTATTACTCTCAGAGAAAAATCTAAAATGTTTTTGGTTTACCAACCCTCATGTATGATAGTCAATTAATCCTCATGATACAATGTTATCACAATTTTTGATGTTAATAAATTAATGGAATTAGTACATAGAAACCTTTCTAAATTAGTCGCAGATCAATGTCAGGTATTTGACTATATTTGTGGCAACGTTGATAGCAGTGATTCCAATGTGGTGTTTTTTTTAGATGCTACTGGAAGTACTGAAAAATGTTCTTAATCAACCTTATTTTTGCCCATGTGTGATGAACTGGCAATATTGTGATTGGTGTAGCTTCATCAGAACCAGTGGTAGAAGAACTGCTCTTTCAACTTTTAAAATATCTTTAAATGTTTTGTCTGGACAAGAATCCATTTGTAGTATTTGCAGAAATGAATCATTGGGTTGAATTTTATAAAATACTAAACTTATAGTATGGGACAAATTTATGGTGAGTAATTGAGCTCATATTGAAGCTCCCAGTCGAAGTCTTCAAGACTTTAAATCAAACACCAAATTAATGGGTGGTATAACTACTGTTTTTTCATGAGATTTCCGGCAAACGATACCTGTCATTGCAAGAGGAACTAAGACAGATATCGTTAAAGCATGCTCGAAATCATCTCTACTATGGAAAAATGTTCAGACCTTCAATTGAGAACTAAAACTAATGTAAGAGTTCACCTTGGTGGTGAAAATGAAGACTTTTCTTCAAAATTATTAAATATTGGTGATGTAAATGCTAATCACGATAATAATTACATTTCTGTAGTAGATAATAATATTGATATTACATAAGTTAGATGAATTAATTTTTCATATTTACCCAGAAATCAATTACAAAAATCGCATGAATGAAGATCGATAATAAACGCCTCTAATTCATTGGCTTTCGAAATCAATAACATTATTTTAGACAAAATGTAACGTACCGATAAATAATATAAATCTATTCATTCTGTTATTAATTCAGAAAAGTCTGTTCACTATCCATCAGAATATTAAAATTAACTTGATCCTGCAGGACTTCCACCTCAAAACTGGCCCTTAAACTGGGAGTGCCTATCATACTACTGCAAAACCTCAATCCTTGGAAGATATGTAATGGTACGAGATTGCAAGATTGAAGTGATTATTTTAACCAGCCAGCTACAGGAGAGACTGCTCTGCTGATTTACCATTCCAATTTAAAAAATACAATTTCCAATAAAACTCGTTTACCATCACAATCAATTAAGCGCAGGAGCAGACATTTAAGTGAATTGGTATTGATTTTAGATCAGAATGTTTTTCGCATGGACAATTATATGTAGCAGAGAACTGGTGATGTAGAGAGCCATATATTTTATTGCCCCACAACCAAATGGACGCAGAGAATATTATTTCTCCAGAAGTATTGTAATTTTCATATATTACAAATATAACTTTAAAATACAAAAAATACATAAAAAAAAGATTCTTCAAGTAACGTTTACCTCCTTGCGCTATATTTTATTGTACGTCACATAGGCAAAGTTAAATCCTATTTTGCAAAAAGTAATGATAAAAAATATTTTGAATATGTTTCGCTTCTTTAGTTGGATTTTTGTCTGGAAACGTGTAAATTATGCTTATTTAAACTACTGTCGGTAACATTCCGTGGTTCATCTTTTTTATCAATGATTGTATTATGTAGCACACAAATTGCTTTTGTAATGATTACTGCATTGTTAACACTTGTTTCAACTGATTTTAATAATATTTTAAATTTAGCACAACTTATTCCAAAAGCATTTTAAACTGTCATCCTAGCCTTAGATAAACGATAATTAGAGTATAATGCAGCTTCATTATTTTTAATATGTTTCATCGTGTATGGTCTCAGTAAATATTTTCTTAATCGAGAATCCGCTACAAAAACAAATGGAACTTTCAATCTACTGTTAGGTAATTATTTATCTTCTGCTAATACAGTAGATCCATTTTTGATATTCTGAATTGAGAGTACACCAGAACCACCACATCTTTACCATATGCACCTACATCTACCATTAAAAAAAAGTCAACATTTCGAAACAATAATTGTAATTAATATTATTTGAAAAAATTGTTTATAATTATAAAACATACTACCTTACTTAATTAAACATTTAATTTTAATGTTCTTACTATCTAAACTACCTAAATAATTAGGAAAATTAAATTTTTTAAAGAAATCGTCAGCAACTTTTTTAACATTTGACAGCGACATATGTAATGTTCTGTAATTAAACGTAGATATTGCATTCTTGTGTATTGATAGAATGCATTTTCATCCAAACGAAGCTGTGGATACAGATGGTGAAATTCCCCAAAAAATAATCTATCAAGAAAAATTCCATTTTCTTCCGTATTTCCGTTTATATTTTTAACATAGTTTAAATTTTAATAAACTATTCGTGCTTCTTTGCTTTTCCCCCTCCAGACCGATTTAAATATCTATTATGCTGCTTTTAAATTTTTGACGAAATAGTAAAATATTTATTAATACAATAAAATGTGATTTATTAAAACGTACCTTTATTTTTTATTCTTCATCATTTTTACGGCGGGGGTTGTAATGCAACGATATCATATTATTTTTTTAATAAATCCTGATTTCGATTTCTTTGACGCCACATAAATGCGAATCCAATTGAGTCCTTCTCGTTCTACATTTTCGTTTATTTTGTCTCTTCGCTTGCGACCACATCCCTTCCACGGAATTTGTTTATGAGGCGTTAGAAGGATTTACGAAGTTAGTCTAAAGGCTGGCGTCCACTACAGGCGAGTCGAGTCGAATCGAATCGCGTTTTTTCCGCGTGCGTTTATTACAGACGAATCGAAACGAACCGGTATCGGAAAGTTAGTTTTTCTTTTAAGATGGACAGTTCGGATGAAGAAATGCTGTTATTTCATATTCTATTTGATGCAGAAAGAAGGGAAAAAATGACGAACATCAAAATGCTGGGTGCACGGTATAAACAAAAAACGGAATTTTTACGGCGAGTTTAATCATTTGTTTTCAGATCTCAAAAAGGACCCTATTTTTTGAGTATTTTCGAATGAGTTATGAAAAATTTCAAAAATTATTAAATACACTCGATCTAAAAAACATACTACAAGATTTAGACGCCCAATACCACCAGAAGAACGTCTCGCTGTTTGCATCGGGTATGTAAATATGTTATTTTCCGACTAGAAATAAAAAATTAATAAAACTTTTAACATTTATAATCATATCACATTTATTTATTTTCAATATTCTTAATTATATTATTTACAGGCCATAATTTTTTTAAATTCATAAAAATTATTACTTAAGCTATTTATTATTTTTAAATTTAAATTTTAAAATTATTACTGTAAACAATTATATACACGATTATTTATTTAAAATAAAGAAAGATGATGAACATTAGCAACATTTAATCATATTATTTCGTTGAATACATTCTTCTTCGGCTTCACTTACAATATTAAACACTGCTCTTTTTACATGTAGTTGCAAATCAGGTGGAAATTGTGTTACTGTTTGACCAAGGTGTTTGAAAAAAGTGATAATTGGATCATCTTCTTTTTTCCAGTCAGCAGAGTGCAGGTGTTGTTTCCACCGATAGTGATGACGATTCACGTATTGAGGAAGGTGAAGTTATATCGCTGTGATCATCATCGCTTAATAGTGGGGCCAAGTTTGTGAGAAAATTAGATTCACTTTGTATATATGGCACGAGGAAGCTCAGCTCCTTGGAATATCGAATTGGCTTAAAACTTTTTGCCGCCTGGCCACTTTTGGTTTTTCTGAGATTGGTCGCCTTCCTAAAGTTTTCACGAATCTTTTTCCATTTCTCTTTACATACGATTGCTAGAAAAAAATCATATGCATATAATTAATTTACATCTTATTAGGATAATCTCTATAGAAATACATTTATTAGTTACAACTTCATATGCTAAGTAACAATTTTTATGTAACAAATTTGTTTAACCCATATAATTTTAACAAAATATAATTCTATATGTTTAATGAACTTTCAATTTCTAGTATTCTTACATTTCTGATTTTTCATACAACACTATATAATATAAGTCGGGGATTTTTTTGTTTCGCATTTTTGGCTACCGGAAATTTCTCTCCATCGTTAGCTTTTAGTTTCAAAATGGGAGAAAGAACTGTACGAAAAATCATTTACGAGACTTGCACTAAAATATGGAATACAATGCAACCGAAACCTCCGACAGAGCAAGAATGGAAAGAAATTTCAGATAATTTCTATCATAAATGGAATTTTCCTAATTGTATCAGTGCTTTGGATGGGAAGCATGTGGTTATTGAATGTCCACCTCGCACCGGTTCCAAATACTTCTGTTATAAGAAAACATTTTCTATTGTTCTCTTGGCAATAGTTGACTCTAACTATAGATTTACGCTTTTAGATATAGGTAGTCTTGGAAAGAATGCGGATGGTTCCATATATGCTAATTCTACTTTAGCAAAATTACTGTCGCAAGAAAAATTAAATGTTCCTATTGATGCTTGTCTTCCAGGAACAAAGGATCCCATGCCTCATGTGATTGTTGGAGATGCTGCTTTTCCGCTGCAAAGATATTTAATGAGACCATACCCAGGCAATCAACTCATAAATAACGAAGGAAATAAAGTTTTTAATTATCGTCTAAGTCGGGCTCGACGCGTCAGTGAAAATGCTTTTGGTATACTTACGAGAAGATTTAGAATTTATGAAAGAAGATTGTCATTAATTCCTGAACATGTTAACATTGTAGTAGCAGCAACCTGTTGTTTACATAACTTCTTAATTAATAGCCCAACATATTGGTCTGAAGAAGATTTGCAAGAAAATATTAAAGATGGATTAGTAGATTTACCACGATTCAGAAGCAATGCATCTCAAGCTGTATTTGAAATAAGAGAGAAATTTAAAAATTATTTTATGTCTGATATAGGGTCAGTTCCATGGCAAATGAATGTTGCTAGAAAAGGATTTCAAAATTACCAGTAAAAAAATAACCCATTTATATTGATAAATAACTAATTCAACAGTTATTAAGTATATAACGTAGTATATTAATAAAAAATGTTAATAAAACTATTTTTAAAATAACTTACGAGTTTCATTCATAACTCCAGCTATTTCTTCCCATATATTGCTTCGCCGTTGATCGTCGTGATAATGGGGATCCTCATGATTATATAATTCTCCATATTTTTCTACAAGTGCTATTAAAAATTCTTCATTCATTGTGGATTTCAAAATTTAAAACATACAAACACAATAATATGCGTCAAACAAATTCGTTTCTACACGTCGACTAGAATGCACCTAGTCCAATCGAAATGTGTCGGCGTAAAAATTCGCTTGACGATCGATTCGTTAATGAGATTCAATTCTACGCGGCGCAACTCTTTGCTGATGGACGCAGCTTCATAATCTAATATGGAACGCAAATTATTGCGATTCGATTCGGTGCGCCTAGTGGACGCTAGCCTTAATGGTTCACTGTGTAATTTTCATGCCTGGAATAGTTGCAATGTTGTCATACGCTTTCCAAAGGTCAGGGATTATCGTTGTTTCAGGACGAATACATTCACGGATCACCTGAAGCAAAGTCACTGCAGTAAGATCTGGTACAGTGAATAAAAGACATTCTTTAGTTTCACAATAGTAACCACCAAAAACCGATTGCTGTGGGAATATTCGACCCACCTATTTTTTTTGTTTTGTGAAGTAGGATTCAGCGATTGCAACACTGAGATTTGGACAACCGATCACTATTTGGTTTTTTAATAACGAATCAGCACAAACTTCAAGTAAATAGCTTTTCCAGTCTGTAATAGCTTCTGTAGCCACTATTAACTTTGTTGTAGTATATTCTTCTGTCCACAATTTTATACAGAACCACTTTTTCCAGTGACTGCTTACTACCTTGTAACCACGTTCTGACTTTTAAACCTACTTTGTAACGGCATCCATGTTTCATACAATGCCAGCGGTCATTCTTATTGGATAACGATAGAAGCATTTCGTATTCGGAAGGCATAATCGTTGAAGATGAAGAATTTCATAATCGCGTAAAAATTTAACTGCTTTTTCTTTACTATCGGTTGAACGCACTATAAGACGACATGATGCTCATGTATAACAGCGGAAATAACTGAATTTATTAAGCCAAGAATTAACAACAATATTGGGAATTAGAAAAATATTTGGAATGTTCGATGGAAAACACAATAATATACCGTTTGGAAAATGCTGACATGCATTTACCGACTGTTTCATATTTTTACGTGTGTGTAATTGTTTTTTCAATAATAAGAATACTGTAATACTGAAATCGGACTTATTTATTAAAATTTCAAGAGACAAATATCGGTTCTAGTAGAGGAAAAGGAAAAAACATCCTCTTCTCCATAAAAAAAACTATGATGCATCTCCATAGTCGCCATCATTCCACTGATTTAAATAAAGCGGATCGGAATATATAAACAATACTCGCCAGCTTCTACATATTTATGTTGAACAGTATTGCGTTTATCAGATTAATGTGCGATGTGTTTTGTCGAAATGATTTTGGTCATTCCAAACTCATCGTGTTATAAACAAATAATGAATAAATTATTTAGTATAATAAATTTAAACGGCCTAGTAAAGTTCAAAAAATTAATTATACAATTGCGTAGCTTTTAATGTTATAAATAAGGACAACGAACAATAATTAGGAAACTTAAAACATTAGAAAAAAGGTAATTTTCACATTTACATGAATGCAATTTTTACGTGTTTTTTGTAATTTACTTTAATACTTTAATTAACCTAACGAATGTAGCGTTATTTAAACAGGGCTTGAAAAGGTTATAATGAAGTGGGATCACACCGATTCTCCCGTTGCATATCGCCAAAGAGTAATAACCCTTGCAGCTTTCCCTAAATATGTGTAGTCTGACTAAATTGTTATAAATTGTACGTATAATTGTTTAAAAAATGACGATTGAAAATGCGCGGGTTAACTGAATTTCCTTAAATTTTACAGAACTTTTTTCTGTACATTATGTGATATTTCGGATAGGTTGAATTAAATTTACGTTTAAGATGGTGCACAAGATTGAATCTGCAAATGAAAAATGTAATCAACAGTAACAAAGCAATCATAGACAATCAACTAACAATATCATGCAACGAAACACTGATAATTGTTATCAAATTTAAATTAGTATTTAGCGAATTATATATCTAAATATACCATAGTAATTATTTTTAAAAATTTTAATAAAAAATTGACAGGTGCACTGTTTATCATATAAATAATGAAATACATATGTTTAATTTTAATTATTTATTAAAGAAACGCCTTAAATAATCTATAATAATATATTTAATTCAATTTTTTATGTAAACCGTGTGTAGGTACCTATATTTTAAAATCTTTTCGGTTTTTCATATGGACATATATTTTTTAAAACTTTCGTGGATTTTTATATGAATCATATATATATTCTAAAACTTTTTTTTTTTTTTTCATGTTCAGCAAATTTACTTCCAGTAAAACCACATTCCATTTGTTAATAATCCTTAAGTCAGAATTTGATTCAAATGCGAATGTTAGGTTTAACGTATTCAAACAATTAATTTCAATAAAATTACGTTTCATTTGTTACAATTTTTAACGTTTTGAGAAACGTTAAAAATTATTAAATGAAATGGTGTCTTAATAAAAATTCATTTTTTGAGATTAAACTAACACTAACATTTTGATTTCAATAGTTGACCACACTGATCTAAAAGAACAAAATTGAAATCCAATAAATAACGTCCAGAAAATAAGGAATTGTTTACAAAATGTTACAAGTGTTATAATTGATATGAAATTGATCGCAGTGTATCATATGGATTGTGTATTATAGAATTAGTATATGTATATGATGATAGGCCTTTTAATGTTATCAGTATTTTGTAATCGCATTTTTTACGATCGTTTTAACAAGTGATAAGTGTATATCGTCAGTTTTCCCTCCAATCTGGTTATTATCGATTATATTTAGGATCGCGTTTATTTTTACGCTTATTTAACTACATAATGAGTAAATTTCACGGTGTTATTATAGGTGCCCCAGGGTCGGGTAAAGGCACCATATCTAGTAAGATTATTAAACATTTTAAGCTACAACATATTTCAAGTGGTGATATATTCAGAAATCACATTAACCGTAAAACCGAATTGGGTCGTGTTGTCGGAGATTATGTTAAAGAAGGAAAATTAGTTCCAGATGATGTAGTCGATAAAATAATAACGCAGGAACTTAAAATGAAATTATCAGAAAATTGGCTACTCGATGGTTATCCAAGAACTAGTCCACAATGTAACCATTTAGCTACAATAACGAAAGTAAGTTGTTGTATTAGCTTAATTGTTCCATTTGAAATAATAATCGAGAGGTTAAAAAATCGATGGATTCATCTTCCTAGCGGACGAGTATATAATATCGGCTACAACGATCCAAAAGTTGCTGGCAAAGACGATGTTACGGGTGAAGAATTAGTGCAAAGAGAAGATGATAAACCTGAAGCTGTACGCCGACGTTTAGAAATATATCAGGAAACAATCGCTCCGGTCGTAGATTACTATAAAGGAAAAGGTATCCTAAAAGAATTTAAAGGAAACACGTCGGACGAAATTTGGCCATCAGTTTCTTGTTATTTATCGCAGGTTTGTGGGCTTTGTTAATAGTAAATTTCAGTTACCTCCGCTCGTAATATGAACTTTTTAATAAGTTTTAAATTATTTAAGAAAAAATATTTTAATTATTTTATATATTTCCGACAATGACGGTAGTCAATTGATGTACAGAATTATTAAAAATATAAATTTAATATTAACTTTTATTGTTATTATTATCTAGTACTTGTAGTGATCCGTTTTTGCTTTCAACAAGAATTTATAAATTTTACTCATTTAATGTTAAATATATCCCTGTAACATTATATATATATATATATATATATATTATTGTATTTAATTGACTAATGTATTATATCGTGATATCTGCATTTTCTTATAAAATGTTTATAATAAATCGTTGGTTTTTATATAATTGGAAATTATTTTTAAAATAATAAAATTGCGTCTGTAATTAAATATAAGTAATTTACTGCATAGTTTACAAAATTTTTACATTGGTCAGAAACATTAATGAAGAAGAAGAGGAAGAAAAATTTATTGTTAAAATAATTATACATCGTAAAAAGTCTAATAATAGATGTTGTTTTATCGTCCTATGAATTTCATAAAAGTTAATCATAACTTAAATATACGTGAAACTGAGAAATAAACTTATTAGTTAGCTGTTATTTCGCAGAAACAATTCAACAAAAAACCTACATCGACAAAATTTTAATTAATAACTTAAGAAATAATTAAAGTAAACAATGTTGTATAGAGTTAAAAAATAGTAGCATGAATTAGTATAAATAAATTGCTGGAATTTGCGGAAAAATTATATTTTAACATAAAGTAAAATATGTTTTATTCATATATGTTTGTATTTTTTATACCTGTGTCGTAGCGATTTATAATCGTAGTCACCGATTTCATTAGCGTTTTTATCAGTGGACATACGACAAGTATCGAAAAATTTTAAAGTACTGATCTTAATTGTTTCTTGTACATAAGGATAATTTAAAATGTCGTGCATAGTTTTAATGCGCATATACCTAGTTTTATTCAGTATAATTCTGAGACAGTGATTTTGCAATCGCTGTAGTTTATTTATACTACTCAGGCTGGTAATCAAACAGGACAAGCGTATAACATTTTAGGTGCGATTACTTGTTTGTATATTAATAACTTATTTATGGGTGCTAACGTTGATCGCCTGTTAAATATTGTAAATAGCACGTTCATTTTTTTGTGTACTCTATAGATACATTCATTTATATGCTTCGTAAAAGTTAGTTTGTTATTTAATGTAACACAAAGGTATCTAACGTTAAGTTTCCAGTCAAGGTGCTCATTTTTGATTTGAATATAGTTGTTTAAAGTTGGTTCGTGTCTTTTGAATATTATAGATTCAGTTTTACTTTCGTTAATTTTGATTTTCCATTTATAACATAATTTAGATAGCTTTATGATTGCATCAGTTAACCTGTTACTAATGGTATCTATGCGATATGGTGATGTTAATAAGGCGGTATCATCCGCATATAAGTGATATTGAACATTGTCTATAGTGGGAATGTCGTTTATGTATATAATAAACAGAAATGGTTCAAGAATGCTTCTCCGTGGTACTCCTGCTGTGGCATAACTAATTTTAGATTTATGAGTTTTAATTTTAACATAAAATTTTCTGTTTAATAAATATAATTTGATCATGGAGACTAGATACGTGGGAAAACCATAATTTATTAACTTAAATAAAATTCCATCATGCCGGCTTGTATCAAAAGCTTTCTCAATATCAAGTATTGCTAATCCGGTGTGCTTATTTTTATTAAAATTATCACTGATTGGATCACAGACTTTTACTAGTTGCATAGTGGTATGTCTAAAACCGTTTGAAAATTATTAAGAGTTTTGTTTGTATCACAATGCTTTCTTAGTCTAACCAGCAATATTTTTTCAAATATTTTACTAATATTGTTGAGTAGACTGATAGGCAGTATGTTTTTAATACAGGAACCATACTTGCAAGGTTTTGAGAGAGACACAATTACCGATAATCTCCACGACACAGGATAATAACATAGACGAATGCAAGAATTAAATAATGTTGTGAGAGCAACTATACCCTTACGAGGTAGGTTTTTGATAATTTTTACACTAATTCTATCATGATCAAAGAAGTGTTTGTTATTCAGGGAGTTAATAAACTTTTTGACCTCTGTTGGAGACGTATTTTGCCAGATTAAAACTATGAAGAAGATGAATGACAGATTTATCCGGTAAAAGACGGTGTACCTCAGGGTAGTGCTCTATCTAGTTTATACGGCAGATATTCCTATTCCGACAAACATCAAAATAGCAACCTTCGCTGATGACACAGCAATTCTCTGTTCAGACGTATCCGCCGTAGAGGCACGTGAAAACCTGCAAGAAGCAGTAACCAAAATCGAAACATGGTTTAACACGTGGAAAATAAAGATTAATGAAGATAAATCAGCTAGAGTAATATTTACTAACAGAAGAAACTGCCAACTGGACAGATAATTATGAATGGTGTTACAATCCCACAAAAAGAGGAAGTAAAATATCTTGGTTTAAATTTACACAAGCACCTAACATGGAGAAAACATATAATCAAAAAGCGTAATGAACTAAACATTAAACGGAAACAAATGTTTTGGCTACTAGGCAGACGTTCAGAACTCTCTACTGATAATAAACTGATTTAACCAAGTTTTGAAACCAGTTTGGCGATACGACTACCAGTTATGGGGTAGTGCCAAGAAAAGTAATATTGCTATTTTGCAGAGTTCAAAACAAAATCCTTCGGATTATTGTCGACGCTCCGTGATATATAACAAATCTTACACTACACGAAGATCTCAAAGTGAAAACTGTAAAGGAAGAAATAGCAACAGTTGCTAAAAATACGCTGTCCGGCCAGAGAACCACCCTAATCATATGGCGATCTCCTTACACAACTCACTCGTTAAACGCAGACTCAACAGAACGAAGCCACTGGATTGGATGCTTCACATGTCACATTATGCATAAATAATCATAAAACTTATTAAATAGCATTAGCTAGGTGTAAATTAACAATTTAATAAATAAAAAAACGCATCTTCAAGAGAATTGTTGATAAAAAAAAATAGCCGTCATTTGCAAATGTGGCAGTACTAGGATTTGGGATATCGGGAATAAAACTGTTAAGTAGTATTTTTTTATTCTAAACTTGATTCTTTTTTTCTAGCTGCTCGTAATCCAAATTGATGAACCGATAAAGGACTTTTTAACCGTTTAGGAAAAAGTTTTTCGAATACTTTAGATAAGGATGACAATAGTGAAATTGGAAAGTATAAAGTTGGTATTTCTGTAGGTTTCCCTGGTTTAATTAAAATAATAATTTGTGTTACATTAAAATACTTTGGTACAAGGCATGCATCGAATAAAATGATCTATACGCAGTAATTACTTCGATATTTGCGTGATATTTTATCAAATGCGGGCGCGTTTTTAGGATTGTTAATAACAATTTTGTAAGATATTTAATAATTTGTTTTATCTGACACTTCTTTAATGTATTCATATCAGAGTAAATCCTTTAAAGTTAAAAAAATTGAAACTAAATGTTGAGCAACTACTTAGTCTTTAATTGGAGGAATTTGAACCACATAATGTCACTTGAATCTTCGGACAGCTGTCTACAGTTTCCGATATAATTGTTAAAACTGTTTTTTTCTCTCTTTTTAATGCATGCGATCTGTATTTATAACAATAAACAGCAGTGAAGACATGATTTTATCAAAACTCGGAATGGATACTGATCCTAGAAACTTATTGATTACTTTTAAGTTAAATTAATCTACAATTATATGATTTGTGAGTAATCAGGATCGATGTTGAAGTTGGAGAGTATTGAATCTTGTTTTTAGATTATTAGATTTTAAAGCAAGCACATTTGCTGTTCAACAATTTTACTTCAGATAGTGATTTTTTCACTTAAATGCAGCCCAGGTAATTAATAAAAAAATCATACCAATGTGCCAAATATATCGCTTTAATTTCCGCCACAAAGCTGGATTGCAATCTAGACGACCAGGCAATCCATGTGTTTTATTTTATGAAAACTGTTTAAAAAATTACTTTTAAATCTGTAAATATACCTACCGAAATGTGCTAACATTTGTTACATTTCGTAAAAAAAAAAAAATTTTAAAATTAATTACATCCTTTTGAAATTTTGTAGCAGTAGTGTGGCGGTCAACTTACGAATTTTCTCGGTTATATCAATAGCATAGATTAATTAATATTTTACTTGGAAAATTATTTTATTTAAAACATCGTTTTAAAATTATTTTATTAAAATAAGTACAAAATTATTAATTTTAAACATTATTTTGTTAATAAACCTTTAACAAAATTTAAATTTTGATTATTTTAGTTTAAAAATTATTCCTAAATGACAGTGAGGTATTTGTTATGGTTCCTCCATGAACGATTGTTTTAAATTATGTTTCCCGCCTTGTGTTTCTACTTACTGTTGTATTGTTCATTATTCGTTTTTGTTTTCATCGCATGTAAATTTGTTTATTATATTTTTTGTAAATTTATTACTTATTTTACTTATATTTAACTATGAGTATTATTAATATATATTATGTATCGGGTTGATGTGTTGATAAAGTAAAGTTAAATAAGTTGAGGGAATGGTTATTTGTTCCTAATGAAGATGAGGATTGTAAATGTCCGAAATGCCATGGAAATTATGTTGAGGACACTTCCAGTGAAGAATAGAGTGTTCACGTAAGTTATTTTATATTATATAATTCATTCGATTCAAAAATCACATTTTTGTTTGACTTGGAATGAAACATTTCTTTGGAGAACGTAAAATGTTTGCGCCTGAATAAACCTCATTTAGGTTAGGTACAGTTACAGTAGGTTAGAAGTTAGAAGTACGATTAAAGGAAGAAACTATAGTAGTAAGGCTAGTTTAGGTTAAATTTAGTTAGGTTGAAGTGGGAGGTTTGTTTCGGTTAGTTAGAAGTAGAATTAAAGAAAAAAACGATAATGGCACATTACTGGGATAACTGATAAATATTTTCTACGGAAGATAAAATCATTATATATCGAAATGTAGGAATTCACTATTGGAAGTATGTATGATTCCTACTGTTTTGATAGAGAGCGGAAGTGTCAAAATTTATAGATAAGATCTAGTTTTTCAAAATTTTTGATTGTCTTGAAAATTGCAGTTTCCGCAAAAGAATTTTTTTATTACTAGTCACTTTTATCAAAATGTGATTTTTGAAACATCGCCGATTATTGGTTTTCGTTTTAAATTTTATAGTAGCTGGTGATTGTATTATTTTTTTTAAATACTACTTTTTGGATGTATATTTTTTTTTAATTGTCAAATTATTCCGCCCGGACAAACCATGTTTTTGAACTAATAATTGTTATAAATTCATAACCATAAGTTTTCCTCACGGTTAGCTGAATAGATCACGCTTAATTGTTCATCTGCGCTGTACATCGACGCATCATAAAGTTCTGTATTGTGATGATATAAATGAAGTGGTGTGCTTTCTACACTTCAAATATACGCGATGAATGCGATATCATTTATAGGCCTGTGTGTTCATTTATAATGGTGTTCTAATTTAATCATGAAGTATACCTGCGTTTATAAAGATTGAAATTATGTATGTCCAATAATGAGTTTCCTTTAAAACAACATCAGATGTAATTAAAATAATTATTTCTTATATAAATAAAAGTTAATCTTTCAAATACTGTAAAAGGCGAAACTAAACAACTGTGGAAATACAAATAATGGGATATCGTGTATAACGAGTGTTTCTATTTTATTAATTTTTGTCCAATATGTAAGTACCACCAAAGAAAAACTACAGATGTGTTTTTGATATTTCAAATACTATTTATCGAAAATATAATTTTTGACAATGTCAATGCAGTCTACATAAATATTTAGAAATAAGCTTTTTTTTCAGACTTTCAGCCTATGTAAAATGAAGTTATAACCAAAGATGTCAAATTCAATAAATATCATTTTACTTATAATAATTATTCGATATATTAAAAATAATTTCCGGAATATTCGAAATAGTAACCGAGATATAAAATTTTCATTATATTTACTAACACACATACAGTAAAAACTAAGCTTATAACATTGGAATGGTTAATGCGATCGAGCTGAAATTTTCAACATACATTTAAATGAGTATCGAGAAAAAGGCAAAAATTTAAATTTTCAAAATGTTATGGCGGATGTACTCAAGATCGGGACCTATTCGTAATTTACGTACAGACCATTTTCTAATTACTTAAATTACACATATATGCTCTCGTTTAATAAGATACGGTGTTTTTAATTTTTTATGCCAATTTAGAATAAATTTAGTTTAGAAAGTTTTCATAAATTAAATATTACAAAATATTGTCTGTTTTCAATGTAAAACAAAAATAATCACCAAATAAATATAATCCACTTACTATTATTTCTCCGATCTACATTTGTCCCGTGTATTTTCTATATTAAAATTACACCGTTTTTATCACTATCTTATTTTTGATATCTGTAACACGTGTAAATTATATACACACATATTATTTATATGTACAATAGAATAATAAAATGCTAATTTATATCCGGGCAAAACAACTTTATTAATAAGCATATAATAATATTTCAAGATAATTTTACTATTATAACAAAGCAAAGACAAATAATATTTTTAACTACACAATTCTTAAATGGTATTTCATTTATTACCTACCCGGTTGTGGACTTAAAAATCTATCCCTTCATCCTTTCGTTAGTTTAAAATATTGTAACTCCAATTCTGCATTTCGCAAAATATTTAGAACATTCTTTACAAAAAATTTTTTTCCATTTTAAAAATATTCATTTGTATTCCGAGTTGAGTAAGATTACAACGTAAGTTTAACATTTTTGCTAGTTGTCTGATAAATCATACGATCATTAATTCATCGTTTGTTTTTTTATTCTACATTTTTAACAACAACAACGTATATTTCAACATAATTTACAGTGAGTATACACAAACCAAAAATTTTAAATAATAATTACGTAACGCCCAGGATGGCTCGCCGTACATCGAAATAATACAAAGACCCGTAATAAATAAAAGAAGTAATTATACTTATAATGGCAGCAAAAAAATAATTGAAAGATTGAACAATTGTAAATATTAATACTGAAAACTCTAATACAAAAATTCTTTCAAAAACCTGTCTAGAAAATACTAGGTACAGGTAATAATATCAGACAAATAGCGATTCAAAGAAATTAATTTTGTATATATAGATTGAATCCATTTTTTGTTCTCAGAAATGTGATTGCAAAAACTAAAATGCTAATAATCACCGGACAAAGTCCTCAATTTATAATCACCGGACAAAGTCCTCAATTTCGACAAGTTCTTTTCTAATAAAATATGGTACACAGATAAAGTAAATAATGTCAGCCGCGTATACACATATAAGTATCGTGAAATAAAATATTGTAAAAGCAGAGTAGTAAGATTTAAAAAAGTAAGAACAACATTAAAATAAAATATAAAAGTAGAATGAAACCCGCTAATTCAATATTAAGAGAAATGTTGGTAAAATCTCAATAGGCACCGTTAATAACATTATTTTTTTACTCTTGTTTTTACTTTTTAGCATCTGTTAGATTAAGATATACTTAATATTGTATTATCCATATGTACACTTCTGTAACATGGTCAAACTGCATCCTGGTTATTGTTTATCATATAAGTTGTATATATTGTGGTGTTATTATTAATGTAAAATGTAATGTTTACTATTAAAATAAGACTACTTTAATAATAATTATTGTTTTTTTAATAACGAAACATTGCGCAGTCGGTTATTTAATATTATAATGCTATATTGGTGACGAAGGTGAGAAGAATAATTCGTTTCAAATTTCGGAAAAAGAATCTAATAATTCTGATACAATAATATCCAAATTCGATGACTACGGTATTCCAAAGAAGAACGTAGTACTGGAAGATTCAACAAATTTGTGGAACAATCGCATCAACCAATACAAGCATTTGCAACGGAGTTAATTTTATTCGCAATCAAGTCATCCTCGGTATTAATAATTTGAATCTACAGTTAAGATTATTGATAGAGTCTGATATTAGTCTAGAATAAGCCGTCAAACTGATCAGAGCAGCGGAAATGTCGAAAGGACATCTTAAAGAAATATGTAGAGAATAAAGGTTTCCGGAAGAAATCCTTAATATTAAATCAAGATCGTCGAAATTTTAGTCACCAGTTTCGAAATAAAATACAACCAAATCGATATGACTGTAAAAAGTGTGGTTACGAGCATGCAGTTGGTAAATGTCCTGCGTTTGGCAATGGAAAAATGAGATACCTTGCGGTTGGTTTCTTCCAGAATAATAAAGCTCAATATAAAAATCGTAATGAAGTCCTATATGTGGAAGCGGTTCAATCGACGTCAACTAACTTGCGGTATAGAACTTTATCTGTTAATAAAGCGATAAGCGTTAGATTGAAGTTAGATACAGGCATTTCAGTAATGAATAATAAATTAACGTTAAATTATATAAAGATAATAAAATGCTCCTTGACTACAATAATGATATCGATACATTGGCATATTGTTTTGTAACTTGTAACACTATTAAAAATGAAGCACATAGAATTAAATTTTTCGTAACGACATAACTTAATCACAAAATTATATATTAGGTAGAGCTGACTATGTTCGTTTTAATTTTATTAAATTAATAGAAAATATGTACGTCATTGATGGTAAAAGTAAAATTATTAAAGAATATTCGTGGTTTTTCTAATAACGTAACGAAACTTTCAAATAAAATTAAAAATCATATTTCGTTAAAGACTAGTGTTAAAATAGTGGTGCAACCGTCCCGTGGAATTCTGTGTTTATTATATGACAAATTAAAGAAAACGCTAGATATAAAGTAAAGTTAAAACACAAAAAGAATGGTGTCGCAGTTTAGTTTTACTAGAAAAAAAAAGATCTTAATTTAATATGTTCAGATACCCCTTGATTTAAGTAGATGTTATAAAAGAACATTTAATACATCGAATTTAAAAGGTAGCAATTTTTTTACATTAGACTGCCATGACGGTTTTGTTCAAATAGAATTAGACGAACAAAGCTCCCTAACATGTACTTAATACTCCTTTTGGTCGTTATAAATTTAATAGATTACCTCAAGTTATTTCATGTGCGCTAGAAGTGTATTAAAACTATACTTTAGAAATATTTGGCGTTCATGTATATTTTGATAATATAATAATTGGTGCTATATTTAAAGAATAACACAATAATGTATTAAAACGCGTATTGACTAAAACTAGAAAATGTAAAATTTAACAATAATAAATTTCGATATCTAGGTTATATTGTTTCTGGTAACTATTAAAATTAATAATGATTACGTAAATGCCGTTTGTACTTTTAATACACACGAATTAAGACGTATTTTGGGAATGGTAAATTCTGTTTCTACATTTATCCCTCATGTAACGGATCTAACATATACTCTTAGAATTTTATTACGTAAAAATGTTGAATTTTTATGGAGTAATAGTCAAGAAGTAGCATTTACTAAAATTAAAGATTTAATTGTTAAAAGATTTTGTACTCAACATTTTTGATTCTATTAAAGACATTATTATACTGTGTGATACCTCAAAAGATAACATGGAGCTTGCCTTATGCAAGATAAACATATAGTGCAGTATTTATCTCGTAGTTTAAGTGAAAATGAAAAGAATTGTGCTCAAGTAGAAAAGGAAGTACTAATAACTTGTTTTTCATTTGAAAAATTTGATAAAATATTATACGCCCGCCTCGTTAAAGTACAAACAGATCACAAATTAAATAAGTTACTACATAAAGTAATACCTAGATTACAAAAGATGGTAATGTTTTTATTAAAATATAATTTTACCGTTGAATATGTTCGAGAAAAAAATTTAGTTATAGCTAAATAGAAATGTACATAATACAGATAATACTGAAACACCAAATTTTTCCAATATTAAATAAATTCATGGCATCGAATATGATAACTTACTTATCGGTGAAAATATAGCAATTTTAGGATGCCATTAATAAAGATAATATTCAAAATATTATTAAATATATTAAAGAAGTCTGGTCTAATAAAAATTAAATTTCAGATAATGTAAAAATTTATTACAAATTAAGAAATGATATTATCATAATAATTTACTCTTTCTTAACGCTAAGATTATAGTCCTTCATGAATTACGTAATTATATATTAAATATGTTACATGAACCTCATGTAGGTATATTGATAAAACTAGGAATTGAGCTCATGAAGCTGTATATTGGCCGGGTATTAACGAGAACGTTGTTATGCACTGTAACATAAAATATCAAAGACAGAATCGAAAGAGATCTTATTTAATCGTTATATTCCACTAAGAGTCTTCTCAAAAATGTTTGTTGCTAATCTTTTTATTACCCATCGGTCATGTTTATTGCGTTGCTTGTTAATTGTAAATAATTCTCATTTAACAAGTTACGCGTGTTAATTAATTTTTTTTTCTTAATTACTCCTTTTCTAATTCACGCGTTTTCGTTTATATATAGTACTCGCTTTACACGTTACGTCAGCTGATGAACGACTCGAGCGACAGGGCTTCGCCCTCATCCGTACGTATAGATCACTTTGATCACAACAATAACAACGGTGAAAATATTGACAATAGCGGTGATGACGATAGTAGTATAATCATTCTTGTCATAGTTATAGTAGTAGTAGTAGTAATGACCATAATAGTATTAATGGTAGTAACAGTATAGCTAGTGGTGGTAGTGTTAATAACAAATGTTAAATTATACAATCATGGCTGAAATGGGTTATGTTACAACAATGGAAGGATATACTAGAGAAGAATGGGAAAGTTATATATTTACACAGACGCAGATAGATCATATATTTACAAAACAAACTTGTAAAAATGTAGAATTTAAACATATAAACCTGAAAATCAAAATATCCAATATGATTTTTTGTGAAGTAATGTTTCAAGGTGAGTATGTGGAAAATAAGCTACCAGACATGAATAGGAAAATGTATAAAGAGAGTAAATTGTTGAATAAATTAAAAACCATAAATTGGAATGAAGAAATGACAAAAGAATTACACAAATATAAAAGAGAAATTCAAACAAGCATATAATGAATGTCAGCAACCGATACACATGAAAAGGAAAAGACGTTATGTAGGTATTAAAGAGTGGATGACACAAGAAATACTACAAATGATGGAAGAACGAGATAGAGTGTTCAAGAAATGTAAACAAAATAAATTTAACCAGTACTTAAGGAAACAGTATGAAATAACACGAAACAACGTGAACAAGAAAATGCTTCCAACAAGTAGAAGGAGATATCAGAAAGACGTGGCATAACATAAATAAAATTATAGGTAAACAAAAACCTTCAGGAGTAGACGACACAGTAAAGAAATACTTGTGTAAGAACAAAAATATATTGAAAGTGGCAAATGAGTTTGGATATGAGCTTGAATAAATGCAGTACATTATTAGTAAAACGATTAAATGAAACAGAAGCAGATACCTAGAGCGACTAAAGAAATACTAACAAAAATAATAGATAAACTTAAAACTGAAAAAGCACATGGGCATGACGGAATTAGAATAAAAGATATTAAAAATATAATCGTAGAAGTAATCACAAATTTAATAAACCAAACATTAAAAGAAGGCACAATACCACCTGATTTAAAAATATCATTGATAAGACAAATTTATAAAAAGGGAAATCATACATTATTCTAACTACAGACTAATCGCTATAAATACGGTGATAGCAAAAATAATGGAGAAATATGTGACAATGAAACTAACTAAATACATCAAAGAAAACAAAATAATTGATAAAGAACAGTATGGTTTTCAGATAGACAAGTCAACATCAATGGCATTGGATGATTTTGCAGAGGAAGTAAGAACAAATTTTGAAATAGGAAACAAGGTGTTAGTAACCTACATAGACTAAAAGCATTCGATACTATGGATCATGATAAATTAATATATAAACTAGAAAAAATAGGAATTAAAGGAAGTGTAAAAAAATGGTTCGAAAGTTACTTAAAGGAAAGGAAAACAGTAGTGAGTATAGACAATGTACGAGGTGAAATCCACCAATTTTTTAGTTACGGTTATTATAGAATGTATCAATCAAAATTAATCTCAGATGCCTGCTCAGCTCACAGAACAATAGCGTATACATCATATTCGATTACATATCAGCTTGTAGTATAAATATTTAATCATCCATTTATTACAGCCCTCGGTGGAATCACTTATGCCCATAAATATATATATATATATATATATATATATATATATATATATATATATATATATATATGTGAAGTTTATAATAAAATATATTTAATAATAATGGACTATTTTTCAAAATGGATTGAAATAATTCCAATAAGAATTGAAGAAATAATAACGTAGAAACTGTTTTTGCTAATTTTAGCATTCCTAATGAAATCATATCAGATAAATGTTTCGTATAATAGTTATAAATATTAAGTATCTGCTAAGATTATGATTTTAAGTATACTTTTATAAGTTCCAAATAATCTCAGTCAAATTGAATGGTAGAGAAAGGAGTACAGGCTGCTAAATTATTAATTAAAACATCGTTCGAAGATAAAGCTAATTTAAATCTTAAACTTCTAAAATATCGTAATACTATACTATTCACAGTTTAAAATTATCACCAGTCCAGGTTAATGTTTGAAGATTATGTACTAAATTATATAAATTACTAAATCCTGAGATATTTAAAATAAATAATGAAATTGAAGCAAATCACATGCTAAGCAGTTGAAATATAAAACCACAATCACAATATGTAAATTGACTATATTTAAAAAGGAGATGTTAGATTAAGATATACTTAATCTTGTATTATCGTTATGTGCATTTCTGTAACATGAACATATTGCATCTCGATTATCAGTTAATATAATTATGTGATGTTTTTATTATTAATGTAATGTAATGTTCGCTATTAAAATAAAAGTTTACTTTCCTAATTATTATTTTTCGAATAACGAAACAGCATTATTTATAAGTAAATCCTTTCAATTCTAACGCATCCTATATTGAATATGCAATACTTCAGATATGTATTTTTAATTAAAAATTAAAAGTTTTCTCATTTTAGTACACTAAACTAAATAAATGAACGCTGAAATAAGAACAAAAGTTACGTAATTTCAACAAAAAAATAAAATAAAAATGGGAAACAAATTAAACGTACCGAGTAGTAAATATTCAAAAGTAATTTCAAATTATTTAAAAAGAATAAAATTTTCCCTCGAGTTCACCTAATCATTTATATGTATATTTATAAGTAAAACCTATAGCCGATGTGTATATTTCTTCGAATCAATTTTATAAAATATATAAATCGAAATTTATAAAAATTTAATTCATTATTATAAGACATATTGGGCTCATTCCTATTGTACTAAAACATCTCAAAATTGATCATGGATAAGTGGAATTGTTCTAAGTACAATAAAAAAAAAGTATGTTTTTTTTAAACATAAGTTACACCTTTTCATCCAATTTTACTTATAAGTACGTATACAACCATAAAATAGATCGAAGTTCTTCAACTATTCTCCCACCGTGTTACTTTGCCGTTCGTTATAAAATGGTCGAAATCATTATCCAGCCAAAATCTGTAAAAGATCCTAGTTAATTCATCTCCCAAATGAGTTTATTAAACGTATTAAGTAAATTGATTGTACAACGTAAAGTAATACTATATTTAATCCGAATAATTAATTGTTATTTTCTCACTGAGTTACGTTCCATTCAGTGGAAAATTGTCAAAATCATTATCAAAATCTATAAAAGATCCTTTCAACATTAAGAATATTCGCCCCATCACAGTCTATATTAAACACATTTTATAAATTGGTTGAAAAAATCATACTAGCGCGATTACTAAATCATTCGGACACTAGTTTCATCATCAATGATCAACTTGGTTTCGCATCCGATCACTTTAAAGTGCACCAGATTGTGGGGATTGTAGATTAAATTACCGTATAACCTTAAAAAGCATACAGGATTGTTATTTTAATCTAAAAGTGAGATAGGAAAACGTACACGAGACGAGTATTCTACGAGGATGTTATCTCGCAAGTGGGACGATAACAGGAAGATTAACTGAGGATGAAAGAGTGGAAAATTAAAATCACATAAATAAAACGGGAATTCCTATTAACTCCACCTCCCCCTTTGTCGCCTTCGAATGATTTAACGATTAGTCGAGAGATTAAAATTAAATATAAAAAAAATAATAAATATTAACAACACGAATGAAAGATAAGTACGTAAAATTTTATTCGATTCCGGTAATAGACGGTACACGGAAAAATACAAAATTTAAGAAATAATACGTCGACGATAAAAGTGAAAATTGTGAAAATAACAATCGTAATAATTTACTAACGCGCAAATTTTATCTGAACACACACACAAACAATTAAAACTCTATACAGGGCACACAGAATTTCGGAGAAATACATGTTTATCGTTTCACCGAAACTTAATTTTAACCATTACAATCGTCGTACATTAACAATTTTCGATATAAAAAATAAAATAAAAAATATTATTCTTGTTCGAATTATTATTATTTTTTCGATATTATTCACAAAAATTTCAAACATTCCGAATTGATTGGTACGTTTTGTATAATATCAAATATTTGCAATATAGAAAAATTCGATCGACACGTAATGACTCGCGATATTTTTCTATACGCGAATATACGAATTGAATGAGTTATACAATATAAAGAACAATTATATTCTACGGGCTAATGCGAAGAATGTAGCAGAGTAAGCTGTCCGAGAGATTAATTACAACACTATATACAGACGTCGAAAATGACACCTCGAATAATTATCATCGACTCGTGGAACAGTATCTTTACAGGGGGAATATATGCATTTCAGTCCTGTTTTTTTTCCATTTGTGAAATAATGCGCGTTAGCATGTCTCGAGAGAGAACGGTTGCATGATTGATATTTTTATCTTTTATCGTGCTTGGATATGTACTCGTTTATAGGTATTTTCATTAGAAGCATTATTTGATATTAGTAATTTCATTTTTAATTATGATTTATATTAATTAACGTGTTGTGTGAATGTAGTTTAATATTATTTTTGTTCGTGCTTTTTTAAAATATACATATATATTACGTAAGTGCATACACTGCAATTGACGTTTTGCTGTTGTGTAAGTAGTAATAATCTGTAAATAAATATGTTGGCGGATACTTTATGGGTTAACGTAAGAAAAGATACGGTGTGAAAGGATGTTACCGGTTCGGAAAAAGAATGGCGCACAATGCATTTTTCTGCGGCTAATTGGAAATAATAATAATAATATATATATCATTATAATTATTTCTAAATTTAAATATAATATGTCGATAAATGAAGAAAAAACGCTAGTTATGAAATGTGCTAAAAAGCGAGATATAATAGATGTAAAAAAATTAAAACGACTAAATTGGTATAGATAATAGCATAATCACCTAAGATGGTGGAAGAAGTAATAGAGATATCGACTAGAATTAGTCTAGCAAAAATGGCTTTCGATAAAGAGAGATCTTTACTAACATCGAGAAATTTAAAAACAGAAACTAGGGAGCATAATGATGTATCGATCGGAAACTTGGACGATCAACTGTCAAATGTAAAAAAAAATAGAAGGCTTCGAAACTCGCCGCTTGTGTAGATGACGGAAAATTAGTTGGACAGAAAAAGTGACAAACGAGAAAAAGGTTTTAAAAACATAAACGAATCGAGGAGGATAGTTCACAAGCTAGAAAGTAGAAGAATTAAATGGATAGACCGCTTATATGGACACAATCCAAGTTTCGTAATGTAAAATGATAAACGATACAGAATAAGGACAAGGAGTAAATATATAGATGAAATAATAGAAGACACCGGAGCAACAAGTTAAACCTTAAAAGAAGGGCAGAATAAAGACAATTTTAGTTGAACTCACTAGGATCACGAATCTTAAAAGATTATCCACCAATATTGAAGAAAAGAAGAAGCAGTGCAAGAACAATGTAAAGTTTACTTATATTATCGCTTTCGTCATAAATAATTTTTGACGCGTTACATAAAAGTTTTTTTATTAAATGTTGAAGCATTCTACGTAATCAAATAAAATGGAATTACGAAAATAGTCAGATTCAACCAAAAATAAATCAGATATTTATTTAATTAAAAACGAAGTATCGGGTAAACATCGCGAACAAACAAAGACGATGATATAACTCAATGGATTCACTAGAACTGGAACAGCTCTACCAGTGGAACTGTATAAGATAATATATATATATATATATATATATAAAATATATCAGCGGGGAAGGACTCGATTAGAGAAACTCGAATCAGTTCGAATGGAAGAGATTGGGGAGAACTTATGTCTAGCAACGGACCTATTTCATATATATATGACATAACTCAGATAGCGGGGTAAAACTGGATTCAAGAAACTTAGATGCGGAATGAATGGAAGAATTGTAGAGAACCTACCTATATAATATATATATATATATATATATATATATAGCGAGGAAGAGAGACAGACAGAATGAGAGATAAATACTGAACCCAAAAACTTTAAATTACAGAATAAAATCGAAATTTTAATTCCATACGAAATATTGACGAATAAAGAAAAAAAAATTGAAAGCATTTGAATACCGTGTACCCTGTAAAGTAAAAAAGTAAACGAGTTTTTTACCAATACGCATATATATATATATATATATATATATATATATATATATATATATATATATATATATATATATATACATAGATATGTAAACAAGTAAACAACTAGAATAATTTATATCTTTTTAAAAAGTTATGTACATATGAAAAAAGAAAATCAAATAAAACAATAATACGTAATAGAATTAATTTTGATTATTTGCGAGTAACTTCTAGCGAAAAATATGACGATAAATCGTTTTAAGATAGATTAGATTACTTTCTCGGGCAAACAGTTTTTTTTATATTACATAACGGTTACTGTAAGTATTCCGCATACGTAAGCAGCTCGATAGAACGGAAGATTCGAAAGGCGAGATGAATCGGTTAAATATTATAATAGTCGACAGACGCAATCGGGCAATTTCGCACGTCACAGCCAGAATGATCGAACTATCTCGTTTATTAACGAAAAATTACACTAATTGTAAAATGATAACCTATTGATTAATTGCCGTCTCTGATTTCAACGAGCGACGTATAGTCAATGCAACTTCACCATCGGCTAGTCTTTTCATCACGTTCCACGCTTCCGTTCGAGACATCGTTGTCACGTCAAGCCCGTTCAATGATAACAATTCGTCACCGGCTGAAAGTAAGCCGCTTTTATCGGCGCAACCACCTATATATATATGTAATATATGTATATGTTTATATATATATATATATAAAATGTAAATGAATTTACATATGTAAAATAAAAATAACAAAATATATAAAAAACAGTTATACGAAATCTAAAGATTAAGACCTTATGACGTAATTATATTACAGGGTTTAATTTTTCTTTAAAAAAAAAAACAGCCTCAATTTATAAAAAAACACTGATCAAATAAGAATATTAATAATTCATATATATTTTCGTTCGACAGTACTTTTAACTTTAGCACGAGTGTAAGAAAAATTTACAAGATATAAAAAACTGTATAATCAAACTTACAAATTCGAATGCATTCTCGTCGGAAAAAGAGTATTATTCACTTAGCTTAAGCAGAAGGAAAAAAAAATGGATGTTAGACAAAAACTATCTTCTTTAAACTTATACATTTAATAATTCGAACGTATCACCCCCCACTCCTGGAAGAATAATATTTAATCCAAACGGGGATTGAAAATATATGAACTATAATTTCCCCGAACTTATGAGTTTAATAATAATTCGAACATATTCTTGTAGGAATAATATTTTTGATTTTAGTCTTAGTACAGGGGAGAATAAGTTACTAGATAATAACTATCTTCCTCAAACTTAAAAGTTTAATAATTCTAACGTAGTCTCGTTATTTAGTTTAAATGGAGGGAGAAAATAATACGATACAATAAATTTCTCTTCCTCATATACTTATGTAGGTCTTTCGCGTTTAAATCTTCGATAATTATTTATAAAAGTAAACTGTTTGACATAAAAAATGTTCATTTCTATCCGCAACTAATGTTAAACAAAAGACACCGACTAGTACAGAGCCGGTTCAATTAATATCAGGTTTTTAATTTTTCCTCTTTTTATTAATAATCGTATATAGTTACTGCGATTAAAGAAGCAGAAGAAAGAAACAGAAAAACTTATTTAACTTCCTTCAAATCAGATAGTACATAAATGGGTTTAACCGGCACACATCAAATTTTGTCCCTTTACACAAAATTATACATTTCGGCGTATGAAATAAAGAAAATGTCTGGAAAAGGTAAAAAAAAAATTAATATTACGCGTACAATACTAATTTTTAAATAATTCGAGATAATTTTTAATGTGTTATATAAATATTTTTTAGAATGTTCCAGACAATTTACAATTAATGTACGATATAGAGTACATTGTGATTGAAAAGTTTAATTATATATATAATACACACACACACACACACACACACACATATATATATATATATATATATATATATATATATATATATATATATATATATATTATTCTATTCAACTATGAACAATTTTTACTTAAAGAAACAAAATGATATACATAAATATAACAAATTATACGCAGGTATTACGGCATAAAAGAAATGATAATATCTAACCTTCAATAAGTATATTTATATCTATGTATATGTATATACAAAAAAGCGAGTAATAATATTAAAAATATTTAGAAACAATGAAATCATTAATGTAGGTTGTTTTTCTTTTACGCTTAACGCTTCACACGGACTAATACACGACTAATCGAAATAAATAATTAAGTTATATATAAATACGTATGTAATTTTTTTTTTATAATAAAATTTAAACATAAAAACAAAAAAATTAAGCACTAGGTGTAACGTAAACGTCGCGAGGCGCTATTAATTTTTCATCACTACCATTTCGACGTTACTTTTCAAAAATTAAGGAAATTTGAATTATACGTTTCAGATAAAAATAAAGTGGTCATTTTAATAAGTTCCACGACATAGAGTACATTATTTAACGTAAAAAAAAAGGAATGTTTTTGTAAAAACACGACAGAGATAGATACTATCACAGTGTGTCAGTCCATGTAAACGAAAAGCTGTTTTGATCGATCGTTTTACACGCACACACATTACACAATTCGTATTTTTACGTATGAATATATACGACCTAATGAACACGACAAAAGTTAGTATTTTAATGTATACAATATATGACCTAATGAACATGGCCAAAGTTAGTACATACTACTGAAAAAAAACAACAACGCTATTATCTACATTGGTGAACGTATATATAAAAATAAATGTTTTCGACACTTGATACATACTTCTTTACACGTACGTAATATTTTTTATATTAAAAGAAAAAAAAATGTTATAAATAGATTTACAATATTGACTGTTCGTGTGTAATAGAGTCGACTGACGAAGTAAAAAAAAAAACAACTCATATATATATATATATATATATATATATATATATATATATATGTGTGTGTGTATTATATTTTTATTAATATTTTATTATTTAAATTAATGTTTTGCAGTTTGTTTAATTTACAGAGGTGTAACACTGCATCGAGTTTAGGCTTAGTCATTGCACTACCCTCCCTTTACAATATTTTATAATATATAATAATATAAAAACCATTTGTACACTCACATTCTTGCGGACTGTGCGTCAGTTTCACCTCCACCCGTCGAATGTGTACATACATGCGCTTATTACTCACATGCATGGTAATATACTATAAATTAGGTGTTTATTAGACGCTACATGTGAGAATTATCTATATATGACACATACATATGCACTCATATATCCGATGTACATACATGCATTCATGCACGCGCCCATAAATATATTCAGCTTATACACGGATAATTTTATTCGGTGCTGAAAAGTTTTATCACTGTTACGTTAAATATTAGAAAAAAAACCTACACGTTTATAAGTATAACACACACATACATATATATATATATATATACACTTAAATAATATATTCATTTTCTAACATTAATTTAGTTCATTTTTATATATAATATTTGGTAATAAAACACGATTAAATCCTCGCAAAATTTGTATTTCCTCCCTCATTTTTTTTTTTTTAATTAAATTTTAATGGGTATAGGATTTTTTCACCCAGGTTGGTATAAAATAATTTAATTCTAAATATACATGAATGTGTTGAATAGATCGTAATCTACATAAAGTAGTAATGAAACATCAAAGTATGTTATTTGGTACTTTTATGTCATTAAACCACGATTTTATGATCGATCTGTAATATGGAGCTACATATCGATTAGACCAAATATTATTCATATATTCTTTATGAGCAAATTTATGGGACACAAACCCGCGATTCGAAGCGGACTCGTCTTCTGCATCAGCAACAGCAACAGTATTGCCAAATATACCAGAATGACCAGGAATAAAGGAAATACCACATTCTAATAGCGAAGAAATGGAAATTTGAATATTATATAACGAAGTCGATGCACGGGGATTAAAAGAGATTTTAGAGCGGTTAAACAGCTTTTCGAATCGGTAAGAATAAGAACTGATGATAAAGCTGGACGATGTTGATAAACGTATTTTAACTCTTAAGTATATTTAGCATCAGCTGTAAAAATCGAACGAAAACGTAATAGAACGAATTTCTTAATAATGTTTAAAGAAGGAACTACGATAGTAGCACCAGATTTATTATTACACTTGGAACCATCTGCATAAATTAGAAGAAAATCCGTCCATTGTTTTTCCAGTAAACTATTAAAAATAGAAGTATTAAAACCAGAAGGGGATATATAGTTTTATGAAAAGTTTCTTAATTTCGAATTTTATATTATTGATAGAGAAAGCATCGGGAAAATAAGAAGAGGGTGACAAAGGAATAATTAAGTTGTGATAATTGGGAAATTTTTTAGAAGATTTACAAAGGATAGGAAGTTTATATGGTGAGACAGGTTCTGTTTTTTTTTTTTTTTTTTTTGAATCGATTAGGATAATCGCGCGTTGAATTTTCCTAAAATGAGGATAAACAATTCAAAGTAATTCCGTTCAACACTTTGAACGCTGTTAAAGATATTCGTAGTTTATAAGTTTAATTAAAAATCATTTAACGTGGGGCTAATAATCGCGTATTTTGGAAAATTCCGAAAGAAATCGATAATTTTATTAGCGCATATAAAACGATAATAAAAATGATGATAATAATAATAATAGTGAACTCATCTACGAATAATGTATCTGTAGGGGGAAAGTTTAAGTAAACACATACGCTACATACACAAAAACACTTGTGAAATATGACAATAAATATTGACATAACTGCAAGCTATATGTTACTAACGTTGCGTTACCGCATTTTCACACATACATATACACACAATATATATATATATATATATATATAAATGAGCATTTCGTATCTTCATGGTTTAAAAGTAAATTTTTATATTATATATATATATATCTTCTTTTTTAGTCGTAATCCCCATTTTTTATATAACAATTTCCTCAATTGTTTTCGTCATTGCATTAAATTTATAGATCGTTTGTAGCCAGCATTGCACACGCATACATACTTATATAGCTACATGTATATACGATAAAAAAAGTTAACGATTACAATAAATAGCTAATAGTAATGATAACAATAATTACTTTAAAATATTTATGCAATCTAAACGCCGACGATGTTTATTTAAATAATTTATCGTTAGCACATAATGTAAATTACATAATTTTTCCTTTATTTTAACCTTATGATCACATTAGCTAAACCTTTTCTCTTAAATTATTTTTTTAAACAGCAGAATTAGCATATATAAATAGCTGAAATTATTCATAAATTGATTTTTTTTTTAACTTCTACCGCAATGTATATGACTTTTGATTGTAACTTTTATCATTTTCATTGCGATTAACCTTATTTATTTACTAAGTTATTCATATTCACGGCTAATTAGTTTGTTACAATTACGTTCATCTAACTCACTGACTTTTCATATACAATATTTTTTTTTTATTATTGGGCTTCCACATCAGTTTACCCATTAAACTATATTACATAGACAAAAAATAAAAATAAAAAAGAATTATCTTAACTTTAACTATATGGGTATGTTACATTTAACAATAAACCTATATAAACATATGTATATGTGCACGTTACGTCACGAGTGGAGCGGTAATATGAGCACTCCAGAAAAATGTGATTTGCATCTGCGATACAGTGGATATCTGAAGGATGTGAACAGAACGGAGAAGCAACAAGATCCATTTGAAAAAGTGTAGCCGGTAGACGATTCTTTCCAAAACGTAGTCGACATAAAGCGACAATAAAACCACGGAGCAGACTCACTTGTATTTCGATATTATAGAACCATGATAGACAAGGAAGCTCAGGCTGAAGCAGTTTATATTTTGTAACATTATAAGGATTATTCTAAGTAGCTTTCCAGTATTCTTTATGAGCTGTCTTAATGATGGACCTGAGATCAATGCACGGCGTGTAAGCAATCAATAAACCAAGGTACGTTGTACATTTAGCATAATGATCAGCAAGTAAATTCCCTTTAATACCAGCATGACCAGGAATCCATGCAAACTTAACAGAGATACCAGCACCGCGTAAAAGGGCAATGTGATTACGAATTTTAAATATTATGGGAGAGGAATGAGTATTATATAAAGTGAGAACTTTAAAGCCAAGAGACAACTTTTAGAATCTGAAAAAATTATTGCCTTTTGCATTACCCGATTTAACAGGATGAAACGCAGAGCTTGAAAAATAGCCACAGACTCTGCTGTAAAAATGGAAGAAACTCGCAAAAGGGAAAATTTTTTAACTATGTCTAAGGAAGTAATTATAAAAGCTACTCCTACATGATTCTTTGATTTAGAACCGTCTGTATATATAGCGTGACCAGTTATCACAAATATGGGATGTAAAGAGAATATTGGCGATAGAAGGGGGTGTAGAAACTTTGAACGTTTTAAAAGAATTTAAATCTATATCTAACGCAAGATCATTATTAAGAAAGGGAAATGAAAAATAAACGGAAGGTGAAGAAGGAAGTATTAATTCACTGTACATAGAAAGGTGATGTGCAGAAAGACGTAAGATAGGACGACGATTAAAAGAAAATCTCCAGTTCTGAAAAATTTCGAGGAATTAGAGAAATACCGAGTATGAAGTAACTGAGAAAGAGTTAATCAAAAATTTATCAGCCAAATAAGACCGTCGCATAGATAAAGGATGGACTTTTGTCTCTACTTCTAGACTGGCTACGGAAGTAGAGACAAAAGCTCCAAGGGCCAAACGTACGTATTTTGAAGTTTGTCCAAAGTTGAAATATATCTAGATGGTGCATTGGCAAAGAAGAGATTTATTCGTTTAGAAGCTTTGGAATAAATGGCCTCAATGTGATTAGGCCAATTGAGTCTATAATCTAGGACAAAGCCTAAATACTTGCAACGTGTGGTAAATGGAACGCAATAATTGCCAACCATTAAACCGGCTATAGAATGGTTAACACGTCTATAAAAAAAATATGATAGAGTCACATTTAGGAGATGAAAGAGTGAAACCCATGTTGTTTAATAACTTACAGATCAATTCTAAAGTACTATTTAGTGATTGAATACCTTCTGAAAGATCAGAATTGGTTTTATAAAGTACAATGTCATCAGCATAATCAATATCTTATCTTATTAAACGAGCAATATACATATACATATTTGGTCCTCTAGGAAACAGCTCTCATGATTTGGATGCAATTTCGTATTTATATGTAATGATTTGAGTAATTGAAAATAGCATGCATTAAAATTACAAATTTTTAGGTACCGACCTCGAGCACACCTCAATAAAATTATTAAAATTTCGACCTTCTCCGTCGTCCTTTTTTTTCTCGATACTTATCCAAAAATGTAAGTTTGAAAATTTCAGCTCGATCGTATTTAACCATTTGAATATTATAACTTGGAAATTTCAGTTTTGTACCGTATACGTGTGTTAGTAAATATTACACGATTATATGCTTATGTAACGGTTTTTTTTTTATTATTTTACAGAATACAACACGATTTTACGAATAAATAAATACCGGATCGAAGCTCCATCTCCCAGGTAATAACAATAATAATAATAATAATTATAACGATAACAACACCGATCATCGTCGGAAATTGAATTATTTCGTTGTTAGAAAAAGTATTACCAAATTGCTCAAATTTGTTTAATTATACGCGCATCGACGAAAAAACAATTTTCGATTCTCTCCGTTAGATGGCGTTCAATCATTATCTAAATAAAGGCTACGTCTGTCGTTATTAGTATCGTAATTAATACCTGTAAATATTTTTTTAATGACGAGTGGAAGATCGCCCAGCGGAGAATCTTTTCCACCTTCTAAGCTGAATCCAAGACCGCCGCCATCTTTTATTAGAGTAACCGTAGTTACGGGACCACGATTAATTGAAGTTGACGGCTTAATTCCAGCTAAAAATAGAAATTTTAAAACAGTTAATTAATCGGCGTATATATATATATATATATATATATATATAAAGCGGTCAAAAGAACTATGTTTTTCACTCCCCCTCCCCATTAAGTACACTTAACTATATCACAACATGATTTTATTAATTATATCAGCATACTCATTCACATATACATTAATTCATAACAATTTTGATAAATACTCTTTCTAAAACTTTTAAAAATTATATTATATATATATATATGTATGTATAAATAACCCGAATTATTCATTAAGAGCCATAGATTCAACTTCATTCGTTTACACGGCCCGCTGACTTTTTCTAACATTTATAATTAGGGGATTTTACTGAAGCACTTCAAACATTGTTATAAAATTATGTTCCAGCGTACCTAATTTCGATTTAATAATCATATTGTGCCGTATAAGTGGGTTCAGAAAACATAATTTTGGAAATTTTACAAACCGTTCTCTCTATATTATTTTAATATACATTGAAAATTAAAGCAATATTTTTAATTAATTAAATACATAACTCGATTTAGATATTGATTTGAATATAATGACTGTTATTTATTTGAACGAAAGAAAATATATATATATATATATTAAATTTCAGCAATTATGCCACTAGCTCTAGGCTATCTAGCAAACTTTTGAAAAAACAGCGATTGACTTGTGAAATTCCTATCCAGCGGTAAGGATTTTCGCTAAACGTATTTTAATACTTTTGTGTTTATTGTTGATTATTCATAATAGATCCGTAGGTTTTGTTCGTTTTAATCGTCTGATTTCTGTCGAGTTGTTTAGTAAAGCAATAGCTAAAGTATTTTTGTGATAATACAGTTCATATTCATTAGCTATTTCTTGTATTTTATCCTTCACGAGTGTAACACCTAGGTCCGTGTGCAATGTAAGATTGCTTACATGCCACGGTGCATCTGTGATAGTTCTTAATGTTTTATTTTGGAAGCGTTATACTATCGCTATATTACTCTGCTTAGCGCAGCCCCAAAATTGATTTATATAGACTTTAGAATTTGATTGTACAATAATATCTTGTTCACCAGTTATAGTTCGGATTTTCTTCCGATAAGCCGAAGCATGTTTCTAAACTTTATATTTAATTCATTAAGTTTTGCTATTATGTGGCTTTCCTAGGTTAGTTTATCCAAGTGGACTCCTAGATACTTTACTGATTTTTTAACTGTAATTATCACATTATGAATATTTTTGATATTCGAATTTTTTTATTTGTAAATATTACACGTGTTGATTTTTTCTCATCGATTTCTATACGCCACCGCTCGAACCATATTGAAAGTGTATTAACTGCTGATTGTAAATTAATTTCAACATTTTCTAATAGACGGAACAAATAACATCACCCGCGAAAGTAGCGATTTCTGTGTTATTTCGTACAATCTGCTGTTTAAATTAGGTAAAGCATCGGACCCAATATACTACCTTGCGGTACACCGGTTTTTATTGGATGCAATCGAGATTCTTCATCTCCATATTTTACAACAAAATATCGTTCGACAAGGTACGATTTTAAATAATTCAAAAAACAGATATAGGAGGTAGAACCGGATTTTATAAGGCAATCCTTCGTGCCACACTCTATCAAACGCCTGTTTAACATCAAGGAAAACTGCGTCACATATTTTTTTAGACTTCAAAGTTCTTATATAATACTGGACTTATTCCACAGTTCCATTACCAACTCTAAAACCAAATTGGTGTTCCGGTATTAGATTTTTATTTACTAAGAAGAGTTACATTCTTTTTAGTATTAGCTTTTCATATACTTTAGAAAGCACTGGAAGCAAAGAGATTTGTCGTTATGATGTTAGTTTGTCTGCAGGTTTTCCTGCTTTCTTTACTATAATAATTTGCGAGAATTTCAATTGGATAGGAAAATATCGTAAACGAAGTATAGCATTAAATATATAAATTAATAGGACAATAAATCGTATCCTTAGGCTTTATTCGGATTCATAGATTGAATTATTGTTTCGATTTCTCCAGGGGGATGTAAATTTAATAGTATTCTTCTGATCTACTTCAACCAGCGGTGTTGTAAGCATTCTGTTCTAGGATTTGTCTAGAAGACATCGGCTAAATAATTCCCCAAATTCTTCGGCCTTTTCTAGATCACTACGGGCCCATTTTCAATTTAACTTTCGAATTGGATGTATTTTTTCAAACGGCCTTTTTAATCGTTTAGTTGCTTTCCAAAGGGAGTAGTCGCATTGAGAAGTGGGTGACAAATTATATAAATAATCACTAAATGTTTTAGAAATATCTATGTATATATGTACTTAATTAAATACCGTATTAACCTCTACCGTCCAGCCAAGACTTGGACCGACGCTCCGGTTAATCCGAACGTGCTTCAGCCAAATTTAGTGATTTGAAGATATGAAATCATTCAAAATAAAATATGCTATCTATACAATTGCTGAATAGATTTTGTGGATCATGAAATGGAATAACATTGCAGCTAAGTGTCTAGAATTTCATAGGCTAAATAAAAATCTATAACTGACTTTTTTCCCAAACAATTTTTTACTGCATATATAAATACAAACGGTATTTTTATTTTTCAATAATAACAGCTTTCGTGGTCTTTATTGTAATTTTCTTACCGTAGAGAACAATTTTTTAGTTTCAAGATTGTTTATTTTTTGTAAATCCGTAGTTTTCTGTACGTTCTGATAATTCGATCTTTGTTTGTGTGTGTATGAAATCGATTAAATTCGTCATTTTTCTAGATATTCCGTAATAATCGCTTAATTGATCTTGGTTTCCGGTAAATAAAAAAACTACTTACGTCTCGTTAGATAATTTTTTATTTATAATTTATTCGTAATTAATTTTTCAAGATTTATAATAAATTGTTTAAACAATCAATGTATAGGACTAATTAGTAATTAAACATGTATAGAGTTCATTAAGTAATTTCTATTATAACGCATACAAGTATTGTTTACGTAACTAAATCGTTTAGCTTTAATCGCGTAAAAGGTGTCTGCTAGTGTGTGACACGCAAATGGGTTGCCTCAATAGTCGTTTATAGTGTCGCTTTTCGTGATTGGTGGCGAATTCGCAAATGACCTCGTTTACCTACTCTTTAAGATTCAGATCTGTATGCAGATCCTCGTTTCTCCGATATCGATCTGCATTGTTAATTACGCGAATGACTCTGTTTTTACTACGCTGAATAATAGACTTTGCACATCTCCCGAGTTGGATATACCATAGGTCTAGGATTGGTTTGATGATCGACTGGTGATACGAAGTTGTTGCGAATTTCTTACAGCCACGACATGACGGACTTACAACGAAAAAATTAAAAAAAATAAATAAAAACTTTATTCGATACGTACCGGTTATAACGACGTCGTTTAATTCCGGAATTCGGGGAGGTCTTATGTTATTTTTAAAAGTCGCGATTAAAGGATCTTCGTTTAAACCGCTACATTGAGGTCCATCGGCTTTCCATCTGGAGACGACGAGAACCACTTCCGATCTGGGCGCCTAATATCGATATCGGTTTTTAGTAATTGTAATAAAAAATTCTAAAGATACACTTTCGTCAAGAAAGAAAAACGTATATTTCGCATAAATTACAAAAATAATAATAAAACAAAATAATCAATTAACGTAACCACTGTTCGCGATGGATATTAATATAAAAACACCGGTAAAATAATAAAAGAAAATTTGTACTCATAAGAAAAAGTGACAAACGAGAAAAATTTTTTAAAAACATAAACGAATCGAGGAGCTAAATTCAGAAGCTAAAAAGTAGAAGAATTAAATGGATAGGCCACTTATATGGACGCAGTCCAACTTTCGTATAATTGGGGGGGAAATGGAAGAAAAGCGATATAAAGGAAGACCAAGGAGTAAATATATAGATCGAATAATAGAAGACACGGGAGGAACAAGTTACGCAAACCTTAAAAGAAATGCAGAAAAAAAAGAATTTTAGTTGAACTCACTAGGATGACGAGTCTTAAAAGGTTATCCAAACTAATAATTGACTCACTGTATAACAAAATTAATATAAAAACACCGGTAAAAGAAAATTTATACTTATAATCTAAGCAGATTACAGAAAAATAGACGGATAGAAAAAGCGACAAACGAGAAAAAGTTTTTAAAAACTTAAACGAATCGAGAAGCTTAATTCAGAAGTAGAAGAATTAAATGGATATGCCACTTATATGGACACAATCCAAGTTTCGTACAACTAAACGAATGGAAAATTGTAAACGATACAGAAGAAGGCAAATGAGTAAATATATAGATGAAATAATAGAAGACACGGGGGAGCAACAAGGAATGCAAACTTTAAGAGATGGACAGAAAAAAAAAATGTTAGTTAAATTCAATGAGATCACAAATCTTAAAAGGTTATCCACCGATCTACGGATTCAGAAGAGAAGAAGAATGCAATGAGGGTAAACGAAAAAAAAAAACTGTACCGCGAAATAGAAAAAATTATTATCATCATTATGATGAAACAAAGAATGTCACTTTATAAGTAAGAAGTAACTACAGAAGAAATAATAAATCGCAAAACAAGTCCGATATAAGGTTACCAAAGGCTATAAGTCAGCTACGTTTATTATATAATACATATATTGAAGTTGCGTAGAATCGTAATTACCTATGGCACAAATGAAATAATTATCATAGAGACTATAACGAGTCATCGCTGAACTTACGCGCTAAATCTAGCATATACGATTCTTAATATGTAAGGCTGTTTAGTATGCTTATAGACGATTCGATAATATTTAAGAACATTTAGTACACACCCCAGATATGTGTTTTGTAATAATTGTTAACTTGTTAAAATCGCTACTCGAAACAAACCTCCGAGATGGGGGTGACAACTGCACGCGATTATCGGACGAATACGAATATGTTGTTTGATTACGAAAAATTAGAATATTAATTCCATCGTAGTTAGTCGGGGTGGAAACATGTTCGTTACTTCGGTAATTTCAGGTTAATAGACTACATTTTTCCGAACATGTTATATAATTACGAATTTGATGTTGTATCTCTATTCAACCGTGTGTGTAAGAATAATGTACCGTTCGTTTTTTAATCGTACGTCGACGAAGTAAATAAGGACAGTATTGAAAATTCCCGAGTCGAATATGATCCACGCAAAATTAATAACGAACTTATTAAGTTAAACATTTCGAGCACAAGTCTACGAGAAATGGAAAAGTATTACAGGGAATAAATTAATTACCGATCCGAGGAGATACTAACACACAGTCGGCTGAAATTCGTGGAATTCCGCACAATACGAATTATTATTAAAAACGGAGTCGAAGTAGAATAGCTGTAACAGTCACCAAAACAGAAAATAATTATATATATATATATATATATATATATATATATATATATAAATAAATAATCGGGGGTGCGAATAATACTTCGGTACCGTTAGTCGTGCCGAACAATATTAAGTTCTTCTTCTTCTGGTGCCCTACGTCCTTGGCTGATTTTAGCATTATATTTCTTGTTGCTTTTCTAAATTCCTTGAAATTCACGATACATCGCTGATAGGAAAACCAAGAGAGGTTCATTTGCCGAAGGTGCTCCTACCATAAAACACTTTACTATATTAATAACAGCAAACTGTTAGTAACCCGCTCGCGATACACATGTAGATTGGTCTAGAGCGAGTAGACTAGTATGCAGCGCCTCAAAACTGGTTTCCTTCGGCTAAAGGAGTAAATCTCGACAGAAAATCCGGTGGAAACCATCACCGTATTCATGTCTCTCAATAATCATGGCGTGTAGAGAGAATGATGTAAATGCTGCACCTATGTCAGGAAATAGGCGGTCCTTTGTAGCAACGTAGAATTCCTCGTTGGTACGGCACTGTGCAGAAGTCGAGATTACAATTCCGAGTAAAGTTAAAAATTAATAGAAATATCGAGTAAAAATAAAAATTATAAATTACAATAATTTACTTTATTTATAAACCTAGCCAGCCAATTGTAATCGATAAGAACTGTTAATACTTTCGATTTTCGAATATTTCACGACTTCGGTAAGTGGTAAATTAATTATCGTCTTTCGCATTTCGTGTAGGCAACCGAACTAACCCCACTGTGTGACTTCCGTACGGTACGGGTCTGCTGTTATGTTTAGAGCTGGACTAATATTGTATTGTGTAATATATAATGGTAGACGAGTGTGTTATCGGTGATTACCCTTCGTATATACTACGAACAGTTTTAACAGCTCCGCTTCAGCCAATAATCCACGCAGTTTTGTTACTGTTGCGTTAGTATTGTGCGTATAATCTAATATTATTCGTTTCGTTGTGCGACTTTTATTTTATTTCTGCATTAATTTGTTCGCATTTTATTTAATACGTAATAGTATACGGATATGTACATTATACGGGTATTTGTGGTTATTATTATTATACGGTTTATATTAACGTTAGTCGGAAATTTAACCGAATAAAAACGTATTTATTATATAAATATAAGCGAAAATAGACTATTTTACTAAGTTATATATATATATATATATATATATATATATATATATATATATATATATATATATATATATATATAAAATCCAGCTCCTGAAAAAAATAGCCACTTTATGCAATTTTAGATCTAAACTAAATAAGTAGTAGTTAAAGTTATAATTAACATTAAAAATGTAGTCCCGAAGAAGTTGTAAATAGTTTGTTGTAATAAAATGATGTAACTTTAAATCTCAGTTAAAAACCATGTTAATGGAACTAGAAGAAAACGCAAAAATAACGGGTTTAAACATAAATTTTGAAAAAGCGAGCTTACTAACAAACGGAGAGAAAATTAGAATAAAAATAAATGGAAACACGTTACGTTGAGTAGACGATGTTACATATGTAGGTCAAATAATCTCTTTTACGGATAGAACACACAAAAAAAAAAGTAAACCGCAGAATAGCGTTGAGGTGGAAAAAATTCTGTCCGTTAAAAGAAATATCCGGACGAAATATCAATCGCACGAAAAAGGCATAGATCTATGACACGTGTGTCCTTCCTACCAGAACGTATGGCGCACAAACATGGTCACTGACGATCAAACGAAGTAAAAAAATGCAAGTAGCTCAAAGAGCAATGGAAATAATAATGATTGGGGTAACGAGGTTGGACAAAGTAAACAATAAAATACAAAGGAATAAATCGAAAACAGAAGTACGATAAATAAAGTGGAATTGGGTTACGTATGTAATTCGAATGAAAACAAACAGATGGACCAAGAAATGCAGTGAATGGTTTTCACTAGACCGGAAAAGGTTGAGGAAGAGACCGAACACGAGATGGAGAGACGAGATTGACAAACACGCCAAATCGACGAATAGAAACAACTGGGAGAAAAATGTGCAGACGTGTTAATATAAATATGCTTGTATCATATTTAATACAACAAATTAACATTACGTAACTAGTAGTACGTGTAATATTATAAATGTATGTACTATTAAAATATGGAAATAAAGGCTATTGTAATTTTAATTGTAATACATTTACTACATATTTCTTCAACGCGAATGAGAACGCGGATTTAATCAAACTAACGCATTACCTACAAACAAAGTTGAACTGCGTGATGTCATATGCTGCAACTGCCGAAAGAAAATTTTCATACCAGTATATATTTGAAATCGCTGATAATATTTCATAATAAATATAGAAAATAGATTCCAGAAAATAAGGAAATTATAATTCTTCCGATGAAAATAAATCCGATTAAAATTAAAGACGTCACAATGAAAGAAGAAAGTCTTAAGGGGGGGGGGGAAATCTCCTTCGGATATATGAAAGTATTTTGATGAAATATAATTAAAAAATGAGTTAACTGTAATATTTGTTTACAAGAGCTGATGTTTAAATTATTTTTTTCTTAACACGCAATTTTAAATGTAATAGTTCCGCGTTTTACTTCAAATTGAAAAAGTTGCGATTGCGAACATTTTTAAAATAAATAAATATACAAGCTTAACCTACTAAGTTAAATAAGCATCAAATTTAACAAACTGTGTAGCTTAATCTAACAAAATCTGGTTTAATGGGTCATCGACGGCAACTTTTGACATATTCTTTTATTGTATACGTGGATTTACATAATTATATAACTAAATATGCTGGGTGGTGTCGCTTAAGACTCCTGACGTCTTGTCTGGTATCGAGTGTGACGGGTTCGGTTCTTTCGATATATACGACAATTGTACTTTCTATAACGTTTGGAGCGACCCTCAAATACACCACTAGAGTGGTATCACAAAAAATAAATAAAATAAATAAATCAAGATTTGCTACTAACCGCAACGACATATGAAAATAAGAATAAACGCTAAATAAACTTCTAATAAAACCTGGAGAGATTAATGAAGCGCGAAGAAAAATTTCGCGAGTGTAGAGAACGGATATAGTCAGAACGCTCTTTGAAGAAGTTGGAACGAATTACGAAACTTCGGACAAGGTCAAATACCGGCTGAAAAATTCGATTTTTAAACGATACCAACGATGAGCTCCGATATACGTCGTAGAAAAAAACCGGAATAAATTCGTACGCAATTGAAATTGTAGTTTAGAACGATTAAAAAACTTATCGACAACTTGGCGATTTTTTCATAAAATTTCTCTTATTCCTAGCACGACGATTGATGTGTGTTAGAGACGTTGTGTTGTTGCACAATTTTCAACAGCGAACAATTTTATATATATCAAACTTAACAATCATTAAACGCCTATACGAAAGTGCATTTATATTGCGCTTTTCTCGTGTAACATTCAGAAAACTGCTTTCTTATCAAAAATAAAACGTTTCGTTCGATTTAGAGAATTTACTATCATTCGTCAAGAAGCGTTCATACCGGTACTGTCGAACGAGTAATTTCACAACGAACATATTGAGTCAGAATTCTGCGAAAATACAACTTCAATAAAATGTCTTTAAAAAGATCGAAACGAGCCTAAATAATAGATTACGACAGCAAAGACGAATAGTCTAAAATAGTCAGATACATCGCCGAGTGTATGCGCCGTAGGAACGTTTTTAGTTTTTCCTTTATACCGGGAAAAAATATTAGCTAAAAATAAGTGGAAAAATTTGTAATTGAATAAATAAATTTAAAACAAAAAAAATTATATATATACCTTTAGTATAGACAACGCTTCGCGATGAGTAACATCTTTCACATTGCGTCCGTTTATCGATAAAATTCGATCCCCTTTCAGAATTCTACCGTCCCTATCCGCCGGACTCCCCGCTAGCACTTTATGTACCTAAGTTAAAGGAAAAACAAAATTAATAAATATAGTAAAGGTTATACGAAAATACTAAGGATATCTCGGATGTAGAAAGCAGAGGTCTGGCGGCGAATCAGTAAGAAGAAAAATATGCTGTTAAGAACGCGAAATGAGCTACCTGTGACATAACGAGCGGTATAAGATACGAAGTATTGAAATTGATTCTAGGGAAAATTGAAAATCAGTAAATTGGGGATACGCGTCGTTGGCTTTTTCTCTCCGAGGATATTTTTGTGGCAGCCGCGTCTAAATCATTAAAGTGCGCTTTTAAGGAAAGAAAATCGGGATTTTTAACTCTTTGCGCGATAATCGCACTTGTTGCAACTTATGAACGGGGTGATACATATAAAGATGAAGTGAGGTGTAAATTATTTAAAATATAAGGTGACCCCCCAGAAGACGGACGGTTTTGTTTTTTGAATAGCGCAGTTGGTAACACTGCTACAAACTGCGTGCTCCACGTTTAGCATATCCACGAGAGATTCACTTTTGTCCAGTTTCAGTTATCATGACATCCTATAACGGGAAGAATTTGCGTGGAACCTTATTTTCGGCGTGAATCGATCACGACAGTTTGAAAAAGAATTTAAAGTTACGCGGTGATAACCTGTAATCATCGAACAGTTCAAAATTTTCAATAGACAGCTTCTGCAACGGATAAAAAACGTCCTGGACAAAAAAAACGGTACGTAACCGTGGGGCCTTATTTTTTCCCTGGCATTGTCAACGGAACGAGCTGTATCGAGATGATAAACTTGGTTTCCCTCACTTCGTTCTCGTCTATACATGGTTTCATCAACAAGATGATGCTATGTGTCACTATTCGGTAAAAACGTTCGCAGTACCGAAAGAAGCGTTTGGTAACCGAGTATTGTCGCGTCGCACGAATTTTGCTCGGCAGGCGCGCTCGTCCGGGTTCACCACTCCAGTTTGTTTTTTGTGTCTGAGGGGACACCTTAAAAGCCGCGTTAAGACCAGAAAACTCGGATTTCTGAAGTAATTTCAATATTCAGCGACCTATGCTCGAAAAAGTGTTTGAAAATGTTGTTAAAAAACTGAATGAATGTCTTGTCGCAAATGGATTATGTTTCACAAATGTGATAATAATAATTACAGAATTATTCGCAAGGAACGATTTCAACGTGCATATAATAAACAAGATGATATTTGTCTCGTAATTTTCTAATTAGATATACAAATCCGCCTATATATTCGTTTTATGATATAATTCGTCTATGATTCGACACGGTTCAAAACTTGAATGAAAAAAAAATAGAAACGTGTATAACGCGAACACGCTTTATTAAATAAAAACTCTTAATATAACGTAACATAATCGAACGACTTACGTACGTAAGAAGCTAAACAGTGATGCCACTAATAATACATAAAATTATATGATTGTATGCAGAGTTTGTTACACTTAACAAAACGAAATAAAAATTAATTAATTCGTACCGTGATTTCTTTGCATTCGTAATCAGCTCCACCGGCCAAAGTTATACCTACGCTGCTGGTAGCCGTATCACGATGCAATATTATAACCATAACGTTATAACCTTCACTCCCGGTTGTTTCTTCCAGAGTATGATTCGCATCTTCGATAAGTTGTTGCAATTCCTGCGATGAAATGTTTTAAATTAAAACGAGAATAATTAAAATTATCATACGTATTACTGACTAACCTATATTTCGATAATAACTAAAAACAACGAAAAAAAAAGTTACCATTCGAATAAAAAAAAAAAAATAATAATAATAAAAACATGTAATTGTCAGATGTAAATACACAGTTTTAAAAAAATAAATAAGATAACGGAACTTCGATCAAATCTTCACACGATGTGTTAAAATTCCCCATGTACAGAAAATGATTAAGGTATAACTGAAACATTTTTTTTAACGTTTTTTAGATATTCGGATATTCCAATAGTGAATTTTATATAGGTGATTACGTAACCGAAGACGTCAAATATCGTATATATTTTCTCGTCATATCTCAGAAATAAACAAAATATAACGTTTTCAGTCAAATTTGTTAAGATCATTTAGAATATATTTCAAATAATAATAACCCAGATCTGAATATATGGGAGATGGGATTTCCATCATTTATTATTCGATGATAAATTTCGATGAAGAATTAATTCGAGATATATTGTAAATTCATTTTTATATTGAACAACTATTTTTTTTTATTTTTTTATTTTTTATTACTTTTATTTTACTGGCTATTGGTTTTTGGTTATTTATAAATTTTATATTGGACATCTATTTTTTAATTATTTTTATTATTATTATTCCTTAAATTTACGTGCCGTGAACAGTTACTAATGGCTAGAGGTACGGATAAACATAAGTTAGGTTACTAGATTTTATATTAAATTATATAGATTGGTGTGATGAAGGAATGTGATTAATTTGGATAATCTCAGTAAATATTTCAGTTAAAAAGGATGGAAAATTTAGTGCGGATCTAATAGAATTAAATAGAGGACATTCTGTAAGAATATGATTAACGGAAATATTAACAATTACATATACTACATATTGGAGCCGATTTCTTCTGCAAAAGGTGGACGCGTTAGTTTGAGTATGGCCGAGTCGGAGTCGGCTGATGACTATTTCGTCTTGACGTCGACTGAAGAGCGTATTCCGACGTGGAATATTAGATTTAATTTGTCGAAGTTTATTTGTGGTTGGAACAGCTACCCACCTTTGACTCGACAAAGTTACGAAGGTTTTCTTTAAGTAGCGGGTGAAATCTGTAGTAGGTGTTGGAATATCCGGAACAGGACGGATCGTGGCTGCTTCTTTGGCTGCTGAGTCGGTCAGATCATTTCCAGGAATGCGCGAGTGACCGGGAATCCAGAGGAACGTTATTTGACAATGTTTTTGAAGCCTGACTATTTCCTCAGCAATAGGGTATTGTTTCTGATTGTGACAATCGAAGATGGCTTTTAGTGCCACAACCGAATTTGAGCAAATCAGTGCTCGGTTGATATTTTCCTGATCTGTAATATACTGGACTGCTAGATATATTGCCTGGAGTTCAGCAAACAAAATTGAGAATGTTTCAGATAGTGAATACCGTGTTATAATCCATCTTTTACTACTGAGCACCCAAGGTATTGTTTCTGATTGTGACAATCGAAGATGGCTTTTAGTGCCACAACCGAATTTGAGCAAATCAGTGCTCGGTTGATATTTTCCTGATCTGTAATATACTGGACTGCTAGATATATTGCCTGGAGTTCAGCAAACAAAATTGAGAATGTTTCAGATAGTGAATACCGTGTTATAATCCATCTTTTACTACTGAGCACCCAACGAATGGGTTAAAAACCGAAAAGGTCGATGAGTTGAAGGCATACGAAGACATCGTTCGTTTAGCTTCAACAGCTTCACATTTCTGTCATGATTTAGCAGGTTCAGATTCAATTTGATTCGATTCTGATTGCACGGTGAAATTACTGCGACTGTATGGAAAATTAATTTTTATTTTTACCGACTATTGATTTTTTTATAATTATAAATTTTATATTGGACAACTGTTTCTTTAATTATTTTTTATTTCACTGGCTATTGCTATGTAAAAAATTTTATATTACCGATAGTTGATTGCGTTGTTTACCACATTCACTATTATATATATGTATACATGAATTAAAGAAACAGTTGTCCAATATAAAATTTATAATTATAAAAAAAAATCAATAGTCAGTGAAAATAAAAATTAATTTTCCATACAGTCGCAGTAATTCCACCGTGCAATCAGAATCGAATCAAATTGAATCTGAACCTGCTAAATCATGACAGAAATGTGAAGCTGTTGAAGCTAAACGAACGATGTCTTCGTATGCCTTCAACTCATCGACCTTAAGAAATTCGTCCAACCCGCAGATTAACAACAGAAGTTCTCGCACGTATTATGAGATTTTTTGGTCATATCATACGAAAACATGACGGAATCGAAAGAACAATAGTTATCGGAAGAATGAATGGTGTGCGGCCAAAAGGTAGAGTACCAATTAAATGGACAGATGCAGTGACTGCTGCAGCTCGAATGTCATTTTCAAAATGCGTTCATGATGCCGAAGATCGTCCAGGATGGAGGCAGAAAATAATGAAACTGTTACCTTGATCACGATACTCCTACGTGGAGTTACGACTAAATGATGATGATGTATTATATATATATAAAAATAAATAAAATGTTGAATATATTGGAGAATAGTGATTTTATAAATTATAAACCAAACAAATTTTAATAAATTTTAATCATTAAAAATTTTTTTTAACCCCTTTTGACAGTTACGTCATTTTCAAGAATATTAATGCTTGAAAATAACGTAACTGTCAAAAGGGGTTGTAATAAAAATTTTTAGTGATTAAACTTTGTTATATTTTGTTCGGTTTATAATATATATATATATATATTTATATTTTTTTTAAAAATATTATATTGTTATATTGCAATCTGTTTTTTAGAATAAGCAAACAGTAAAATGTTAATCATTGTTTACCACATTCACTTCAGATTGTTTTTATTATGCTGTTCTTTATTTTATATTTTTTAAATATTCACTTGATAATGTTCCTAACAGTCGAATAACTTTGTGATTTTTCATAAAGTAAAATTTTAGTGATTTTAACTTCTTTTTTTTGTTGTTTATGTTAACAAAAAATCACTGCATTCCATATTCTTCAAATTAAGATCAAACAAAATACAAGAAATTGGTTAAATATACTGAGCAATCAATTACAACTGGCAATCAACCTTTTACATGACGCCTGTTTTAAACAGTCTATATCCTCAAACGAGATTGTTGAACTAGGACACACCGGTTTAGTTAATTAGGGAATAATCCTGCGAGGGCTTTCAGTGGGTGGTCGCTTCACTCGTGTAACTATGATTAATATTATTACTATTTATTTATTCTAAAAAACGCATTGAAATATAATATTTAAAAAATTATATGAACATAAGAAAATATGACAATTTTTTATATATACGTATATGAAATATAAGTTACAACAAAAATATCATTTATTATGCTGTCAAAGTCGAATACAAGGAAATACGAGAAATTTCATGTGAAAAACACACGAATTTTATAACAAACTGCTAACACGATATAACTGAGCGAATAAAAATAAAGCCAATGATCAAAATCAGAAAATAAAGGTGAATATATTTCAATAAAATGAAACGTATTAATTTTTTTTTTATAGCATTCATTATTCTATAAAATATGTCAAAAAATATTTCTGTCATTTAGATATGTTTCTATTTATTTATTTTCTTCTATTGCGTTATGTAATTCGTATATATATATTACGACGATCGTTGTATGTCACGCCGAAGCAAACAAAGTAAATAATTGAATGATTATTTATATTTAATTAAAAGTAACGGGTATTAGTTGTATTACTATTATTATTGTAACAAAAAACTGGTTTGTGACACGTCAGTTGCATTCATGCAATAATAATAATAAAGTAACAACGCGCGCCTCTATGGTCACGGGGTCGTGTGAAATCGGTTGACATCGTAACAGTTTTTAGAGTGGGGGAGTTGCTAAAAGATGGAAGAAAAGAGAGTTTTGGTTTCGGAAGAAATGAATTTAGAAAGAAGTTAGTTGAAAATGTGAAGACGATGAAGGCAGTTGAAAATAAAAAGATCATGAAGGTAGTTGAAAAAGTTGAAGATGGGAAGAAGTTAGTAGAAGTTGTGGCTTAAAAACGAGAAGAAACAAAACCAGAAGACGGAGTCACGTGCCAGGTTAGTTCGAAATAGTAATATCCTTAATTAATATAAAAAATAAAGAAAATTCGTTAATCATTAAAAGATGTTAAAGATATAATTA